>CM022763.1:14429674-14777174 GCA_012411365.1 Ameiurus melas | reverse complement strand
CGGTGCAATGGGGCACTTTCATGCTTGTAATGATTCTTAAAGTCAAAACATCACTTATCCTTTATATCTCCATCTGGTACTGGTCAAAGTGATCAATTGCTTCTCTGAGAGTATCTTGGGTCTCATCATGTCACACATCAGATACGTTTACAATACTGACAAATCTAGTTTTACTCAGAGGTACAAGAACCCGGTTTCCTGGCCACTGAGTTCTTATGTGTCGCCAGATATGATCTGACAGCTCGGACAAATGTGTGCAAATCAGCCCTGCGTAATCCATCTTGCATACTGACGTGACTCTCACAGGACACCAAAGTGACCCTGGATTCGAGAGGGCATGGAATCACAAAGCCAGCATGGCCAAATGGACTTTTAGCACAGTGCCTTTAGAACACAACACTTCCATGGTCCAATGCCTACAGGGAATCTGATTGCCTCGCACTAACCTTACACAGGGGGAAACACACCAACAAGCTGCTGGTATGTGTCCAAGTGCTCCTTGTCTTCCATTAGACAGCCCTCCAACCCTCCCAGACCACCTCTCCCCTACCCCCACACTAGGACAAACGTGTGATAAGAAAAGGAAGGCCACGAAGTTCAAAAGCATAGGTTTTATTTAACTTACTCATTACTTCAGAAAATTGATGGCTGTTTTCTTCCAATCTGAAAGGGGTACAGATATTATAGATACTCTATAGACTGCTCCAGCTGCTAAGGGTGATAGATTTAGTTTAAGCTGCATAGGAACAAAATGGTTCTTGGTGATGCATGCTTTTATGTCCCCATTGCCCCGTAACAGTTTTTAATTTTTTTTTAAAGGTTTACCTTCCAAGGACGAGTCCTGCTTTTCAGTCTCTCCGTAGAATCGGTGTTTTCAAGATGTATGCAGATCAAACGTGTCTCCTCTGATAGCTATTAGCATCAGGATAATACCATATTTCACTAAGGAGCAGACTATTCAGAACACATCCATCCTCCTTGACCACATTATGGTGCTTGCTCTTGTGGTAAACTCGGAGAAGTCTTCCCTAACACAGGGGAGGGCCACACAGTTTATTGGAATGAGGCTAGATACACTGAGAATGCTAGCGACTTTATCTCCCCAGCGTGAGGGAAATATTATTATACTTGTCAATCAAGATTCAGCCGCAACCCCTTGAGTGGTATCGGCATCTGGTGAGGATGCTAGAACTGATGATGCAAGCCGCCTCAGTGATCACCCTAGGTTTGCTGGAGCTGCGGGCATTCAGAAGCGGGTAATCAGCATACAGCTGCACAACTCCGAATGCCACAGACATGAATGCGCCCTTGTCTCAGAGGAAGAAGCCCAAGCGTTGGTTTGTTGGTAATGCAGGGTATTCCTAACAGAAGGAATCCAGTTGAGAGTGAAATAATCAGCAAGATGTAATAAAAATGGAAGCCGTCATTACTGGACAGGGAGCAAAGTGGTGCCACAGTGGTTCTGGGGCATGTGGCCCCTTGGTGTATATTTTATTCTGACTTTTACTCACGGGCTCTAAAACTGCAACAAATTTCAAGCTATGCTAAAGCTCTGCATAGAAGCCATTGATACACCACTGCACCACACTTCTCTCTAGGGTTTCATAGGCTAATTACTTCATAATTTAAAAGGGGGCGAGGGATCTCCACCTGCCAGGGTCACCTACATTGTACATGATACTGACTTGAAATGGGTGTCTCTGAAAACTGCTATCTTGATAGCAATCTCTTCTGGCGATAAGCTCGTCTTGCATGCATTTATAGCCAGATGTCTTTGGAGTGACCTTGTGAAGGAATCCACAATTTCTGCCCACGATCATATCGGCAAACGTTGTGAATCAGTTCATCAACTTCAACAAGGCCTGAATGTTCCTTACTGTGTAGGATACACGTCCGAGTAGCTGTAACATGCCACATCAGCCTTCCCAGTGGTGTGAGTACAGTGTTCATCTCTGAGCACATTTAAGGGAAAGTTTCCTGTTCCTAATGACACAATTGGCATCTGTTTTTCAGGTGTTTCACACTACCCCTGGTGGCTTAGAGTGGTACAACACAATGACAGTTCGGAACATTCAGAACTTGCACCAAGAAATTTCTAGAGACAGATGGATCAATGTGTTTGCAGGAAGTGGGGAAGAGGTCAGCATGCATGTGTAGATACATAAGGAGGTATCCAGGTGTCTTCCCTTGCCTGTTACCCATGGTTTAAATGACCTCAGTTACATACGTAACTAGCATTATTACCCAGTTATTATCCAGTGCATTTACTGTCCAACAAAAGCACGACACCAAAGCTCACTTGTTTTTCATTATGGAAAGGGTATAAACATCACTATTTTATTCATTGTGTCATGTATTTTCACATTCAGTCAGTTCCACCTGGGAGTAATGCCGAGCTATGGAGTTGTCAATGTAGAAATCCCTCTCCATCTCCTTGCATTGTCCTGTTCAGTATGCACTCTAGTCTCCCTCTGGCTACTCGGTCCCATGCTGACGCCGTCCATCACACCTGTCCCTGTGATGTTCCGAGCACAGCAGGACATGGCAGTGGATCGATGCGCACATATAATAGCTCTGGCTTTGTCTGCCCCCTCCCTCTCCCATATAGTCTGTGCTCATACAGTGTGTTGTATACAATATTTTGTAGCTATTAATAGTCAAATCTGCCAAAATGTTGGGTTTGTTGTTGTTGAAAAATATTTAAGAACACAGCACTGATTGTAGAGGTATAAAAGGTATCTGAAACGAAAGATGATTCCGACTCACATTCCCATAAAACGGCTGTGACTGTTTTGTATATAATATTAAAACAAAGGCAAAAGGTTTTGTTATTAAACACAACTTTTGCCTAACTTTATTCTTTCATTATTGAGTTTCCTGGGTTTGAGCAAGAAAATGCTGCACTGAAATATTTGTGGCCTGACGGTACATTTACTTTTCACTCCTATGACAGGAGTGTGAAAGCTCATTTACTTCAACCTTCAAAGAGATGCAGAAAGAGAGGGCTTAAAATGTAGGTCATATTTCATAACCCATTTTCTGATAACTTAATTTTGGGTTAAAGCTACAGCCAAGGCTGGGAACACTTGAGGTTTTGATAAAAGCAAATAAACTGCATTTATGCTGGGAATTTTGCCAGAAAAATTTGCCTTATCACCATACAATAAGTCAGTTAAAAGACGCCATATTCATTCTTCCTGGTGGTTCATGTGTCAGTATCCACAGGATAATGGGGAGCAGGTGAAGCATAAGAGAGAGTGAGCAAGAGAAAGAGAGAGAGAGAGAGAGAGAGAGAGAGGAGTACTAAACCATTTACATAGTGAAAATATGGAAAACATAATCGCTATTCTTACAGTTCCTGTAAGAACATCATTTTATTTCCAGTGTCTTGTATTAAATCGTAAGTATTTAATGAACTTTTCTGACCATTTGTACTGTTATACGGATCATAATTGAACTCTTATAGGAGAAGATATGAAATATCTGTGGAAACAACGGGGGGTTGGGGGGAGGGTGGCAGTCGGTCAAAGCTAATTCCCTGTTATCCATGTGGTTCATTAACAATTCATTAACCCCTCGGCAGGTATGGTACCATCAGCAGTTCCACACACACACACACACACACACACACAGCACTGAATGGCTTTAAGAGTTTCAGGATGAAGGCTGGACAAACAACCCTGAAACTCTAAGAAACAATAGACCAGATTTCCTTTCCCACTGTTCTCACACACAGAACCTCACTTGAGAATAGATGACCTTTGGAAGCATTCAAAGCATGCAATTAGCTTCAGTGTGCATAGTTTGTCGGTAATTAGATCAATGGTTGTGATTTGATTTTCGCTGAAAGGTAACGAATCAAACCGTGTTTTTTTTTTTTTTGTTTAGTTTTTTTGCCTTGCCCAAGGGCTCAGTTGCTCCGAGTGTGAACGCGGTGCTTTGCAGTCACGACATTGATAAATGCACCATGCAAATTCCTTTCCAGCGGAGGCACTGTTAGTTTTCAGGCGCACCGAAAAGATGAAGCGAAAATGTCAAGAAAAAGATGTGAGATCCTCACAGGGGAGATATGGAAGTGTGGAGGTATGGAAGGATTGGTGCAACATCAGGCGAATCATTTCACAAGCAGTAGCGTGCACTGTATGTGAACGTATAGAGTAGGGATGTTTAGTGTTTACTAAACATGTTTAGTGTTCTGTTCGTGCCACATTTCTAATGAATTTTGTTGGCTCAAGATACCAATATATATAAACCGATATAGACCCCAGTCACAGTGGAGAGTCTCAAATAGATCATGTGAACCTTTCTGGCAAGCAGGAAAAAAAAGGAATAATCCGCCTCCTTTTGGTATCTGTGCTTGTATTTGTTTAGAACATATTATCTGTTCATTCTGAGTAATGCGTTCGGTTACATTCCTCGCATAGAGAGACTCCCAACAGTGATTCTGTCAGTAAGAGGCTGAAGAACACAACTGGATGAATATTCACAAGAATGATTCTGTAATGCTAGTTTATTCACGGGCACCATTTTCTGTGTGTTTATAAAGCTCTGCATGGTCCCACTGAGCTTGGAATTGCTTCGTCGCGATAAGATGAAGGGCACTGCCAAGGAGTCGGCCAACGAGAACAGCCGAAGTTTGAGCCTCTAAACCCCGAACAATCATGCCCAAGGTTCTGCCTCTGCCTCTGCACTGCAGACTTAGACATGCCCTCTTAGCTCCAACATGAGAGCAACAGCACTCCATTTTGAGCCTCGCCGGACAAAGCTGTAGGCTTTCACAGGCCTCGTTCACAGTTGAACGCCTCTGAAGTCTAGAGTCAAACTTGGCACTTCCTTTTTATGTGCTTCTAGGCTTCTGTTCGGGAGGTTTCCTTATCCACCACCACAAACCACCCCATTTTCATCAAGGTGGTGAAAAAAGTGAACGCAAAAGGTGTCAATCGCAGTTATAGTGCCTTTTGGCTGGCTTTAGAGAAGCCATACAACCATACCTACTGAACAGCAGTCTCATTTTCGACTGCCCACATACAACAAAACAATTCCAAATGTGCAATATTACCTCCGTCGCGACCTCAGTGAGCGAGCTAAGGGGAAACACGGACCTAATCGCATTTCCTTAAAACACCAGAGAAGAACAAATTGCTTAAGCGAGCCTATAATGAATCGAACAGCAGACGGTGCACCGCTGTAATGTGCTCAGACAGGCAGCTGTAAAACAGAAAATCTTGTTGACAATATATTTTTTTTTCCCCTCTCTGCCTTGCGTGAAGCAAAGCAATTCCTCTGGAGTGATTCTGGCATGATGGGCTGGAGGAGGAAAGAGGGGGAGGCCTCCTATAAGCCCCGCATGTAAACAGAGGAAAATGAGTCAGTACGAGTGAGAAAGAGAAGGAAAAACGACGTGGCGCATAGGGCCAGCTGGGTTGACAAGTGATTGATTTCCCAAAAGAAGCACCAGGCTGCCCTGCAAAAAATAAAAAAAGAATTAAAAAAATAAACAAGCACAACTATAGCCCTTTACATCAGAGGTAAGCGCTGGAGGCTAATCCGGTTTGCTCATCTTTGTGTGGATGTCTGCTTTCGGGCCTTCAGTAATCCATTTCTTTTTCTATCCCCTGCTAGAGTATTTCATCAATTTGGATGGCAGAGTGGCAAGACGGCTGGCCACCACTTGAAGAGTCGAGGAGAAGGGAAGACATCTAAGTGAGCTTCCAATCTAGACCTTTTCCGAGTGCACGGCATTCATCATCTTTCCAGGTCTCCGTGCTACGTCTGAATCTTAAAGGATTCTTCTTTTTATGAGATCGATGTAGGCTGAACTGGTAAGAATAAAGTTCTGCCGGCTTCAATTACCGTGCAGAGCGAGACTCCTTGAGCAGAAGGACTGAGGTAAGGAGATGCAGACTATCCTTTGCCCTCTATTACAACGGGCCAGGAAATTGGGAGATTAGGGGGTAATTCATCTGAAACACTGTTATGCAACCGGAGAGAGAATGAAAGCGCTTGAAATGAAAATACGAGATAAAAAAAAAAACGTACTCTGTGAAGAGAAATACAGTGAAAGCGAGAAGTTCTCGGTCAGCACAGAAAGCCTGGCAGAAGTAGAATGGACCTTCAGCTGCTGTGTTCTTTGGCTGTGTGTCAGCAGAGGACGCCTTGTGTAACAGTGTTTCCTCAGCGTGCAAGAATGCAAATCCTCCCCTGGGATGGAGCCTCATGTTTTATAGAGCACAACTCAACAGAAGTGTAGCTTGCAACTCTAACGATGAGCTGACCTTTTCCACAGAAACTGCTCTCCTACAGTCTGTGGTTGCGTGAAAAACTCAGTCTCTATCCCTGAACTGCAGTGTCTCCTTAAGATCAGCTTATTAATGGCATGACTCACGGAGCCGAGAGCCCTCATCCTGCAGATTAACTATGACTGAACTTCACGAAGGTCAGTGCCAATTGCTGGCTCAGTTAGAAAGAAAGCAGAAAGGAAAACAGAGAACATTCAGAAGAGACAAGAGTCAGGCCATGAACATATGTGCAGTAGGAGGACCAAGTCTTTTAGCAGGTTCATCAACGGAAGGCTGGATTTAAAACAGTACAGAGGCCCACAGTCTCATATTTCCACCCTCAGGGATGGAGAAAAAGAGCCGATTCCATTCTTTTGGGAGGTGGCCTGCTATAACTCTGCTTTTGAAACAAAACATAAGCACATCCACACAGCATTCGAATATCGTGCACTGCAGCAAGTTGTCGATTAGCATGTGCAACACGGAGAGGAAGGTGTGACGGTTCTTTCAGGTGTGAGACGAAAAGTACTGAGAAATAAAGATAAAGATCAGCCTATCGATTGTTAACGAAGTGACTGTCAAGGAACCCGCAGGCACTGAAGCCATGGTGTTGCCTCCATATTACAGGAACTCAATAACTAAGTTACCTCTAGTCATCGCCCAAGGTCTAAACTGACCTCTTTGGACATCCAAACAGTCTCTACAAAACATCCCGACTCTGACTGACTCATGAGTTAATCCTGCCGCGTCCCAATGTTCCATTAATCCTGGCGCTCCAGAGAGCCCAGAGGGCAAAAAGAGCAGAGCCTGAGCATCTGGTAAATTCTGAGGAGAAATGGCAACCTTTGCAATCTCTGACGTCCCAATTCTCTTGAACCAGCGTGGAAACAAACACATTGACAGAATAATTACAGGATCTGTCTGTGCCTGAACTCTCAAGAAGACTGCTGTTGAGGGCAGTGCACAAACCAACACTGTTCCGATTAGACGCTTTTCAAGTTTTCATAATAATTACTGCATATATCATTAAAAGAATCTCATAATTGAATGGTAAACTTCCACATTCTCGTTAGTCACTTCATTTACGTCTATCAAAGAACATTTTCTAAACACATGTCCAAATGACTCTGGTTGCTTGATGAAGAGCTGTAAATAATGTTCACAAATAATTGCCACTTACTGGAGTCACATTTTGTGAGGCTGAATCTCGCATACACTAAATAGTAGAGACGCACCGATTCTAAATTTCTCAGCCGATACGATAAACGATTATTCAGAGTGATATCGGTTGATACCGATAACCGATACTTCTGCTTTTTATACCTTCTTTTAAATGAACAATAATTTATTCCACAATTCTGAAGGAAATGCAAATAAAAACTTTATTCTCTCCATTTCAGTTGTTGTAACTGGTGTCATAAACAGAAAACACATTACTGTAATTAACATGAACTACATTCTGAAGATTAATGTAAGATTATTAACTTATTGTTATTAATTCATATTAACATTGACTGAATTCTAAAAAACCTCCTGTAAGGCTCACATTCACTCTCCACAAACACGAGCATTTCTACTTCATCATTAAACATCAAACTGCTAATATATAAGATCAACTTTTTATATTAACGTTAACCGGAAATGAAATATACTACTCTGCAAATATATTTTTCTTTGCGATATATATAATTTTTTTGTTAAGTCCTCCTCATTTAAATCTTTCAATGGTGTAATGGTGCTTTAATTCAGCACGAACAACGCGGGGGGTGGTGTGGGGTGAGGGTGTAGGAATTTGACTTGACGCCGAAACTGCTGCTTCACTTCCCGCCCTCTTTTGATTGACAGGATTTAATCAGCCCTGATCGTCGGATGATTTTAAACTATAGTGTGAAAAATTGCCTTTATCAGCCGATACATCTCCACTAAATAGCCAAAAGTTTGTGGACACCTGACCATCACACTTGTATCTGATTCTTCCCTAGAATGTTGTCTAGAATGTCTTTGCATGCTGAAGCACGAAGATTTCCCTTCACTGGAACTAAGAGACCCAGCCCTGTTCTAGCATGACAATGACCCTGTGCACAAAGCGAGCTCCATAAAGACATGACTAGCCGGGGTTGGAGCGGAAGAACTCAAGTGGCCTGCACCTCAATCTCACTGAACTCCGTTGGGATGACCTGGAACCCTGACTAACATCACCTAACATCAGTACCCGACTTCACTAATGCTCTTGTGGTTGAAGGAACACAAATCACCCACAGCGACACTCCAAAATCTAGTAGAAAGCCTTCCCAGAACACTGGTTATTATAAGAGCAAAGGGAGGACTAAATCTGGAACGGGATGTTTGCAAAGCCCACATCATGTGCGAGACGGTCAGGTGTTCACATACTTTTGGTCACACAGTGTGATACTCCGTGAAGGTTGTAGAATTCCATTAGCGTATACCCTGTGTAGTAAGCATATACAGTGAGAACAGGATGCCATTTAAGAACGGGTTAACATTTTAAAAATGTATAATAAAATTACAACACTGCCTTCTTGTGGTTTGATTTGGGGACGACCAAAAGCATAGTGTAGCACTACGGCTAGCGTTCCTTCCGTCTGTGACAGTATCAAATATTAAGCTATTAAATATTCAAATGCATTTGAATGCCAAATCTGTCAAGTAATTAAAATGTTAATGCAATGAAATAAATCTGACAGCTCGAGCTAAGATAAGCTCATAACAGGGTTTCAGGTCACGGGGTGAAGCAGTGATATAACAAACCTGACACTTATTTGCACCAGGATGGGATTCAGTGCTACCGTTGCTATTCGGTGCTTTGACCACTCAACTTGCCAGACATGGACATGCAGAGGAAATTTCGTCTACTGCAGCGATCTGATGAGTCGACTATTGATGATGTCTGTTTTAAAAATTAAGCTATTTTTTTAATAAGGTTTTAGAGGGGTTGTTGGAAAAAGCCAAAAATCAGGCTAAAATCAGCACAGCTGTGGAATGACCCCAAATGTGTTTCGCATATTAAGCTCTAACAGCCTGCCCCAGGGGCCAGGAGTCTGTAAGAGAGTAGCTACACTACACACATATACAAAATAACCATGAATGGTCACATCTCACACACACACACACACACACACACACACACCCACACACAAAAAATCTACCTTACACTCGCTCTCCCTCTCTGCCTGCATTGAAATGGACTTCCCAAAGCCCCCATTCATCTTTCTGACAGGCATGGCATTGATCGGCGCAAGGCGCGGGATGCAATTCCGGCCCTTTAAATGACTCCGTGCCCTGCCACTCCAGTGTGGCTGAAGAGCGTTTGTGGAGGATCAGCCAGTTAGCTGCACTGGAGCAACACAACAGCTCATAACATTCTGAGCAGAAAAACCCATTAGGGCTTAAAAACACCAAAAAGTCCAACTGATTTAAAGCCTCACGACTGATTTGTCCAAATAGCTAAGTGGTTTCATTGTGTGCTGTACTGGATTGTTTGATACTGCATGCATGTTCTAGGGTTAGAAACCTATAAATGATCCGTCTGCTTATTGTGCACACTCAATTAGGAAAACGATATTTGTTTGACATTGAGAAAACTTTCAATCGCAGTATACCACTGTACCAGTAAACGTTACAACTAATCAGTGTTGAGGAGGAATTCTTTAGTATTCAAGTAAAGAAACATGGTAAATGGTCTGCATTTTTACAAGGCGCCAACTTGCCATCGGGAGCAACTTGGGGTTCAGTGTCTTGCCCAAGGACACTTCGGCACGTGGAGTCATGTGGGCCGCCTTTCCAGACCAACATCCTTACACCATGCTATTACCTACGACACATCATGCCTTCACAAAATATCCGAAAAGGTCACAGTGGAAAAAATCCAACTTTGTATGTTTGACGTGTAGAGTGACAAGGAGACAAACTCAGGGAATGCTGTACAGTCGTGTACGTAACATCACCACACAATCACACAGCCTACATCCTAAAAAGGATTCGCCACAGATAGTCGAGAGTGTTGAGTATTCCAGTCTCGATTCACATTTATGTACTCTAAGGAACTGATATAAAAAAGTAGCTGTCAAAATACACCATAACACCCAACATCAGCTAAGTCTAGTGGCTCCTGAGAACATCACATAGGTTCTGTAGCTCTGTTCTGGATAACACAGCATCCTCCAAACTGCATGTTCGACTGAGAACAGGTTCTAGCCTCTGACATCACGGCGTCGTGTGTCAGCACTAACCAAGCTCATACGTAAAGCTTTCTGATTCAGTCATTTAGGGAACTACTGAGATGAAAAAATTTATATTTTAAATAAGAATAATAATAATAATAATAAAAACCAATGTGAATCTGGTCACAAATTTCGTTCATTTTTGATGCAACCACAAATTTACATGATCAGAATCGAACAGAAGTTAAACATTTCAAAATCTGCATACAGGAAGTAACGATATGCAGACGCACAAAGGAAGAAAAAAAAATGGGACAAAATGGTGAAGGGTAAATGTTTTCATCTCCATATGTACGCTAAGCCAGAGTGCATCTCAGATCATTCTCTGCCTCTGGGAAGACACTGGTATTTTTTTCTATAGGGCTGAAGATTTCGATTCAGAAGCCAACTTCAGAACAGTCATTCAAATTTGAAAATGACAATGAATAAAAGATGAACAAGAAACAATTGCAATTAGAGATGCCACAGCAATATAAGAACAAATTATTCATAATCAAAAAGCACATAGGGCTGTGACGGTCAGGTGTCCACAAACGCCATGTAGTGTATTAATAACTGATACAATGCATAGCAGATACTCATTCAGCAGAGATATTCAGTATTCAGTATAGAGGATCCATTTCCTGTCCTCAGCAGTGCCGGCTATATTTCTTTTAAACTCACTGATATTTGTCAAGGCTGCTGTTTGAATTTGCAAAAATGAACACATCATGGCTTCAGTAAAATTGTGCTGATTATTGGATTACAGCAACTTAAAGGTTCAACATACATTCGACATCCTCAGTATTTGTGTAGATTTTGATAAAAATGAATCTGAGCTCAGCAAAATCCTTCGCCCAATCTGATTTACTGAGTTAAACACATCTTATGCATGAATGTAAACTCATATTTGTGAATAGCTGGAACATTGATATAGATCTGTGTATCACTGTGAAGTGCACATTTCCTTCTCTGAGTGCTTGCCTGTTTGTGTTTATGTGCATGTGTGTGTGTGTGTGTGTGTATTCCCCTCTCTCCATCTCTGAAAAAAGAATTGTTGCTCTATATAAAGATGGCCTAGGCTATAAGAAGACTGCCTAGACCCTGACACTGAGCTGCAGCACGGTGGCCAAGACCATACAGCGGTTTAACCGGACAGGTTCCACTCAGAACAGGCCTCGCCATGGTCGACCAAAGAAGTTGAATGCACATGCTCAGCGTCATATCCAGAGGTTGTCTTTGGGAAATAGACGTATGAGTGCTTCCAGCATTGCTGCAGAGGTTGAAGGGGTGGGGGTTCAGCCTGTCAGTGCTCAGACCATACGCCGCACACTGCATCAAATTGGTCTGCATGGCTGTCGTCCCAGAAGGAAGCCTCTTCTAAAGATGATGCACAAAGACAAGCTGAAGACAAGCAGACTAAGGACATGGATTTCTGGAACCATGTCCTGTGGTCTGATGAGACCAAGATAAATTTATTTGGTTCAGATGGTGTCAAGCGTGTGTGGCAGCAACCAGGTGAGGAGTACAAAGTGTGTCTTGCCTACAGACAAGCATGGTGGTGGGAGTGTCATGTCTGGGGCTGCATGAGTGCTGCTGGCACTAGGCAGCTACAGTTCATTGAGGGAACTATGAATGCCAACATGTACTGTGACATTCTGAAGCAGAGCATGATTCCATGATTCCAGCATGATAAAGATCCCAAACACACCTCCAAGATAACCACTGCCATGCTAAAGAAGCTGAGGGTGAAGGTGATGGACTGGCCAAGCATGTCTCCAGACCTAAACCCTATTGAGCATCTGTGGAGCATCCTCAAAAGGAAGGTGGAGGAGCACAAGGTCTCTAACATCCACCAGCTCTGTGATGTTGTCATGGAGGAGTGGAAGAGGACTCCAGTGGCAACCTGTGAAGCTCTAGTGAACACCATGCCCAAGAGGGTTAAGGCAGTGCTGGAAAATAATGGTGGCCACACAAAATATTGACACTATGGGCCCAATATGGACATTTTCACTTAGGGGTGTACTCACTTTTGTTGCCAGCGGTTTAGACATTAATGGCTGTGTGTTGAGTTATTTTGAGGGGACAGCAAATTTACACTGTTACACAAGCTGTACACTCACTACTTTACATTGTAGCAAAGTGTCATTTCTTCAGTGTTGTCACATGAAAAGATATAATCAAATATTTACAAAAATGTGAGGGGTGTACACACTTTTGTGAGATACTATATATATATATATATATATATAGAATATATATATATATATATATATATATATATATATATATATATATATATATATATATATATATATATATATATATTTTTTTTTTTCCCATTAGTAACTTAAACTACGTCAAACACTTTGCATGAGAACCAAAGGAGTCGGCATGTTCTGTAAAACAGGTGAAAACCTGCACTAGCGGATTGGCTGACAAGCTAGCACTATTAAATTACAGTCCAAAGCAGGACCGGCGATAAAAAATAAATAAATAAATAAATAAATAAAATATTAACAGACTGAATTCAGGCAGGAGGAGAGGATATTACTGGATTTGTGCTGCTTAGGAATCAAATAACACGGCATTATATAAAGGTTGCAGAAAGGACGTCAGTGCGTCGCATAGAGGAGAAATGATTTAACACACCGTCCAAGCAGGAAAGAAGCACGTCAGCTAACCACTTCAGCAGAGGAGCAATTTCAACAAGCGTGTGTGTGTATGTGTGTGTGTGTGTATGATGTGTGTGTGTGTGTGTGTGTGTGTGTGTGTGTTAAAGAGGTGTTTCTGGACTTCATTTAAGCAGTACTAAGCACAAAATAACCTTCTTATAAGTGTATAGTTTATACGGCGGCTACATGACTAATTATTGCTGTAAAAAGCATGTGTGGTCACACAGAATCCTCACAGTATGATGTGCACTGATCTAATCGAAAGGCTCTGTCGCTGTATTTGAATCTATTTCTGGTTAATGGTCTTCATAAAGATCTGGTTCATATACTAACCACAGTATATGAGCATACACTGATTACACACTGCATGTGGAACTGGCCTGAAGGAAGGGAATGCTAGTTGTGTTTCTGAAATGCTATAAATAGGACTGAAAATGTGTAGCTGTCAGCAAAGCTCAGGGCTGAGGATCATCCTTATTATTATTATTATTTTTATTGTACATCAAAGTGTGGATCTGAAAGGACATTCAATGAAAAGAAACCGAATGAAAGAAAAGAAAGCAGTGGATAATGTTTGTAACAGCACTACTTCGGTCTGTCTTTATGTTTATTGGAAACGTTTTCGAGGCACTAATTATTATAATTATTATATAAAATCCTGATCTGAAAATGGGAAATAATAAATATTTGGGAGGAATTAAACCTGAACCCATATGGCCAGAGCTACAGCACACTTTTCTGCTCTGTTGGGGCGTATCTGTTACAGGGTGATGGCTTCACTACCGTATAGTCCTCTTATGTTGTGTATCTGGTGGGGGGGGGGGAGGGGGGAAGAAACGACATCCATGTGTGGCTTTACTGTGAAGAAAATGACTGCCTTTTACTTGTGAACAATTTCAGTTTTCTATTTCAGCATTCATGCGGTGCTATCCCGCAGAGGAGAGAGAAAGAGAGAGAGAGAGAAATAAAGGGCTGGATGGAAAGAGGAACAGCAAACAGTCAATACCTCAGCAGCCATTAATCTCACTGACAACGGCACATTCGCTTGTGTATTGCGGCTGTAATCTCTGTTTGTCTGCTGTCCCACGCCTGCGTATACTCGGTGTATAACTGGACTTCACAAAGGGTATACATGCAAACACTGCAGAGATCAGGACACACATGACGTATTACCTTATCATCACTCCGCAAGTTTTCAACAGAGCTTTATATCTTAATGCATTTTAAGCAACACGCTAAAACGCACTGCCAATTTTCACCAAAACGTCAAAAAAAACAAAAAACGTATTTTAATATGTTCTCTATTCTATGTCCACTCGTGTCCCAAAAGATCTGACTCACGGACAAGACCACCACCGAAAATTCCCATCACTACTAGCTGCTGTCAGTAGAGAAGGATCGATGGGAGAGTTGATGTCACAGGTCATGAATATGTAATGCGAGGTGGACTGAACATCTACGATGCAGATAACATCGAATTCAAGTGTAGTTCCAGAAAATAAGACAATAACGCCTGATAGGATGCGTGTAGTAGTGATTTTATCTCAGGAAAGAGCGTTGCTAGGCGTGACGGAAGCGACAACAAAAACAAGCTCATAAAATCCAGTGTTCGAGAAATCACTTCAATTGTTGTTAATAATATTAATATGTGTCCTTCCACCATGAGACATCGTGTTAACTGTTAACAGTAAGCTTTGATCGCTAAGCAACACAACAGACGAAGATTAGGACATCTAGCGTACGCCGGTTTATGTTTCAATTTTTTCCAAACATAAACCGCAAGAACACCACAGAGAAACAGCCAATGAGAGTCCAGAGGAAACGGAATTCATCTGCTTCCATGCGCAGCAGATCCCTGAATGCAGTTCCATCGCCTGTGTATTTGTGTGGGAGCACACGGGGGGAACGTAAGCACTGCTTCTAGAAGGATTTTCTTCTTTCTGAAGACGTTTTATACTCAAACAATCGTTAGGAATAGCAAACACAAAGACGACGTGATTCCTGAAGGCGCGCGGTATAACAACTGCTACTTTAAGCACTGCATACTTTTGTACGTGAAAAAGGTTGTGTAAAACGTGCTACATGGCATTTCTGAGATTTTGAAAATGGGGTGTGTGTCCACTAGATACAAGTGTCACAGTTTTACTGGTTTAAAAACCTGTTCACTGATACGGAATTCAAGTACTGTGCTGTACTGGAGGAGTGCGTACATCAAGGATTGTACGATGGATATGTACGATGGCGGGCGGCTCTGCCAATCAGACAATAGGGTTGGTATTAAGAGTGTTTAAAACTTCCTCTGTGCATGTCTTAGTGTGTAACTTATATATTTATTGCCAAACGTTTGTGGAAACCTGACCATAACACTCATATGGGCTTGTTGATCCTCTCATTCCAGATTTACGGGGACCTTTCCTGTGATAATAACCTCCACTCCACCACAGAATTTGGAGTGTGGCTGTGGGGATTTGCTCATTCAGCCACGAGAGCATTAGTGAGGTCAGGCAATGTCAGGTGAGGAGGTCTGGGGCGCAGTCAGTGCAACAATTCATCCCAGAGGTGTTCAGTGGGGTTGAGGTCAGAGTTCTGTCCAGGCAATTTGCGTTCTTCCACCCCAACATCAGCGAGTCAGGTCTTCATGGAGCTGGCTTTGTACACAGGCACGTTGTCCTGCTGGAACAGGTTTGGGCCTCTTAGTTCCAGTGAAGAGAAATTGTAATGTTACAGCATATAAAGACATCATAGACAATTGTGTGCTTCTAACTTTGTGGCAAGAGTTTGGGGTCATGGGTGTGACGGTCATATTATCACGTATGGGCATATGTTATGGCAGAAATACAGTGCAGGACAGTACAATTTAACAGTAGGATGAGACGGACGTTAGAGAGTAGCTTCTTATGGAACATCACCGACTTTCCAACGCTGAAGCAAATAAAGTTTTTATGGTTACTTGTATGTTCCCAACGGTCTCGTGGTATCCATGAACGATCAGGCAGTAACGCAAGAATTTCCATCTCTATGCACTGTAGGTATAACAAACACTAATGCTCCCCTCTGACATGGCAGCCCAATCTCAGAGAGGCAGAGTGATCTCAAGATTCATTTATAAATACCTCGGAATGAAGAATTATGTGAAAGTGTCCTTCAAAAATCTGTGTTCTGCATAAACATTGACTGACCGTCCCAACAACTTCTGCACTTCAACTTCCATTAAAGGCCAGGGGTTTGAGTAAACTGCTTTTTTTCATTGCAGGGAAACGTGTTGAAATTCTTGTCCATGTTTATCACACACACTCTGGAGATGGCAGATGGAGATTGAGTTGCTGGAGTACATTCAAAATTTTAAATTATGATTTAAAAACAATTAATTTTACATAAACTGTTTTTACATATGGAATCAAGCAAAATTCTTGTAATGTCAGAGGTTTCACATTTGACTCTACTGGGGATAATGAAAAACAGCACACACACACACACAGTTTTTGACTAGCGTAACAGTGCACAGTGTTATAGTACATGCCATTCGGAAGAATTTGTGATGAAGAGCTCTACAGTCTACTACAGTTTCACATACACACCATGGCTACTAATGACCTCCAGAACAAACACACACTTGCACAATATATATGTGTGTGTATATATATATATATATATATATATATATATATATATATATATATATATATATAATACACACACACACACATATATATATATATATATGTATGTATGTATGTATGTATGTATGTATGTGCTCAAAAGCACAGAAGGTAAACGTAGACTTTAAGATGTCTCAAGTGAAATTCACACAGAAGGAGCGTTAAGCAAATTTAAACACTGCCGTACGGTGAGAGGTGACCAAGTATAATCGTTCCTCCCATCATGCCCGTGTCAGAACAGGGTGAGATTTTGGCAAAAGGCCCCAAACGGAGCTCGTTTTTCCGGGATTTTCTTTAATTGGGAGCGCGGCGGTGACTGTGAGTCACAAAGAGGCCGAGGCTCCGAGACAACGAGCGTATTCTAACTAGACAAAAACCAGACCAATTACAGCCGCAGTCACATCCGATATCGCTGTGTCTAATGAATACATGAAAATATGCCATTGAAACGAGATTAAAACGTGCTCGGCGTCACGCAAATTAACGGCGAGCACGACTGGCGGCTTTCACGCCGTGCGACAGCTGCGTGGTTAAAAGAAATGATGCGGAGAAACACGCAAAGGATGTTATTTGGGAGCCAGCTGCATTCATGTCCGCCATTGTCGCGAACGCTGGAGAGAATCTCGCTATACAGTACGATCGGCCTTATTTCACGCTCTTTCATCTCTGCGTTAAATCAGAGTTTAAGCTGAGACAAAGCTCTCGATGAGGGACAGGAATTATACAATCCATCATGTTCTTCCAGTGGCCTCTCGCTTTCTCAGTTCATCCTATAAACCGCAAACCATTACAGTTATACGCCTGTATAATGTGCAGGGCTAGTGTACGACGCAGGGCTGTTTTATTTATTTCAGTCCATACGACTTACTTCCTCTCAGCTTTCCACCCTCCACAGCTTTATCTTTACCATTACGAATATAAGCATCCAACGCCATAAAATGTTCATGTTTTCTTTTCTGAGGCCTGCGTTTTTATTAGCCAGAAGCACACGCTGTGAATTTTCGGGGTTCAGACAGGGGAGGGGAGCGCAGCAGACATGTGTGGATGTATATACAGTCGTGTGTGTGTGTGTGTGTGTAGGCGTTTAATCTGTAGCGTTGGGGAGCACGACAGAAGATTTCTCTTACAGGGAGAAAAAGAAAAAAGAAAACAATGCGACACTGTTGGCTCGGACTACAAAGACAAGGTGACGAAGCGCTCCACACACACGTCCGCGCGCGCACACACACACGGCTTTTAATTTTCATGGCTTTATTGACACAGACTGCAAGCCTCATTTCACTGTAAAAATTCTCAATGCATCAATATTTATGACCAAATTCCATTATGCTCACTCAAAGCTCTAACTTTAATTAATGATGCAGTCACATATTATACTTAATGAGCCAATATTCAATCATCTGCAGCAACAAGGAAAAGTTTTTAGTCAACGTGAAAAGCTCTCTCTCTCTTTCTCTCTCTCTCAGACACATAAACACACACACGTTGTACCATATACACCAGTCCGGCTTCAGCCAAAATTCAGCATCATTGAGAAATGATTCGTTTTATAGCAATGGCAGAATGCTGCTGAGGGTGTGTGTGTGCGCGTGTGTGGTTTACGTGCTGCAGCTGTGTAAAAAGGGAATTGCAGCGTGATTGTGAGCCGCAGTAATTAGAGAGACATGGGCCAGAAGTGTTTATGAAATGAGACCAGGTGCTGCGGAGCAGATGATGCCATTAGACAGCACTGCTTACAGGAGCCTCGCCCATCAGGAGACGTGTACCAGTGATCTCACACTAACACACACACATGCGTGCACACGCACACACACGCATGCACACACTGGGGTAAATGTACTACGTTTTAGACATGCGCATAGGGCTGGTTAAAGTATTTGCGTGGGTGGGTGGAGCTTAAAGCGTCATGAAACACCAAACTACGTTTTCTAAGATTTTAACAGCGGTGTTCGTATCGCACATCATAAAAGACAATCCTAGCATCTGTTCATTTTAATTGTAGGAGAGAGCTGGTTCATTTTGAGCTTTTGTCAGCTATTTTCAACTTCCTGGTTTAAAATCTCAGTCAAAGGCAGTGACGTGGCATTGTACTATAGTACTCCGATGACTCAATTACTCATGAGCCTGCGTGTTCTTATCCTATGAGAAGATGATGTCTCTTAATTATTCATGGCAGCACTTGGTGCTTTCAAACAGATGAGTAGTATATGAGAGGCGCGTTCATATGGGTCGCAGGTGTTTTTTTCAGTGGTGTAAGAGTCGAGTGTGTTTATCCAAGAGAGCTATGAGAATTTGAGAAAGGTGGACTTCAGACTTGCTCATGAAAGCAGTATGCATCTACACAAATGATGCGGTACTCGGTCCCGAGGGCTTTTCCATCCCTTCAAATGAGGTATGTGTTTAATTTTAACCATGACAGTTTTACTTGCCTTTTGAGCTAATTAAAGCGCTTAAAGCTCTGCAGGCCGTTGCGTGCAAAACTATACAACGAGAACCAGTGTTGAAGGGAAGAGCCTTCCCTCTTTTATTCGTGAAAAGCTCAAGCCTATTAATGCTAACTAGTTAACTAGCATTCCAACATTTCTCTCATCCACGCTGCCTCCAGCTCGAGGAAAACAATAATAAAATATATTATAAAACTGTACATAAAATATATAATATAATAAAGCTCCGGCGGCCATCGTGTGTAAAATTATGCAACGAGAGTCTGTGTTAAAGGGAAAAACGTCACCTTTTTATTTGTGAAAAGCTAAAGCCTATTAGCTAATTAGCATTCAAACATCTTTCTCATCCGCGCTGCCTAGGGTTTTGTTAAATTTTTGTTTTGTAGGACCTGCGCTGCTATCTATTGTGTCTCCATTTAGCCCTGGGAATTCAGGAGGAGACAAGTCCTCTGCCTCATCTGCAAACTTTGTCAATATCACTTTTTTTTTTTTGAGACCCCTGCCGTTCCCTGCCCTGCCCACTCCCCCTCCCTTCTTCGCACAGCCATCCATGCCCATTTAAGCTGCATTTTTCAAAAACATTTAGAGGTAGACTTGAGCTAAAGGAGCTAGGTTCCATGACACTTTAATGGTGCATTGAGAAGTAAGCTGAAACAAAAATTTTGCCTCTACACCTCATAGCTCCTGAGATACAAAACAACACACACACACAAAACTTTGTCTTCGGGTAACACAGCACCATGATCAGTCAATCTTGTAAGTCTGAGCAGCGGAGAAAGAACTAATTGTTGACAAGGGTTTTTTTTTTGGTCATGGACACACCCGAGAGGTCCCCATCATGAGAACTAAACCTCTTCCAAGTTCCCTAGCTCACCACTGGAATCACACACTAGATTCCAATGAGTCTTTACGAAGTCTTGCCTACTTTGCAGTCCGCACTCCTTTTGTTTTGGTATTTCAGACTGTTTATCGTCTTTGCTGTTTTGACCCGTGCATTTGGAATTTTTGTGCATTAGCAAAACCTGTTTTCCTGACTATAATTTGGTGTCTTGAAGAAAAAACCCTCAAAGAAAAACATTCTATCCATTACAATAGGTACAATAATAAAGAGCAAATCTTTTAAACACTTATTTAAAAATCCAATAACAGGCATCCATTAGCAGTCCACAGCCACCTGCTCCTCGCACTCCAAGTACGATCTGCCTTATTTAATGCTCTTTCATCTGGCCTTTAAATCAGGGCTCCGCTGAGACAAAGCTCTCAATAAGCGAGCGAATAATAATAATAATAATAATACAATCCGTCACAGTATTCCCGTTGCTCCCACTCTTTATTCGTCGTTCAGTCCAGCGCAATATGTTGTTTTATAGTTTTCTTTCAGTAACACCACCAGACCAGCGAAGCCAAAACAACTCGCGTCCTTCTTGGAGCACATGTGAATTTATTATTCATGACACTGAATGTGGAAACATTGACAGAGCTCACATTCTCCCTCTGGAGCCTGCAAGCCCCCCCCCACACACACACAAGCTTAAGGTATAGTCTTGAAATATTTAACTGAACATGGCATAATTGCTTCTCAGAACCATGTGAGCATCTTTAAAAGCGTTCAAAACATTCAGTGTGTTTACATGGACAGCAAAAATCCGATATTAACCCACTTAAGACAATACTCTGATTAAGAAACTAGCATGTAAACAGCGATTTCTGATGACCTTAATCCGACTAAAGTCATACTCGAAGTAAACACAAACTGAATTAAGACGTGTGGAGTATTCCTGTAGTAGTCGCATTATTGAGGTGTTACAGACACGTACACACCTTAATCACATTATTAACGTAGTGTTGGAGTTTTCACTGCATTTTGTGACGGGACACGTACACACGGCAGTGTTCAACCGTTTAACGGCAAATAAGACAGCACGGCTACGTCCAAAACCGCATACTTATATACTATATAATTCATGTATTTCGGCTACTATACAGTAGGCAAGTACACGGTTCCGGACGCAGCCCACAGCTTCAAGCAGTCTAATTGCACGTATAACATGACAAATAATGAACTGCACTTGAAACTTTTGTAAAATTAAAAATAAAAAACACCCAAAACTGTACACGGTACCATAACGAAGACGAACTATGTTGATGCGTGAAATTATGGAGTGACACCGGACGGTGTGGCGCGGTGACGTAATGCTGTGTGCCGTTAATCGATCTACGTTCTATAACATGTGAAACGGGAACATGTAAACGTAATCAGTGTTACTATTAATGTACTTTAATACACTGAAAAAGACACTATTAGCATCAAATAAATATTTATAAATACAATTGGTTTCACTTTGCCCGGGTTTGAAATTTATTCCTACATTCTATTGAATGTCCATGGAATTAAATAAATATCAGTTGCCACGAGTGTACCCTGTACCATCATTTACACATTAAAAATGATCTTATATAGCCATGGGCATTGTTTCGACTCACAACAGCGCTCCACCTTCACACGTTCACTGAGAATAGGATAATAAGAGGCAGGAATTTGGTCAGTATTTGCTGCAAGCCTTTTATAATCGACCAATCGGTGTGCGAGAAGGCGGGAATTACAGAGAGGGGTTAAAGCAATGCAAACATGCGCACACATGATACAGTATTAGACCATAAACACATCATAACGAAACTAAAGCTGAATCCCAGACATTTTCTCAAAGTTAGAAGTCCCGGGAGGATGCTTTTTTAAGAGCTGAAAAAGAGGACGTGCCCGGGGGGGGGAGAAAACGGAGGACGTGTCCGGGGGGAAAAAAACAGAGGACGTGTCCGGGGAAAAAAACGGAGGACGTGTCCGGGGGGAAAAACGGAGGACATGTCCGGGGGAAACAAGAACATATAGCAAACCCTAACACCCTAACAAAAGCATTTCAGAGAACAATTTGTGTTAGAAAGTTAACTTTGCACAAAATTTATTTTCTCATGCACCAGGAGGTTGTTCATGTGAGTCACACCTGGCAAGACAGAACCAGAACTATAATCAAGCAGCTGTCTATACTGTGTTACAGCAAAAGATTCATTTCCTTAGTTTTAAATGAAACAAAATGTACTTGTAATCAGATTACTTTGTTTTCTGACGTAACTATAACAGATTACAGTTAGCAGTTTTCTGTATCCTGATTGCGTAACGACGTTACATGTATTGCGTTTCTCCTCAAGCCTGATCATGACTAATCCGAGCAGCTACAATTAATTATATTTGAATTGTGCTCAGGATTTAGGGCATCCTTAATGAATGAAACTTGGACCACAGCACGGCTAAAGTCTCGATTCTGATTGGTCCGTAGGTTTATATTTAGGTCACAGGTCTATATTAATGCGCTCATTCTAATAAGTTCTAGTTTTATACTAATGGCTCATTCACAGGAACGCTTTACATGCTGGAAAGTCGTGACGTTTTACATGCTGGAAAGTCTTCAGGACAGACGACCCCCTACCACACAAATGCACACACATTTCACCTCAGAACAATATAGAGGTGCCATCACTTAAGAGCACTTTACTTCCCAATACTCCATTCTTTCATCCACTGCAGCTCCACCCACCAATCACACACATACACACATCCATCTCCTTAACTCAGCTCCTTATTGACAGATTATCAGCCCATACTCTCAGGTGCCTACTGGGACATGGTGATAAAGGACAGAAGGGGGGAAAAAGTTACCCTGAGCGTCACAGTGACCTTCTGAAGTGACTAATGAAGAACTGGAGTAGATCAGGGCTGCAGTTTATCTACTTCTTCTCTCTCTCTCTCTCACACACACACACACATACATTTCCTGCCACATAAGCTATATCTACCTCGTTAGCTCCATCCATTCTGCCACTATCCAGCCAGAAGCGCTGTGAATCTGACACCCTCCACTACCCAGCATGCACTGCAGCCGCAGTGGCAGGCTATGTGTGATGGGAGACGCATTCATTTCTGCCAACATGTTCTACTATGTGTGAACGTGGCCTGGCACTCGGGTATTGAACAAGGAGCTCTAGAAAAACTGGAGGAGGGGGTCCCTCCATACTGCCTTTCCAACCCTGCACACACAGTGAAGGGCATCTAGAGGGGAAGGGGGAAGGGGGAGTGGAAAACCCATGCTGTGGAAAAACCTAAAACTCCACACAAAAGCCTTATTCATGGTATAAGTGTAAATTAGAATTTTTTTTAGATTTCATTTATTCAACCCAAAGAAACATCGGAATAAATGTATATATGTAAATATATGTAAAAAAAAAAAAAAAAAAATCCTTTTACAACAAGTAATGTCACTCATATACAGATGAGTGACGAAAATAAAATTAGCAGGAATAAACATGCTTTTTTAAATTCAGTACTATATCCTATCTTTAGCACGCGTGAATTAAATGAAATCGCTCCGAGTTCTTCCCAGCGGAGATTTTCCATCTTGTCGTTCGTGTTGAAAGCTCTTCAGCAACGAGCACTTTCACCCGTAATTTCATGGACGAGATTATTACTGCTCACAAGGCGACTTGATTAGTTCTGTACTCATCTCAGTACGTGGCACCTAAAGCTTGCGGAAAAACACGGGCTGTTCGTTGTTTTTAGGCTAATTGCAGACTAATCAGTAAAAACGCACCGTCGGGAGAGACGACTTCATTCCAGGTTTTTTTTTTTTTTGGCAGGGGGGTATTAATACTCGTCCTCGCTGTGCAGTCGAGTGGAGAGCAGACAGAGAACCAGACTGAGAACGAGTGCAGCGACAGCCAATGAACTGAACAAGAGCACTGACAATAACATTCATCACTTCCTCAGTAGAAACTCGTGGCTGGCTGATCAAATCTCATACTCCTTCTTTCGTACAGGAGCACTTCACTCAGTGCAATTAGTCAAGAGTCCACTACAAGCCATTTGATTCTTTATAGCTGTTTAAGGAAACTTTAAGCAAAACTGAATATGCGGAAATATATCCATTCTTTAAAAAAAAAAAAAAAAAAAGGTTTTATTTTATTCAAAGGTTAACACACGTATGTTCTTAATAGTGTTTCATCTACTAACCAGGAACACCTGACATTGACTCATGTGCCATGAGAGCCATTACGTCATGATTTATCGTCACTACGCTTTCAGAAAATTGAATTTCCTTTTTTTTTTATTTAGCTGAGTAAAAAAAATAAGTAAATAAGGAATATTGTTTGTAAAAGCATTTAATAAAACTGTGTTAAATAAATCTGTAGCAGTTTTATAGCAGCACTACCGAGGTAGTGGACTCACACTATCAGACACTACTGTATACACACACATAGACTTGTACAAAGAACACACACACACACACACACACACACACACGAGTTTACCTCTCTGTCCTTCAGCTTCATGGCCAGGACAAGCTGGTTCCTGTGATTGGTCAGGGCCTCGCGGTAATTGCTCTTGGAGAAGAAGGCCGAGCCGAGGTTCCCATGAGCCCTGCACTCACCTGCCTGGTCACCTGCAAGAGACGACGAGTCAGCAGTTCAGACAAACACACACGCCTGGCTGTGCTCACACACTTCCTCAACTGCCATCTCAAAGACATGACACTCAATGACTTTTTCAGAATGACAAATTATGAGACTTTCTCTCAGGAAAACTGTTTCTACTTGAATGTAGGGACTTGCTGATATTTTTGCTGACAGACATTTTAGGACCCCAAAAAAAAAAAGAAAAAAAGAAAAGAAAGAAAAATCTATGAATGGGTAATTTATTTTCCTACTCCGTAGTGTAGCGGTGCTATAATGCTGATTTACTCTGGCTGCTTTCAAGATTAAAACCGGACGAGAGGTTTCTGTAACAGTCGATATCTTCCGAACGGAGTGCTTCCCACATCTGTCACATCTTAACGAAAGGCTGGCAGCTGGTGAGACGAATCAGAAAAAAAGTGAAAAAAAAAGGGGAAAAAAAAAAATTTTAAAGTTGGTTTTAAGGGTTTTAAAAAAAAAAAAATAAATTTTTTTATTATAAAAACCCCCCTTCCTTTTTTTGTGTGTGTATTTTATTTTTTGGGGGGACAAAAAAAAACCTTATCGTCCTTTTTTTTTCGGGGGGGGGGGGGGGGGGGGGGGCCAAAAAGAAAGGGGGGGGAAAAAAGGGGGAAAGGGGGGGCTTGATCCAGGGGACCCTGCTGAAAGATAACATACCAATGACATCATGGGGTGAGTAAGAATCCCCCCCCCCCCCCCCCCCCCCCTGTTTTTAACCCCCCCCCCCCCCCTTTTTATTACAAAATACAATTATAGACTTAAATGGTGGACAAACTAATAGCTCGGGTGCCTGAGAGAAGCAGTTCTCATGTCTGGACTATTATTTGTTGTTTAATTATTTTATTTATTTTTTTCATTTTAAACTGAATAAAAGAATAGATTCAAATATTCGGGAAAGAAAATAAACCCTAGTTCCAAATGAAATCAGGTGTAAAGTCATCATGTAACCTTCCTGCTAGGAAAATCCGTCACGCTGCAGTTAAACATATCCAGAGTCAATAAAGACGCTAGCCAGACTCGAACACTTGCCATATTGCTGAAATGTTCGCCAAGAACTTGGTGATAAGCGGCCAAACTTGATGTGTAAAAACATTCATGCAGGAGATGATGAGGATTATACAAAGGTTTATGTTTACTGGTCAAACTACGTCCCTGTCATCACTATTAAAGTCTTGAGCTGTGCGTTATGACCAAAAGGAGAAAGCTGCAAGTACAAGCAACAGGAACAAGAGGCTTCCACGGGGTTATTTTACTTATTCTCTGTGATAAGGTGAAAAGTTGGAAATCCTTAAGCCCCTTGGAGAAGAGCAGATGCTCCTCTGATGCAGCTGAGGTGGTTTAGGCACTTTAAAAGTCGAGCTGTCCCACTGGATTAGACCTCCGGAGGCAGACCCAGGACCCAGTGTAGAAATGATATCACGCAGCTGGCATGGGAACATCTGAAGATCACCCCAGAAGGAGCTGAATTGTCTACAGAAGTCTGCACTGACCTCTCCGCCATCTCAGCCTCTTGCCACCGCAACCCCCGGCAATCAAAGCGGAATGAAAACAGACACCTTCCGTGACCCTGCCTACTCGCTCGGAATCTCGACTTCAGAGCTGTTCTGCAACATGTTAAATGTGTGAGTGAACCGTGGCTCAGTCAAGCACACACTGGCACAGCAGAGCACTTACTACAGGAAGGAAAGAGCCATGTTCAAACAGCACAAATCTTTCATGTCTCAGAGTGCTGGTGTTTTGTTCCCGATAGGAGTGCACTGCCTAGCTGTATAATTTTTCTGAAATGCACCTCTTCCCAGAAAGAAGGTTAAAAAATTTTGTTTTTTGATCATCTATTAAAACTTTATTTACTAAGCTGGAAAATTAGCAAATAACTTGTGCATAAGGTTTGGTCGAATGCTGATATAAATGGGCTTTTGGGTGAGATTAATAAGCTCAAATACGATGTGAACTATGTGTGTCTGCTCAAGGTCCTAATTACGTCCCTTATTCAGAGACGAAAAAGCTACATTCATTCGATAGAGGTTTTTTCTTTCTCCCCCCCCCCCATCAACACACGTGACTCACATGGTGCCTCTCAAGGGCAACCATTAATTTCTTAGCTTAGCCTTGTTTAAATAATAAAGCCACAATCACGCTTTTATGTGTCTGTAGATCAGTGTGCGAAAGAATGTCCTCGTCCTTCAAGCGTTAATCTCGAGATTATAGTGAAAACCTATTAACAATTTTTTACATCTGTCTCATATCACCTCCTACCGTATCTGACACCCGACAGATCCTCATGCTGCACTCAGATATCAGCATCTCATCCTGTACGCCAGCTCGCCGCTTGAACCGCAGCTATATCTGAATTCCACACCCTGATCTCACCATCTATTTTGAGAACTCCTGATCAATCCTTCCGAATGTGCACCTCGGCGTAGTTTTGGATAACAAGTTATTACTCTCAGCAAGCATTGCTAACCCTCCTCAGCCAAGCAGTTTTCTCCTGTACAACATCAAAGTTAGTGTTCAGACCTGACTGCTTGATCGGTACCTGATCAAGTCTTGACTGGTTCCACATGCACACTCACTTTCTTGTTATATCGAGGGAAAAGATGTTCCGCACAGCGGGTATTAAGAAAGTGTGCACTTTTTTCTGACTAAACCAGACAAGCAGCATGAAAAAGGCCTAAATTCCTCCCCGTTTTTGGCATTTCCAATAAATATAGTCAACTGATGTTAACTACATACACCGATCAGCCATAATATTAAAACCACTGACTGGTGAATTGAATAACATTGATTATGGCATGTGTCAAGGGGTGGCATATATTAGGCAGGAAGTGAACAATCGGTTCTCAATGTTGACATTTTAGAAGCAGGAAAGATGGGCAAGCGTAAGGATCTGAGGAACTTTGACATGGGTCAGGTTGTGATGGTTAGACGACTGGGTCAGAGCATCTCCAAAACAGCAGGTCCTGTGGGGTGTTCTCAGTATGCAGTGGTTAGTACCTACCAAAGGTGGTCCAAGGAAGGACACCCGGGGAACCAGAAACAGGGTCTCAGTGAGACTCACTGACGCACGTCGGGAGTGGAGGCTAGTGCATCTGGTCCGATCCCACAGAAGAGTTCAAAACTTTGGGCTTTGATAGAAAACAGTCAGAACACATCACAGCTTTCTCTGTATGGGACTGTGTAGCTACAGACCGGACGGAGTACCCATGCTGACCCCTGACCACTGCCGAAAGCACCTACAATGGGCTCATGAGAATCAGAACTGGACCATGGAGTAATGGAAGAAGGTGGCCTGGTCTGATGAATCACGTTTTCTTTTACATCATGTAGACGGCTGGGTGCGAGTATGTAGCTTACGTAGGGAAGAGATGGGACCAGGATGCACTGTGGGAAGAAAGCAAATCGACGGAGGCAGTGTGATGTTCTGGGAGATGTTCCGCTGGGAAATCTTGAGTCCTGGCATTCATGTGGATGTTACGTTGACATGTACGACCTACCTAAACATTGTTGCAGACCATGTACACCCCTTCATGCCAACAGTATTCCCTAACGGCAGTGGACTCTTTCTATTTATCAGCAGGATAATGCTCCCGGTCACACTGCAAAAATCAAGGTGTTGACTTGGCCTCCAAATTCCACAGATCTCGATCTGAACGAGTATCTGTGGGATGTGCTGGACAAACAAGTCCAATCCATAGGGACCCCATCTCGCATCTTACAGACCACCTTCAGAGGTCTTGTGGAGTCCATGCCTCGACAAGTCAGAACTGTTCTGGTGGCACAAGGGGGACCTACACAACATTAGGCAGGTGGTTTTAAATTTATGGCTGATCGGGCTATGTGTCTAATGTTAGCTAAATGGAACAAACATTGATGAACTTAAATGCTTTAAACTCCTGCTTTTCCCTTTACCTTCAGAGAAAATGAGGGCATCTCTAAAGCAAGAAAATCAAGACGAGATGAGCGGTTACTAGATAGATAGGTAGTGAAGGGGACTTTTCAGAGGGTGTCAGTTAAAGTCATCTGGTTCAACACTTGCTCAAGTCATTCAAGATTCACGTGTTAAGTGCTAATCTGTCATAGCAGGGTACTCCATTGGTAAAATGTTATGTAAAGTTCGGCATGGGTCAGTAGGTTCTTGCAACTGAGCCTGACTTGTCTTCAGTCTACACACATTTACCATGTCCCTACACTCGTATGTCCACCCCTGACTACCCGTATTATCTTCCTACGATGCTCTCGCACCCTCCCAGCATTCACTCCAGTACCACACCTGGGGCTTGGCTGCAAACTCTGACCAAATATGGGTTTGTTTTTTCCCTGTGGTACGAGTTTAAAGAAAGAATTTGTCACAGCGTGTCCACGTTTCTCTTACAACGTATCTAAATGTGAAGTCATTTCCATTACGGGTGTGGTAAAAATGATTAACATCCATTAAATCGTTCAATTAAAATTGGCTAGTAGCATAATTTGCATAATTATCAGACACTTAATTAGCCTTCAGAATTCAGTTAATTTAGGCTTTTATGATTAAACACCAAAACTGTTCATTAATATATGATGCACGAGGAACTGTGGGGTGCATGTGTTAACATACAGTACCTGTGTTAAGTTCAAATAAATAAGTAAATAAATGGCACCACAAAGAAATTATACAAGCATCTCTCAGATGGTTTGCACGCAGCACTGGCACTGGCATTAAACAATATGCATGCTCCAGTAAGCCACTAGATGCCTCTTTTCTACAAGGCTAATACCAGAAAGCGAAACCTTTATTCATTAATATTTTGGCGTTCTTTCAAACAGGGGTGTGTTTGGTACACTGAGCTTAATTACTCCTGCGTTTCCTTGTCATTTTCATGTTCAGTAAGAGCTTTGTCCTGGTCAGGGGCCATGGTGCAATTTAGCATAGCTGAAGGTGGGAGGAAACCCAGGCAGACATGGAGAGAACATACAGAAGACAAGACTTAGATAGCAGAATTCGCTGTGCTCTCCAAGTTGGAGGGCTGGCATACTGTAATCCCGAAGCAAAACAAGGGCATTGTGTACATCTGTGAGGCGTACAGTATAGTATGTATGCGGAAGAGGGCATGTTCTGAGTGTGTTAATCTGTCCTGTAATGCAGCATGAGCAGCAGCTCATAAAGATGTGGTTGGCTGGCTTCACGTATTTCAGTGGAAGCATGTTAGCCTTCACAGTCCCTAATTGGTAGTTGCCCAAAGGGAAAAAAAACTAACAAACTAACAAACAAACAAACAAACAAACAAACAAAAAACACTTTCATGTGGTCTTCTTCAAACTTGGATCTCTCTTTTAAAAAAAAAAACTGAAAAAAAACACCAAACACCTAAATTAAGACTCATGCAACCAACGTAACAGTGTTAGCTGATGCTGATGAGGCTTTTACCATGTGTCCCAGTACAGTTTTTAACATCCCTCGTGAGTAGAGACAAAGCAGAAGAGCAGGTGTGGTGGTTCCACACCGAGAACCAACAGGCATACTAACGCTGCTAATGTTTAAATCTATAGCACTCACTCACCTAAAGTCTTGGCCACCTCCAGGTCTTGTTGCATGTAGGCGGTGCTTTTCTCGGTGTTGCCCAACGACCAGTAGGCACTGCTGAGAGCGGAGAAGACCGAGCCACGCAATTTGAGGCTGCACGTGCCAATCTTCAGGGCTGCTTCCAAAACCACCACCGACGCGCCGTGGTGGGCGGCGCTCAGCAGCTCCTGGCCAATCACGGACACCACGACGAACGGACTCTTGTCCAGCTTCATTTTCTGCAGCTGCTGATAGGTCGGCTCCAAAGACTCTGAAATTCAGGACGAGAAAACAAATCAAGATTGTGATGCATCATAATGGCAGCTCAGTTGCTATGACCTAACCCTTAAACAGGCACGTGAGTCACATAACTTGTCTCAGATCATTTAGTCAGCCCAAAAAGAAACAGTCACGGCCGCCCATGGTGCAGGAGATGCTGAGCATGTGGTAAGTAATTATACATGAACCATCCATTCATCTTCTGTACCACTTATCCTACACAAGGTCGCGGGGAGCCTGGAGCCTATCCCAGGGGACTCGGGGCACGAGGCGGGGGGACACCCTGGACGGGGACCCAACCCATCGCAGGGCACAATCGCGCACACACACACACACACACACACACTATGGACAATTTAGAGATGAATTTCTACAACGCATGCCTTTGTATTAGGGGAGGAACCCAGAGGATACATCGGACATAGTTATTTTCAAGACAACAATCATATAAACTCGTGATATAAATGATAAATTGTCTTTACATGCTGATGAAGAAAAATGGTTCACATTTAGTTGTTCATAACGTTATTTTGAAGTCTATGTATCCCATGAATACAAGCATGGTGCCAGATTATATAAAATCCAATGTGAGAAAACCAAAACCAAAAAAGTGCAAATATAATTCGAATAAAGGTTCATATAGTCCAACCGGTATACAACGTTGGGTTTCTTTAGAGATAACATCGTAATTTATCATAACTGCCTTTCTGGTATTCCTCCATGCGTTTGTCTCGTATCTACTTTGCTCTTTCTACAGTAGATGTCTTTCTGTGATACACAATCACACACGGGGTAGAAGGGCAGAGCGGAGACGGAAGGCCGGCATATGTGTAGAGGTGACCTCTGCCGGAGGGGCGGAAACGCAGGTAAAGTGTGAAAGTGCACGGTGTCATAAATCAGCTCGTGCCACGGCCGCATGTCCCCACGCTGCCTGCTGGGAGCGATGACACTCCTGTTTTAGCTGCCCGTCCTTATCAGTTTGTACCATCGAGCAGGAAAAGAGCTTTCCAGCTGTCCAGCTCTACTTTGTGTGCGTGAGCGAGTGTGTGCGCTGGAGATGGGATGCGAGTGTGTGCATTTACAGTTCTGCTTACTTTGCATTAAACACTTTGTAGGGACGCCACAATCATACAGTAAGAAAACAAAGATGTTGGAAGTAAGAGAAAATAAGGGAGTATAAATATGGAATATGAAGGGATTTAAAAAAACAACTATCCTGATAAATAAGAAGTGAAGGAATTTCAGTCTGGTTTCGCGAAGTCTAGCGGCAGTCTGGCACAGTTCAGTGAAATGAACATAAGTGTGTGTTTGTGTGCTTGAACGCATGCATGCTCGTGTTCGCTCCATTAAATCAACAATAGCAGCTCTGTAGCAAGAGGAAACCTGTCCATCGCTGGATGTCAAATATGTTACATGCACCATTACACACCTGTAATCCTGTTCCACCCCAAAAAAAAAAAAAAAAAAAAAAAAAAAAAAAAACGGCATTATAGGTTCCCAACCAAAAAAAATACTAAAAAAAATTTTTTTTAAAAAAAAAAAAAATTAAAAAAAAAATTTAAATAAAAAAAACGTACCCCCCAAAAAAAAAAGAGAAAAGACGCAGAATTGTGTGTATAAATAATAACCATAAAGAAGAGGTGTGGCTTTAACAGTTAAATAAACAGCGTGATCCTGCTCCTGAAGGCTTCTTGGAAACGTCTTCATGCATGAATTTACGCGTTAGCAGGATTGGATTGTTTACCATTTGACACGGTCCTGGATTTTGGTTGTTCGTGGAAAAAGCTTGCTTTGGGTAACAGGCCTTTAGGACAATCGCCGTGAGTAAATCTAATTGAGGACTCGGTAAGGGACATGGGAAGAACAGGGCCCTGGTTAAAGTTGGTGCGGGCTCGACCATCTGCTGCAGCAATGTTTTATTTAGTATTATTAACGTAACGTGTTCGTCCTAATTATCACCACAGTCTTTATCAAGGTTACCTGCTAAAATATTCCTTGCGATATATTTCCTTTCATCGTAATTAGACTCGCTGGTGTAATTCGCTTTAGTAATTAAAGGTAGCTGACTCTTTGGAATGGAGTCAGGATTCCTCTAATGATCTGCACGGTCACACACACACACTGCAACTTCATTCAGCTTGACAGCATTACCAGTTGCTAAAATAAAACTGTGAAAAAAAAAAAAAACCTCTTTGGCTTGGCAAGTGGTGTATCAGCGTGTGTGTTTGTATGTGTTTGTGTGTGTGTGTGTGGGGGCGGACAAACTGCAAATCTAGTTAACCACAAAGTGCGGCATGATAAACAAGAAAGGAGTAATGCTTATGAGGCCCATCGCAGTGGAGCGATGGCACGGCCAGGAATTAACGATGAGCCTCAGGGTGGCTATTTTTCTCGCTCTTGCTCGCTGGCGTTCTCCCTCCCTCCACTCGCTGAGTGCACGTCATGTTAAAAGGGAACTTTGACGTGACTGTCTGGATCCCCTGTAGGAAAGCGGCTAAATAAAGCTGTAATGGCAGCGAGTCACAACGCCGCCCACCTCACATTATTTCCTTCCTTTCTCTTTGAATTACCGTTCCACGGATCTGCGGGCCTTCCCGTCGCTGCCAGTGATGCGGCCTGCGCGTCATGTGATTAGACTCTCGCTGGGCACGGCCCATAATCTGAACCGTACAGATTTATTTATTTTAATCGATTTGTCTTCCAACCCTTTCGTTTGTCTAAAGACTTGACGCTCACTGTGCCCGTGTTTTTATCCGGTGTCTGCAACTGAAAGTGAACTCTTTGAGAGAGCGCACTTCTCAGACATTCTGAGCTGTTTGCTCGTAGGGCTTGGCACTAGCGGGTTGGTTTGGATGGCACGTCTGATGAGGAACGGGACGATTCAATCCGGGTTCGTTTCAATTCAATTAGAGTGAGGTAATCCCCTGCATGCAAATCCTCACTTGAGAGTGAGAGCTCAAACTGATAAAGACGACGAGGAGAGGATCAAACCGCTGGCACCGAGATGACTCAGGATGCCGGTGGAATGGAAAAATAAATAAAAATTATAAACAGGGAAGAAACAATGACAGGAGCCTGGGAGAGAAATGAAAAAAGACATAGAGGGAGCAGAATGTCAATGCAGTGCTACAGATCATCTCTCTCTCTCTCTTTCTCTCTCTCTTTCCTTTCTCTGGGGCTGATTATGAAGAGCTGCTCTACATAATCTCCTCCTCAGTCATACTCGGGCCTCTCTCTTGCTTTCCGTGTGTGTGTGTGTGTATATATATATATATATATATATATATATATATATATATATATATATATATATATATATATATATATATATATATATATATATATATATATATGTATGTTTGTCTAGGCAGTTCGGAACAGCAAGGGAAATAAAGGATGTCATTAGGAGTAAAACAGCCTTGTTTGGGCACCTTCCCAGGACTGGGGCCGCGTGTGTGTCACTGATTTACCTACAAATAAAACTGGCTGTTGAGTCAGAGGCCACAGATGTATATTTTCTGTCTCTGTGCCCATGACTGTCTCTCAAACACACACGCACACAGATACACACACACACACACACACACACACACACACACACATCCCAACAGACAGCAGGCAGGCAGGAAATGTGATATATGCAAACACACACACACACACACACACACACACACACACACACAGATTTCATCCAGTAACAGGCAGCTGTAGAAACATATCTCTACGAGACAGCTCTTCTCATTCAGAGGCCTCATCCCCAGTAAACAGCGACTTCTTGTTGTGACTTTTTTTTTTCGAGGCTGAGATTTCACGATCACAAAATGTCCACTGGATAAACAAACAAAACTGTGCTAACCTCCACAGGATCAGGAAATGCATTCAGGGAGTGCAACTGGGGGATTGTGTACACGCACAAGAGGTTCATTACTGAAGGAAAATAATGATGTTTTTTCTTACTGAATAAATCAAAATTTGACTACTTTAAGAACTTGAAGAAAATCTTTCATATGAAATGGCAATATATCTGAATATCCTGTTCATACACTACAAACCATTAGCTAGCTCAACGGGACAGTAAACGCTCTAACATGCCGCCCAATCCCATGCTGTTATTTCATGACAACGAGCATCGCATTGCATGATTCTTGCAAAAAAAAACGGCTATGATACTGTACATCACGATATATGGGTTTGGTTAAAAAGTAAATAAATAAATAAATCAATCACAGAAATACATCCCAGAAAATTTTTTTTTAAATAGTTTTAAATAAAATAAAGAAACAAAAACTTAAATAAGAAACAAAAAAAACAACATTCAATGCAAACGTCTTTTTTTCGTTCGTGTTATGTCGTTCAGCCCCATCTCATAAAACATATAAGATATTAGCCAACGTTTCTCCTACTAGCTGTAGTGTTTCATCCTTGCATCGCAAGTTAAATAAGTAAATAAATAAATTCTGGTTATCACATTAATTTTCACTAAATATATTCTTACGTCTGTGGTTCAGGCATAATAATTAATCCACCTAGTAAAAATCCTTCCACCGTCTGCATGACCGCTCCTCGGCTGATATGTGCAGTGCAGCAGGTGGAGAGATTCGGAGGGGGTTGTTGCTACAGGAACACACCACTGTCGCGCTACCTACACAACGAAATCTTTGGTTTTGCGAATGCGTCGGTCATCTAAAATTGTCCAATAACTGTAAAAATGGTTGTTTGACCGTTTTTAATATTCCATGTATTGTTATTGCAAAACCAAAACTTTCTTCCAACCCCCCCCCCACTTGGTTTGACTTGATATATATGACTAGCCATATTTGTGTCATGGTACACAACAAATTTTGCTTTTACAGCTGTTTATGGACACTTCAATAGCTCCTTGGAACCAAAACTGAACTCAAGAGCACATTACAAGGCAAATGTACAGTGCCCTCCACTAATATTGGCACCCGTGGTAAATATGAGCAAAAAGAAGGCTGTGAAAAATTGCCTATTGTTTAACCTTTTGATCTTTTGTTTAAAAAAAAAAAAAAAACACAAAAATTCTCTGCGTCATGGAACACAACACAGGTTTATAAAAAAAAAAAAAAAAAGGTTGTTAAATATAGGTGTGCAACAATTATTGGCAACACTTTGTGCTACCTCCCTTAAGATAACAGCTCTGAGTCTTCTCCTATAATGCCTGATAAGGTTGGAGAATACATGGCAAAGGATCTGAGACCATTCCTCCATACAGAATCTCTCCAGAACCTTCAAACGCTGGTGGACGCACCTCTTCAGTTCACCCCACAGGTTTTCTATGGGGTTAAGTCAGGGGACTGGGATGGCCATAGCAGGACCTTGATTTTGTGGTCAGTAAACCCTTTTTGTGTTGATTTATAATGGGGAGGGTTCGAGTCAACTTTTTGAATGAGTTACGATATTGAGGTTTCCGTAAATAGCTGTATAACCAAAATTTGTTGTGTGGACATTGTGGTTAAACCAAGTAAAACAAACGGGGGAAAAAAAATTGTGTTTTTTTTCTTTCAAAGGAAACTTAACACCGCATGAGCTTCACACTTGTCATGCGTGAACGCTTGCAAAAGACTATTTCCTTTTTCCTCAGTCCCAACTTTAAAAAAAAAAAAAAAACCTCTTTACTTTTTTGTCCCTTCAAAAAAGTATGAGTGAGCGAGAATAAGGAAGAGTGTCATGCTTTGCTCGTCACGGAGGGACGGACACACTTTCTGTGTGAAGTGTTTGGGGTGGACCAGGCCACGGCAGTCCTAGAGAAGGCTGATTGTGCACATCATGAGCACTTTACAATCAGGCAGCTCCAATCGTGGCTAGCTCTCTTTCTCTTCCTTGCTCAACGGAGCTGGCTGCTGTAGAGCCAGCCAGCTCAGGTCTTGGGGATCTCAAATGGATCAGGAAGTGGACTTGGAGACAAGTGCTGCTCTATCTCTTGCTCTGTCTTCCAAATCTGGCTCTCTGCTGTATTTTGGAGCTTGTGACTTCTCCTCCTCTTATGGAAAGCCAAAACTCCAAGGAGCCAGTGGGGGATGCCACTGCACCATAAAGAGCAGCTCTCAAGCATATAAAGAGCTGACTGAAATGATTACTAGGGCAGAAAAACTTTATGGCTCTATGGCTGTGTTGCAGGCCTACCAAGCAGACCTGCTGAGACAAAGAAAAGAAAGAGATGTCCTGATGAGCAGTCCTGATAGGGGTTATTTGAGATTCTACAACGATGAGGGCGTTTCTATTCTCAACAAGCATAGGGTCAATCTTAAGAATAGTAGAGGTGATGCTGTGTCTATTCTAATTGAATAGTGGAAACAATCTCTATTACTTATGAGGCGCGCTGTCTTGCTACACCTCCGAGCATAAGGGCTAATTCCACTAGGGGGTCACCTCCTCTAAGGCTTTATTTAATGGAGTACCCTTACAGGATGTGTGTTGCGTAAGGGTGATCTACTCCACACACATTCCTTCAATATTAGAGTCTGGACATGTATTCCACCACAGGCTTAAGTGTCTTGCAGTGGCCTCTGGGCTCGGATCTTTTGAACAGGCCATAACATGGCCGAGTGGGTCTTCTGGATCCCATAGCGTGAAGCTCATGCAACGTTAAGTTCCATTTGAAAGGGAACGTCTTGGTTACGTGTGTAACCCAGTTCCCTGAGAAGGGAATGAGATGTTATGTAGCTTTGTCATACTGGGGCATGCCTGTGAATTTCATCTTCGCTTCAGAGGCTGATAGCGTGGTTCACAGGTGCCGTTTTATATCACTCGACGCACTTAATTGTTCCGTCACCTGATCATGGCAGGTCTGTAAATAGGCATGATTTCACACAGTGTTAAACTCACGCAATGTCTCATTCCTTTCTCAAGGAACAGGGTTACATGCATAACCCAGACATTTTTGCAATGACTGTACATAGAGGAATTCACTCAAAAAACTTTAGGAAAATTAAAAATGGTCAAGCAAACTGTGTTGGACCACTTGAGACTCAAATGTCAGCAAGGAGTAGGTTTTCTTTTTTAGTTGTTGAACTACTTGTTCGCCAAGCAACTATGAATAAAAAAAACATAACCTGGACAAAAAAAAAAAAAAACCATCTGCATGTCCCTGTTGCCCAAGGAACCATTAATGCACCAGTTTTATTTAAAAAAAAACCTGTTGATGAATCAATGAAATTGTATTTCCGAATTCAAAATCTCAAACAAATCCTGCTCCATTAAGTGTTCTACTCACACCGCTCTCCTAAAAACATGGCGCACTCACTGCCTGCACTAGTGCTCCCACTGAGTACATACTTTATATGACAGTTGCCTGAAGCCGTGAATGCATTTTCGGTCGTGTAGTGTGGACGGAGATAGTTTCCGAGATCGTTTCGGAAACGCCAGTGTGGACGAGGATCGTTTAGTTACTAGTGTAAACAGGGCCTGAATGTGTGAATTTATTCATAGTGGACCCTACATTTTTGCATTCTTGTTAGGACAACCAAAACATTCCAAAAACACGCACCTCGAAGCGGGGACTTCATGGCGGCCTCCACCATGCCGACAAGCAGCTGCAGGCTCTTGGGGTCCTGAGCGAGACCGGAGGCGAAGGCGGCCAGAGCATCTGCATGCCGGCCCAAGTACTGGAGGGCAACACCCTGTCGGAAGTATGCCTGGAGAAAAAAGGGGGAGGGGGGGCACACAAAATGAGATGGTCTGTCTGACACAATTTTCAACAGTCACCAATACACTGTGAAATATAATCTTAGAGAACAATACTGAGAATATTATGTGATATATATATAGTGATAGAATGGAATAAGACAAAAATATCACAATATTTCAATGATATACGATACGTGAGACTTTTGCATAAAAGCGTCCGATGGCTGAGCCATGATCTAGGCCATCTATGATGATTTGAGCAAATTACACAGATACTTTATCCTTCCTGAATTTAGACAGTCAAATCCTTTACAAATTACATCAGCAAAGCCTCTCTGGTAAAACTGATCCAGCTCAAACAGTGCTTCAGTGGCAGTGATGGAACGTGATTAGCTACAGCAATACGTTTGCTCAATCAGAACATCTGGGCACTCGAGACTTTTCCGCAACGACTGCTAGTGAATTCCATGAGCGAGTCTAAAACCACCTTCTGTAATAAATCAGCATACAGCAAACAGTCGAGGGTGAATGCTCACGTCCTCTATCGATGGTTTGAATGAAAAGAGGGAGATAATATTAGAACTGACAGTATCTGGAGGTTATAAAGGAAAGCGTAGGCCTACAACTTAGACAATATTTATATCTCATTCAGAAAGTAAATGCAACTGCTCACACTCGTATCTTGCTGTTAAAATGCTGCTGGTTACTTCTTGTTGATAATGAAGGAAGCCAGATTCCCATCTGTGAAACACACTAAATGTCATGTTGCTCTAAATGAATCTTCTTTATACCACAGTGCTGGTGAATCCTCAAATCTGAAGGTTTATATTAACGTGCGTTGTTCCTATAGCAACAGCTCAGGGACTTGTATGGGAGGCGCACTACTTAATCTAAAGCTGTTATTTAACCAACTGTTGATATGGTAAAGTTTATTAACATTTAGACACATATATAACATTTATGGAAGGACTTTGTTACAGCCAGAAAGGTTTCTGTCAAGGGAGAATCTTCAGGATAAATGAGCCTGCCTGTGTTTTTTTTTTTTTTTCTTTTCAAGAAGGGGGGTTCTATTTATATATGCACTATATACTATATAACAGTAAATGAAACTATACAGTTACTGTGTGCTCATAGATTTACATACCCCTTGCAGAATCTGCAAAATGTTTTGGTTTTTTTTTTTAAATAGGAGGGATTGTACAAATGTAATTGTGTTTTTTATTTAGTTCTGCCCTGAATGAGCTTTCACATAACAGATGTTTACATTTAGTGCACAAGACACAATAATAACTGAATTTACACAAATTAACCAGTTCAAAATTATTTTGTTTTTTTACATACTCTTGATTCTTAATCCTGTGTGTCGTTACCTGGATGATCAATGACTGCTTTTATGTTTTGTGATAGTTGTTCATGAGTCCCTTGTTTGTCCTGAGCAGTTAAACTGGTCCTGCACATTCTTTGCTTTTCCAGTATCTTCTGCATATTTGATCCCTTTCCAAGAGCGACTACATGATGTTGAGATCCATCTTTTCCCACTGAGGACAACTGAGGGACTCATACACAACTATTACAAAAGATCAAAACATTCACTGATGCTCAAGAAATCAACATGATACATAAGGGGTGTAAACTTTTGAACAGGATGATTGGTGCAATTTGTTATTTTGTTTAAAGATTTTTTTATTATTATTATTTAGTACTGCCTTTCAGAAGCTACATACGATATTTAAATTGTTTCCCAGAAGATAAAAAAAACATTTTTCATCGAGCATCCTGTTCAAAAGTTTACACCCCCTTGGTTCTTAAATGTATTATGTTGCCTTCTTGAGCATCAGTGAATGTTTGCATCTTCTGTAATGGTTGTGTACGAGTTCCTCAGTGTGAAAAGATGGATCTCAACATCATACAGCCACTTTTGTAAAGGGGTGTTGATGTCATTGATCATCCAGGTAACAACACAAAGTATAAAGAATCATGCGTGTGTAACCTTTTGAACTGATTCATTTGTGAAAAATTCTGTTCTTTTTGTGCCTTGTTGTAAACAAGTTAAGTTTATCATCTGTTATGTGAAATAGCTTATTCAGGGAAGTACTAAATAAAAAATAAAAGGAAACATTTTGCAGATTCTGCCAGGGGTATGTAAATTTATGAGCACAACTGTGGTTAAAAAGAGCAATATTTCATTCATTTATACAAACAAAATGATAATTGTTGGAAATAGCTTGCAGGTGGAATAACACACCGAGGGCTGTGATGTAATATGTAAATATGTTTTTCCATTGCCCGTCAAACCATCACACCACCTCGGTGTGGATTATTTTCAGATAGCAGCACAAGTCGTACATCATTACGAATACTTACCTAATTTAATCTTGAGCAAAATGTTGCACTCCACTGTAGGTGACATCCTTCTATACTATCTTGATTCTTATTTCTTAATTATCAAACTCATCATGGTGCTTATAATCGTATTCCTTTTTTCTGTAGAAAATCTACAATAGTGTTGGATGTGGGTTACTGGGTGTGACATGTGACTTTGTCGGAAATGTTAAAGACGTCCTTTAAATCCCTAAGGGAAGAAAACTGGTGCGGTCTATCCACCGCACCATCTCTGCTCGTACAACAATTCTATCGTATTTATAATACTCCATTATCTAAAGAGGTGGCTCAAACAATTCGAATAATGAATGAAGGCTAATGCAGTCAGTCTGTATGGCAGTGTTTGACTGAAGTATCCCTTTAACTGCCATCAATGCTAATCAGCATTCTGCATGCAGCTCCGTTTCCTTGGTCCTGCGAGGGATTGTCTTATACATAATGACTTAATTTTCACTCAGAGGCTTGTTTCATTATTCCGCTAATGTTTGACTACAGGGGTCTCTGTCTGCAGCCTAGCATATACACACACTCCTACACACGACATGGATGTGTAGGAAGCTCATTCATGTCTCTTATACATCTTCCCCGGAATCTGGTATTTTTCTAGTCCTACATTACAAGAGAGTGGAGAGCTGCGGAAAGTGACACAATGAATTTATGAAGACCGGCTGTAATTAATTTCACGACGTACAGCAGGGGGCGTGACCCTTTGATTACAGAGACATCATCTCTTTTTTTTTTGGACTGCTTCACTGAAACGAATGGAGAGGCAGATTGAATTCCACGCATTAACCTTTAGCCTAACTATGTTATTACAGAACCTTGCAGGCCATCACGCACCGCTCACTATTAATTGCCTCAGTGTGTGTGTGTGTGTGTGTGTGTGTGTGTGTGTGTACAGGAAGCTCGCCTCTCCCCAAAATATCTTACTGCACAGTCACATCAAGCAACTCCATTTAATCGGCTTTTGACATTTTATTGGAGCAAGGATCAACGTTTCTTACAAAACAGGCTTTTAAAACATCAATTAATGGCATTAGACAGTAAATGTATCGTCGTCATTCTCAGAAGACCGGCTTATGCTAACCGACAGACTTCTTCGAGGTGCCGGAGAAAATGATCTGTAGTGAAATCAACTGACTGACCGTTTCAAAAACATACAAAGTTTGGACGACATCGGTAGGCTTGATCACTAGCTACATTAACTCTGAACAGAAATTCAGCCACAGCGATGCTCCTCAATAAATAAATAAATGACCAAGTAGAAATATTTCTCTCTCATCGGTTTAAATGGGTTCTCTAACTACTTTGTGTGAAAATCTGACGAGGTTTTAGGTCATATTCATGCAGAAAGTGACAAAATTCGAAAGGGTTCACAAACTTCCAAGCACCACTGTAGCTAGCGTTTTGCGAATGTCCAGGTTCAAATATGATTTCAAATATCTGTGCTGACTCCATTTTGTGTAAAAAAAAAACAACAACAAAAAATCAAACACAAAAAAAAAAACCTTATTTAGTTTTTAAGTCAGTTGTAGCAGTAGTATTTACACAGAAATGTGTGGTTAATACACAACATGCATAGTAGGGAAAAGTGTGTGGGTGTGTGTGTGTGTGCACTTGTGCGCAGTCTTTTCATAGCGCTCTCAGCAAATCTGTGATGAAAGCTTTTATCCAAATTGCACTCGAAGAAATGGCATTCCTGCTCTTGCCAAGATAAAGAGGATGTACCGCTTGTTCCAGAGATGCGGTTCCGTTTCTTTAAAACGATTTTTATTTACAATTAAGTGATTTTCCTCTTCCAAGTACACCAGGTTTTACAGTCATTAATGAGCATAAACCTCTGCTTTACAGCTTCTCTTGCATCACTTTACCAGCTTTTACCTAACCATGTGCCATTCCCCTCAAGTCTTTTGTTTTCCCGTGATCGTTTCTTTTCCTCCTTCTTTTTCACACTCCGCACACTGCCTGATACACATCACTTCATTAAGAGCCTACACAGCGCTCAAGTCCCTTCAGAAAAGACCAAAGTGACAACCGCTCTTGACAACCTAGCATCTAATCTTTACATGTAGCCAAGCATGAACACAAACACAGTGCATAACTCTTAATCTACCGCCTTATCACGCACCTTAGTGCTTTGCTGATCCGTATGTATGAACAGATGATTGGGGAAGGCAAGGTAAAGTAGGTGTGCCGGCTTAACTCCATCCATCCATGAAACTCGGTTTGTTCAACACGGCCCTCGGAGCGAACTTGCCTTTCATCCGTAAGCCTGCTTCTGAAGAGCTCTATTCATGGGAAAAGAAATCGTGCTGATGGTTTTTGTTTAAGGGCTCTACAACTCGAGTAGTCGTCTTCGCCTATACGGTATACTTTGCCTTCTAGCAAACAAACAAACAAACAAACAAACACATGAGATTTCGACACTTCTGCACCGAAATTGCCCATCTTGTTTCAGGAGTTTCATAGGCAGTTAAATTCGGCACTTAAGCTGCAATCACTTCCCTCTGCCTTCCCAGCCTGGATTAAAATGAGTCCCGGGAAACAGCGGTGTTAAAAACGCACTCGGAGTAAACAACTGTATCGCGTTGACATAACACGCAATGCTACCCTGATCCATTAGGATGCTCTGCTTTGTAACTTGCTGACTGATTGTACATCAGTAGGAGGTGGAAATGTCTTTGTGTGTATTTATATACGTATCTCTATCCAGCAAATGCCTCCTAAACTTACTGGCTGCCTAGCAACATTTTCCTGCCTCCTTCCCTCAATAAGGCTTGCTATCACTTTGCTTAAAGCGTGCGGTCAGAGAACAGCCAATTAGCTCCAATGAAACGCTCTCTTGCCTCAGATTCGCAGAGGTAGTCTGAAAAAGAAATAAATAAAAAGCGCCACGGCAAGTTATTCACCCCACAATGTAACTGGGCATCTTTGTTCCCTCTGAAAATCAAATGTGACATACATGGCAAAATATGTCTGAGCCAATGGCGAGATGATATTAGTCATGCATGAGCAGGCAGAACGCTGCAGCCTTCCCCGAGTGCATGGTTCGATCGATTGGCCCGCATCAAACCGCGGAGAAGTGCGTGGAAAAGGTCATACTTCAGAGCCGTGATCAATAAACGCATTTCAAATTCGTGGCCTGTTACAACTGTTATACACGGGAACAATGACACAATCCAGAAAGCTGCACATTAACCTTGCTTTGAAATCAGAGAATGAGCTTCTTTGAAGGAGGTGAAAGAAAAAAAAAATGGCTGTACGTTTTTATTATTATTATTATTATTATTATGAAGGTTCCATCTTCTAGCCCGCGGGTGTTGCCTTATTTCTGAGGACAGCTTATTGAAAAGCGCTTTCTGTTCCATGCTGCCAAAATGTTCATGAATCTGTATTGGGGGCGGATGATAAGGGGTAAAAAAAAAAATTATACATCATAGTATGTGAAGTTTTAGATTTGTGAAAAGTGCGAGAAAAACAGTAGCACCGTATGTATAAAAAAAAAAAAAAAAAAAAAAATTTTATGTAATACCTGTACAAATAAACAAATTGATACAGAATAAAATGAAATAGACTTTACTGTTCAAGTAGCTAGTTGATACTGTCAGTGGGTGTTGCTGAAACTATTTATGGTAGCCATAATATCGCCGAAAAGTAAAATATTGGTACACTGCATGGCCAAAAGTTTGTGGACACCTGGCCAACGCACCCATACAAAGGTTTTCTCGAAACTTGTCACAGCACTCAACCGTCTAAAATATCTTTGTTCGTAGTAGAACTAGATTAGATTTCCCTAAGAGGCCCAAACCTGCTCCAGCATGACCGTGCTCCTGTGCACAAAGCGAGCCCTGTAAAGACATGGTTTGCAAAGGTCGTAGTTGAAGAGCCCTTACCAGAACCCCACTAAAACACCTTCAGGATGAACTGGAACACCGACTCACCCAACATCAGTACCAAATCCCCACAGCAACACTCCCAAGTCTAGTGGAAAGCCTTCCCAGAAGACTGGAGCAGCAGGAAAGGGAGGACCAACTAAATATTAATGCTCACAGTTTTGGAATGGGATGTAAGATGGGTTGTGAACATGGCCGAATACTTTTGGCCATATAGTGAATCATAAAAGTATCATCATTATGCTATCAATACTGGAGAACCATGCCTGACTATACAGTAACATAAGACTGTAAGCTATGAAACTACATCTACCTCCTTTTGCAATTTAAAATAGTTATGGCTTATTATAATGTCTTTCCTGTACTACGTGTACTGCCTTACTTCCAGAATTGCTTCCTTTAGTACTGTGTTTGTACTGTCCTGTTTCTTACTTTGTATTGTCATGTTTCTCATGCAGAGACCAGTACGAAACATTTGTTTTTAATTATGCCAGTACAGTACAACAAAACAAAGTATCATTGAAATGAACTGTAACATATTCATCTGATTATGATTCATACGATCTCTGCCCTACTGATTGCCCGTTACACAGAGCTAGAAGATAACACAGCAAGAGGAGTCCAACACTTGAGGTTGGTAGTATTAGCAGATGCCTCAATCATCTTTACTTACATTAATCAAGACCAGATGGCGACTGTGCAAAAAAAAAAAGATCCCTGGCTCGAGTTCTGGAGACACGAAATGTGCATGTCTGAGGAATATTAGTACTCATCAACTATGGCAGAGTTTCACATCTGGCAGAAGCACATTCTACTTTACACACACGCCTTGTGGGTACAATGCCTGGGAGAGCGAAGGCATGCTTTATTCAGAGCATGTCAGTGCACGATGTTAACCTTCTCTCCTCAATCCCTTTAGGCACAGCGGCGGGTTACCTCTGAGGACTGACTATTCAACATCATGCATGAATGTTACAGTAACATGAGTGTATTATCAACCAGTCCTAAGATGAGTGAGATACTTATTAATACATCAATCCAGCATGAGTGTCTTGAAGCTTGACGTGTTCTTCCTCTCCACTGAGGGAGAAACGTCAACCATGGGAGTATTCATGCAGCATCAGCAAAGCTGCGAAGACGAGACAGATGGGCTGAGAGTTGAAGACTGCAGAGACTTCTTGTTTTTAGCGCATTGCTACAAAAACGTCCTAACGCTGATAAAACTGATACAGGATAAGCTCTTGCCAGTGACAGTCCTCCTGTTATGAGTAAAGAGAGTCCATCAAGAACTTGATTTCCTTTACAATAAGCTAAAAATCAGATGTTATCGACCATGGTCAATGAAAACAACAGCTGCATGGTTGCTGCTATAAGCAATTAAAAAAAATAGCTTGCAACAATGAGCAGTTTATCTTTGAAACCGCTTCAGAAACGAGAGTCGATAATCGGACCCATGAACCCACAGCACTGACATCATTTTATTACCAGATTCGGTTGCCAGGTGCTATGCCTTCAGCCAAGGTGACTATATTTAAGTTTGGACCCTTTACAGTGGTAATTGGTGCCTCATTTGTTCCCATACACAAGGAGGAAGAGAGAGAAAGACAACAAGGACTAGAATATCAAAAAACAGCAAAGCCACAAAGATGCTACAATAACAGCAACTGTTTAGATCTTCATGCCTCGTAACAAGTAAATAAGTGACATGTCAAGCGCAAAAGTGCGTGACAGAAGGAGGAAAGAGAAGCGGACAGATGGAGTAAGGCTGGTTTTATAAAGCGCTCCTCATGGCTGGTCATTGTCCAGCAACTCTGTTTCCAGGTTGCCTGGAATGCAGATGCTTAGATCTCCCAGTAGATTACCAGATAAATGCACTCTAATGCATAACAGATGCAGCAAGCCCAAATATAGACCTGCTAATTCCACAGAGTTACGTCCAAGCCGAGTGTTTAGAGGAATAGTTTGACCAAACAATAGAAACCTAAGTGACAATGCATGTAGGATTCTTCTGCTAATTTGGAGTGGTGGTATGCTAGCTCATGTTCACTTGTAGTTAGGTTGTCTTGAGTTGATCAACTCGGTACTGCTTGGTTAGCATTTAGCTACTTCAAAACAAGTCTTCCTGATGTGTCATTTTGGTGAGTCATTTACCACAATTTTCAATAAGGTACAGAATCTCCTAAAGTACTTTGGTTGTGTGTAAGCATGTTAAGAGCTGCAGCATGTTAAGACTCGTTCCAGTTAAAGGTAGACAAATTTCGGTGACCAGCTGTGGAGAGATTAAAGCGTTGAAAGGCAAACAACAAACCTTAATTGAAACCAATGTCATCAGCTGTTCCTAGCTGGAAAGCCGGGCCCAAAATAACAGGGCAGAGCTCCATGAATATTAATCTGCATTGTTGTGGAAAGCTAATCAAACATCATTAATCTGGACATACATGTCTTTGTAAGCAGTCCAAAAGAGACAAACAAATGCATTCCACTGCCAGATGCAGCCAGCGAGTTACATGACCCCAATGACCCAACTGTCCGAGATTGTGGTCCAACATGCAGAAACAAGCTAGGAAACTTTGGCAGATGTACTGTTTACCAAAATAGTGGTAAACAACTACATTACCACGGGATCGGTTTTAATTGGGACTGTGCTGCTCTGAAAGCAGATCCTCTTCTCTTCTATGAAGGAGTACATGGCTTACTGACAGAGATACCATGCCGGAGTAGTCCGAATGATCTGGGTGGAACTGCAGAACGATCACCGATTTGTTTGGACCTCCGATGTAACATCATCTTAGCAGAGTGTCTGAACCTTGCTGATAGGATAGCCTTGACTGTACTAGCATCCAGACAAGTTGTCCCCAACGGCTCAGGGTTTGCAGTACTGAGTGCACTGGAGTACGAAATTGAGGCTGCCGTGAGTTCAGCTGTTTATTCGTTTATTTTTTTCCTTGTTCCCCGAAAGAGTCTCATTTCATACAACAAGGGGTTTAGGCAATTACTTGTGACAATAGCTGGCATGGCAGCCACAGGAAGGATTGATCCGGACAAGCAGGAACCCTGTTTGCTTTATTAAAAGCCATTCATCACCGTGCTTGGGTGTAATGGTGCAGAGAGCATAGTAGGATAGGAGTGTGTGTGTGTGTGTGTGTTTGTGACAGAGGAGGATGAGCACCGGCACCAAGGATGCTTCAAGTCTTTCATTAGCATCTTATGTTTCGGGGGATGCTAAAAAAAAAAAAAAAAAAAAGTGTACTACAGCTGTAGCATGAACCCCCTTAACTGCCTGAGGGCTCGCCTCACTTCCCCCCATGTTGAATAATCCCAACCTACCTTAGCTTCCTGCTTTCACTGGCTACTAGAACACACTGATCAATATGCTACATGAAAGCAGGTGCAATACCATGCCCCATGGTGCGAAAGGGTCAAGGTCAGGAATGTCTCTGGTTAAGAGAGATGCAGTCAATTTTCTTTTCACATATTAACCTATGGAGGAGTGAGGCATTGTTAGGGATTAGTTCAGCAGAAGGCTTCTGAGCGCTGTGTGACCTTGTTGCACGAATGCCCACTAAGCTGGAGGCACAAGAAACTATGTGAAGGGCAGAACAACAGAATGAGAAAGAAGGAGAGAAAGAGGAGGGGAGTACAAACCTAGAGAAAGAACTGACAGGTACATACATAATTGGGCTGTCAGACGCATAAGTAAAGCTGAGCTGAGCTTTGGGGGGCGGGGGGCGGGGGGTTTGGGATGCTTTTTACTGATAAAGGTCATCACTGCGCAGCTGTGGAAACCATGGCAGCCCAACATGGCTAATACCGGTCCAGTGGTACGAGTCTTCAGCACGTTCAAGTACTGAATGACAGCAAGGATGCTGAAACAGACAAGATCTCCATCTAGCATGGAGCACATCTTCATTCTTTATTTATTTGCTAGCCGTAGTCAGTTTTTCTTTTGTTTTTTTTGTTTTTTTTTACAGATCAATTAATATAACTAGAACAAAAGTAGGCAAAATACAAGTCTACAGCAGACTTGCATCAAATCCCATATTAGCTGAAGTAATTTACAACTGGAAGCAGACCTACAGTATTTCTCTTTTGTTTGGCCCTTATGAATCCACAGCACAATCGATTGCAAAACTACACAAAATCCATTGTTCTTCTGCTAAATACCAAACAGACAACATATAATTACAAACCAGTCCTTATATGCAGTGACTGGCTCTGAATTTGTGCTTCTCATGCAACACAGTCTTGTCTCTGCCATTGCTGAAATGATACACCCACTTCTGATTTACACTCGAGACAAACTGCCAGCAGCTCAAAACTGCCTCGTGTTTAACTGAGCTCTTTCTTCTCATCCCACAGAGAATCCAATGCATCTGCAAAATCGCTTCCCCTCAACCCCACTCTTCCTCTCTGAGAGGCACGAATATGCAGCCTTGCACTCGTAGGCGGATGACACGTAAAGGGAAACAGAGATCCAAGGAGTCCATTAAGGTGTGGTTGGACTGCGTGAATTAGACTAGGGAAGCCTCCGGGTCTGTCAGGCTGGGTTCAAAGCTTCTTGCTATAGCAAGGAAGAGAGCAAAACGGAGAGAGCGTGGCTTTTGCCAACATTCCCAGCAGGCTGCTCTGCTGATGTCAGCTCTAAGGCTCGACATGGCTGCCCGCTTCCTCTGACACTAATAAAGCAGGAGCCTTTGAAAACCGAGGCGCCGAATACCGTGCCGCCTCTGATTGGCAGCGGGAGACTGGTGGAGGCGAGAAAACAGCTTCTTCTGTAATTGAAATCAAACTACAGGGCTGGCAACCACCAATGAGGCATCGACAGGGATGCGAGAGCTGCCGCTCACCCTACTCAGAATAGCTCCTGCACTAAAAGGCTGGGAAAATGAAGTGTTTTTTTAAATTAACACCATTAACACAGAGTCAGAAACCAAAGAGCATGTCGCACACTGAGGGGAAGTGTCTACCGGTGAACTGCTCAGTATAAACCAAGCTAAAAAAAATCTAGAACAATAATAGAGCAGCATGATAGTGAGATGGGGCGAGACAATTAGGCACTCGCTACCTTAAGGGTGGTCTGTATCTCCATCTGAAACAGGCTTTTGATCATACGCAGCTTCAGCGTTTAACAAAAGGAGCTCTGTCAAGCGCTGAAAGCCTTTATGATGCAACGTGATGAAGTCATGTCTGTGCATGGCTCCGCTTTTCTCCAGTGCTCTTTGAACATGCTGTTAAATTTACAGGTAAGTGCCATACAGGAGGGCAAAGAAAGATGGCATTCAATGGCCTTTGGCAGGCGGGTAATCCACTGCAGCTGAGATGAGGATCTGACAGGGTTTGACCTGTAGGGAAGACATGACTTCACGACTCAGACAACCAATGCTTTCTGCCAGTAATTTAATAGCAGTCCCACCAGTAAACTCATGCCATGTTGGCACCAGTGAACAGTGCCTCCAAAGCTTTTAGAGCAATTCATACAAACAGTTAGTTATGAAGCCCATTACACATCACTATTATGAAAAAGGCAATAAACAAATCATACATTACTGCAACACAGTAACAGTATGGTAATTTATCTCCAATTAACATTGAACTGGAGTTCACAATCCAGGAAACAGCACAAGGTTCTAAAAAAGACAGATGAGACATGAAGTTCTTCGACCTAGCTCTGCTCCAGTTGTTCCTACCTGCATGTGTCACGTTTATTGACAGTGTGTAATGAGTGACCTTTAGCTAGTCTTGAACCGACACATATCTCTGCTAATACGACCCCTCCACTAGGCAAAGGTCTGATGAGCAAGCACGCTGTGTGACACCAAGCTCATTATATATTTTTGGTTTGAAAAGGAACAGTTCATTACTGTCACCAGCTGAGCACGCAATGTCTCTCCTTCCCTTATGAAGATGAAACGAACCTCAGTGAAGGCCTATACTAGGTCTGGGTGAATAATTAAAATTCACAGTATGAGCACTGTGCAAAACGGGATCTCTCAGGATAAGCACATCACCATGTCATAAAAAAAATTATCCATATAATTATATAGATGCTGATACAGCTAGTGATGCAGATATAAATATACAGATACAGTTAGTTCTACAGATAGATCTGGTTATACAGATACTGTTAGTTATAAGGATTCAGATACCATTAGTTACAGATACAGATAACAGCTAGTTATAAAGATTCATGTACAGCTAGTTATACAGAGAGCTAGTTATAAAGATACAGATACAGCTAGTTATACAGATACAGCTAGTTATAAAGAGTCAGATACAGCTAATTATACAGATACCGCTAGTTATAAAGATTCAGATACAGATAGTTATACAGATACAGCTAGTTATACAGATACAGCTAGTTATAAAGAGTCAGATACAGCTAGCTATACAGATACTGCTAGTTATAAAGATTCAGATACAGCTAGTTATACAGATACAGATCGATATACAGGTAGAGCTAGTTATACAGAAACAGCTAGTTATAAAGATACAGATAGTTATACAGATACAGCTACGGCTAATTACAAATATATGGCTACAGCTAGTTCAGTTTGAGATAGATATACAGATACAGTGAGTTATACAGATATAGATACAGCTAGGTATACAGCTACAGCTTTTTTGAGTATCTTTTGTACTGCGATTTGCATCGTTTTGTTTGAGGATATACTCTGACATTAGCTAGCTTGCGTTGATTGTGAAATGTTCTCTAGAATTAGCTTGTTGGCTTTGTTTAACTACAACTCACTAAAGTCAGATCTGTAGCTTTGTTTGGGCGTACTCACTACTGTGAACTTTACTGCTGCACCCCTTCCTTATATATATAATATGCTGGATGTACTGCATATTATCTAACGTCTGTTTCAAATATCGAGTTAAATTTCAATTATATTAGAATTAAGAGCACTCTATACACAAATCAACTATATACATTTAGATAAATGTATAATGCATGAGGTAAATGTCCCCGTGCAACACATCCAAAGAGCTGCAGTCTGCTTACTGCCTTTTCAAATGTGATTACATTAAATTATGTACAATATTCCTGCAGCAGCGCAAGTATTAGTTACTTACAGATATATTTATATAATGCTTTTCGAGACAATCAAAGCACTTTAAATAGTGGGGGGTCTCCTCAACCACCACCAGTGAAGCATCCACCTGGATGATGTGACGGAAGCCATAGTGCACCAGAATGCACACCACACACCAGCTATTAGTGGAGAGAGTGATGTACCCAATTCAGAGATGGGGATTATTAGGGGGCCATGATAGAGAAGGGCCAATACAAAAACACTATGCAACTAGTAATTGTGGCATCTTCATCTAGTACATCATTTTACAAGTACACAATCACACTACTAGTCTGTTGAAATGGAATAAAAACCTCTCCATCAAATAATATAAGGGGGTCCAAATGATATCTTTATATGCTTGCTCCAGAAACAAAAGGTAAAGCCAGTCTACCGCTGTTATACCTCAGTGGTTAAAGGCTCTGGGTTACTAATCAGAAGGTCAGGAGTTCAAGCACTGCCAAGCTACCACTGTTGGGCTCTTGGGCAAGGCCCTTAACCCTCAATTGCTCAGATGTATAAATGCGATAGATGCAAGTCGCTCTGGATAAGGGCGTGTGCCAAAATACCATAAATGTAAATATATCATGAATTATAATTGGTCTTTTTGTTGTTAGGTCATATAAATCTTACACACACACACAAACTTGTTTGTGCACCTTAATATTTATATATATATATATATATATATATATATATATATATATATATATAATTATCAGAACACTTTCAACCTAACCACAGGCTGCGGTGAATCGCATATATGCGAATGTACGTGAAATGCTAATGGGTACTTGTGCATTTGCTGAGGCTTCAGTTTTCTGGAAGCTGCTGCACTGGTCACTGTGCATTGTTGTGGAAATGGCACGGTTTCATTTATGGTAATTCAGACATACTTTGAGTAGACCAGGTCCACAGCAGCGGAGATAATGTGACCGATTCTATTGAGCATTTAGAGGATCATTTGCTCGGTGCAAGTGTTTACTGACTTGGCTTTAAAAGACAGCCGGTTAAAGCACCTAAATAGCCACGAGATGCGAGAGATTACACCACTACACCTCTGCACAGAACTGATACTGAATAGTGTAACCTATTACTGTGCCACAGATATATGACAGCGAAATTAAAAAAAAATAGCCATCATGTTTCGAAAGAACATATTTTATTCACTATTATTTCACTTCTGGTTTTCTGATCATGTTTTAAGGTGCCACATGGTTTACAATCCATTGCTTAAATCATGGTTTCATTGATCATTTAAAGCTTGCAGCGTATTGATTCCAGTCAGCAATAAAATCACGCCATCATCTTCACCACTTGAGGCTTTCGGAGCAGAGACCGCCAAATGGCAACTACAAGCCGGGGGCATTTTAAAATCCATGTCCACCTTTGTTTGAAATATTTCAAAAGGTCACATCTTTCTGTCACAGTGTGAAGATGAATTCTGGATGAGAGTGAGAGCAGAAAAAGAGAGAGAGAGAGAGAGAGATTGTTCCAAGGTTGGCGAAACAAGATGGACGAACTGCCACTAAGCTCAAGCAAGAAAGAGAGAGCTACAGACAGGATCCAGTTCAATCTGTCGGACATCTCGACCAAGATCGGAGTCACTTAGTGATTGAGACCGTCTGAGTGAAGGAACCAACCAAGAGAGATGACGTGCATTTGAGATAAGGGATTCTCGTCAAGCTGACCGAGTGCTTGCATTTCAACGGGAAGTGTTACTCAATCACAGGTTAAGATGCCGAGAGATTAAACGACACCTTGTCATTATTTATCATCAGTCAAAGCAACACACGAGCCCCTTGTAGTTTTTCTCTCTCTTTACAGCCACGTCGCAATGCTTGTGTTCAAACCTCGGATGCAGTGACTCCCATGACTATTTTAGGAAGAGGTTGTTTTTGTTTATTTTGGATAGTGGGGCACTGCACTGGTCAGCAGAGCAAAACAAAGTGGTCTAGAAGGCTGACGTTACTTTTATTTACAGGACTTTACTGGCGACTACAACACACACTTGGCCGATACATTAACACACGCCCATTCACATCTGACGTAACCCGAGTGATGTTTTTTTTTCCTGCATATATTTTAAGCAATTCAATGATGGAGACGTGCTGCTTAATTACAGTGTCTACGCATAATTACTGCATTTCAGCACTAAATCATAATCCAGGTGCTTAAGGAGTTGGCTTTGCCCAGGAGGCAGCTGTCCTAGAGCTGCCAGGCAGAAAAAAGATCCGTGGGAGGAGGCTCTTGCTGCATCATAGGGAACAGGGATGGCTGATGCCCCCTACGCTGGGCCAAGCACACAAACAGCTGGTGGCTCGCCTCCAGTCCAGACACACCAGTCAATCACAGCCCCGTATTTGTCTTGTTCCTCCCCTGTGGAAGCCACCATTTCTCTCCACTTACCTCATTATTTGTTTTTTGCTTTCTTCTTAGCCAGGCACAAAAAAAAGGAGGTTGGAGGTCCCATGACAATGCAGATGGACAGGGAAAGGACAAACGCCCAGACTCCCTACCAATCCTGTTAGCTGCAACTACAGCGCATGACTGGCATGGCTGTATGAGGTAATTAAACTGTCAATCAAGTCTCGCATGAATAACCTCGAGGTCAGGAGGAGGACATGTATTGAGAGCGGGCCAACTGTTGTTTAAGTAGAATGTGACCTGTGGTGTGTTCAAGTGTCCTATAAAATAATCTACAAACACAGGAAATGATGAGTGAGGTTTAATTAAGACTACACTTCTTAGGTCAAATTGCAGAACGAAAAACAACAGTGCTCTCCGAAACGACACAAATGCAGCTCTGGGCCAGTTGCGTGTCATTATACGAGGTTCTCAAATCAGACTGGTCAAAAGGGAATGGAATCATTTTTTTTTTATAACAGCAGCTCAGACAGTAGTGCCAGCTACAAGTCAAGTCACGGGTTTATATTTATGCACTCATTCTAATACATTAGTGCTTCTATAGTAACAGCTAATTAACGTATGACGTCTTTCTATAATAAATAAAAGACTGTTATAGTGTTGGCAAATTGCTGTGGTATAAGAGGAATATAATCAACTCCAGGGCAGTAACTCTTAACAATAACTCAGGACTGCATCGGGATACATCATGTCACCCCATCGCTGATTAATTTCCTATAACAGCACGCCCAGTCATGTTTTAGTCTTTACTTATTTCCTTCATAATGTGTCATAGCAATTCAGTTTAGCAGCTGCCGCACTAGATAGAGAACATTAAAATGATCCATAGTTATTCTAGAAGATAATGCAAATGGATAAAATAACGGTTCAAGTTAACTTTCTGGCAAAATAGCATACCAGTCAGGCTTGCTGCGATAGTCTGTGTTACATGATGTTTGGGCCGGACACCGATTACATCACTTGTCCACCGTGGCACCACCCCAGCTGTCATTTTGCTTTTTTATAGTAACAAAAACCATTTAGTTCAGTTAGAGAACAACGCTACAATTAAAAACTAGTCCATTTTTGGTAGGTAACCACCACTACAGCTCAACTTAGATCCTTAGAGGGGCGGCTGTGGTGCAGGTGGTAGAGCAGGTTGTCCACTAATCGTAGGGTTGGCAGTTCGATTCCCGGCCCGGGTGACTCCGCATGCCGAAGTGTCCTTGGGCAAGACACTGAACCCCAAGTTGCTCCCGATGGCAAGCTAGCGCCTTGCATGGCAGCTCTGCTACCATTGGTGTGTGTATGTGTCTGTGAATGGGTGAATGAGACACAGTGTAAAGCGCTTTGGATAAAAGCAGTTTAAAGCGCTTTGGATAAAAGCGCTATATAAGTGCACATTTACCATTTACCACATCCTTATGCTTGCCCATTTTTCCTGCTTCCAACGCATCAACTTTGAGAACTGACCGTTCACTTGCTGCTTAATATATCCCACCCCTTCACCAGTGGCATTGTAATGAGATGATCAATGTCATTCACTTCAGCGGTCAGTGGTTTTAATGTTATGGCTCATCTGTGTATTTATCAATCAAAATGACTTGGACAAAACATAAATCCCACTGCGTAATAATACATTTTAAAAATGGAATTCCGGTATAATACTTACTCACACCAAATATAATAAAATTGCTATACAAACAAAACCATTTTCTGTTAAAAATAAATAAATAAATAAAATAAACTAATTAAATGCAACAGTAAAAAAAATTTAAATATCCATGTTAGTTTGTTACAGAACTGTATCCGATTTTTACATTTTTTGGATCCTTATAGCCGATATTAGTCTGATATCAGATCAGTGTCATCTCTAACAGAAAGAGACATAATGCTTTAATAAACCCTGCATACACCATGGTATATCCATCCTCCATCGCACTTGCTGTCTTAGGGGGGACAATTATAGCCCACCGTGAGACACACACACACACACACACACACACACACACACTCACACACACGCACTCAGTGAAGAGGGCACTGGGAGCAGATGCCTCAAAAGGCTTTATTAAATCTTTAATAAACCCACAGCACCAACCCAGCACTTGCTTTAAAAAATAAATATAATCCACGCACACATACACCGTCTTCCTTCTCAGTGATTGAGCCAATAAGATTTGATTATCTGGGCAATTCCATGATAATCCATCTCAGGCTCTATTTCAGCGTGAACTTTCTATCCTTTGTGACACCTCTAGAACAAAAACAAATCACACACTATCTAGCTGTCAATCATACTGCACAACACACAGTAAAAGCAGGCACAATAAAGAAGAAGGGAGAATGCAGCAGCAGTGGCCCCATGCACCAGTGTTGATGCCCATCCCTGCCTCCAACCATCCACATCTAAGGAAGAGGAGAGGGAGCAGAGCGCCGCTTCAGAAGTCATGAGCTAATGAGCGATATCCCTAGAGACCGAGAGAGGCCAGGGATTCAAACGCCTTGTCATCTTCTCAGCACTTCCTTTCATGTTTCTTTCTTAAGGCACAGAGAGATGCTTCGTTATCAGGTCAAGCTTACTGAAGATTTGGGCCTCTGCATCTTCACAGCTCCCGTTTCGTCCATTTCCTCTCATGACAAATACTTAATAAGCTCAAATGTATTCACTTAGAGGAATAACTGAAATATCCAGGTCCGTCCGCTCCCAAGGGAGAGAGTGCCCTTTCCAAACTTCAACTCCTTGAGCTGGTAAATATTTCCATTTACTATTTATCTGTACTATTGTTTTTTCTTCAGTAACATTATAAATATTTAAAAAGAATCCATTTTCGCCAAGACATTATTTATTATTACAGTTTCTGTACGATGTAACATGTTGCTTTCTCATGTAATTAACTATAGTTTTGTGTCAGTATTGGAAAAAGACAGGCACCAAGTCGAGTATGGCGTCTTGGTTAATTCACTGACAGCATGGTCTATTAGCATGCATTCGCTAATGAATGATTCTGGAGTATTTACTGAGACTGCATGACGTTCCATGCAGGTCTCGTTAACATCCATCTCCAGCAGTGTAAAAAGGCTCAACTTTTTTTTTTTTTTTCCATGTTTGTTTTTTTCCATTCTTGTGATTGCATATTGACAATCAAAAGGAACAACGCAAGGTGCTTAATACTGTGCTCAATATCACTGTTTCTCAAAGGATATATGAAACATTTATGGGTGTATCATACAATATAATGGCTGTGAAATGTGAGCGTCTATGCCATCCCTCTGCAATTTTCTACTGAAAGTGTGTGCGTGTGTGAGAAACAGAGACAGAGAGAGAGAGAGAAATAGAAGACAATTTCACCTGAATCTTCCATATCTTTGTGTGCACAGAAAAGATATTTTTTCCACAGGTGTTGACTGCTGCCTGTTGTACTATAAATAATGCATACAGAATCCCCGGTGTCTCTCATTGTGTAATCAGTCCTTACTGATTAAAAAGGTCAAGTTAGCTATGTTTTCTGCTGTGCTATTTAAATTACATTTAAACCAGTGGTTCTCAACATGGGAGGCAGGTGGGGGGGTGACATAAATGGAAACACCCCACATTCTCCCTCCTTCTGTATTTTCTTTTTGCTGGGGAGAGGTGGAGCTTAGTCCAACTTTTATCTAGCTGTCAGTGCCAAATTAATGATTTTCAGACCCCTTTAGCAACTTTGTATTACCCAAATTTTTTTTTAAAAATAATAAAACCGCCTAAAACAAATCTAGCGACCTTTTGGATAAACTTTAGCAACTTTCCAATATTGGGCAGTACTGTCCTGCAAGCGTGAGGTCTTGCTTTCCCGCTGCACTCACACCTCTCTCTGCGTTTCCTCTGTTCAGTGAGTGTCTGAGAGCCGGATATTTAACAATGTCATGGATAACGAGACGCTCCTTTCCTCCCGATTTACATAATTCGTATGCGAATGTTTTTAGAACGCAGGACGAATGTAACGCGACGAGTTTTACATATAAAATAGTACACGTTTTTACAACCTAGTTCTCTTGTTCAAAATAGTTAGTGTTCAGAAATATTTTTTATAATTCATATTCCATACCGGTCTGTTATATAGTTTCATAAAAGTTATGAAATGCAATTTTTTTTTAAAAGTACACAAACACAAAAGCAAAGAAATATCTATCAAATACAGATGATGGATTAGGTTATACATCAATAGATTTTATATAGAATAGACAATTATACCTGGCCTCCTCCAATATTTGTGTGTGTGTGTGTGTGTGTGTGTGTGTGTGTGTGTGTATTTGTGTGTATTTGTGTGTGTGTGTGTCGGGGAAGGGGTTTGCCACATAATAGGGGAGGCTTGGGGGGGCTTTAATTACAAGCTGATGACTGAACTGAGAACACCTGCACTTTGCTAACAACTCAAATATCCATGAAACAAGATGAAGGTGGGGAAAAGTGTCCATTTTTGGCAACCCTCCCCTTTCCTCCGCCCGTCTCAATGTTTGACCGAACGCCTGACGTACGGTGAGGCAGAGGAGAAGGAATGCTCTATTCCAGTAGTTATTCTTCTTCTCCCATATGGTATTCTCCTTATTACTGGAACACATTTACTTGCTCAAAGCCTGTGTTTAGAAACTCGTCCATTATCATGTCCTAAAGTGCGAAAAGACAGATTTAGAAACAATCTGTCTTCTGCAGTGAGGCTTTGGGAATATAGGCTTTAATATAAAAGGCTTGGAATTCGTATAAAGCTCGCTCTCTGGTCTGGGGAGGGGTGGTGGTGGTGGTGGGGGGGTTTGTTTAGTATAGTATAGTAGTATACTGAGACTCCTCACGGTCTGTCTCAGTTTTTGTTTCAAAGCATAACTGAGGAAAAACTGCCTTACATTTACTTACTTAAATTTTTTTTGTGATTGCAATGGAGATTGTTGACATTCTGAATTTCTGCACATATCTTTTTTTCTTAAACTTAATCATAAATCAGGCAAACGCTGTCAGCAACTAAACAAAATGATGCACTTTTATTAAGAAATTCTTTAAGCTGCCATTATCCGTCGCTGCTGCTGCTGTAGAAGACAAGACGAGCAACATGAGAAAGTAGGTCAAAGATGTGTTTAAAACCAAATCGAAAGGATAAAAAGAAAAGATTTGGCAGTAAAAGACGTTCTTGAGGTCCTTGATTTTCCACATGTAATAATGCTTAGGCTACAGCTTCATCAAGTGATTGGTCAGCTTTCTATTGCCATATTATAGAAGAGCACTGATTGGGTGGCTTTACAGTATATAGTTGTCCTGACTAGTTCAAATCCTGATGAAAGCCAACAGAGCCCAATTGGCTGTGTTCTCTGGGTGGGCGAGATGTTACACTCTCTCTCCACCATCATTCACAGCCACACCAGCTAATCGAGGCCACCTGTGAGCTCATGTATGTGGAAGAGGACAGACAGCACTTTCTTCAAAGCGTGTTACGTTGCACTGTGATGCAGCAGGTCGAAAAGGCGTGGTTGTCTCGAAGTCGGCGTGTGTTAGCATTTGTTTTCCCCGGTTAGTCACTGCTGTCTGATTGGAGAGAGCTATCTGGTGGGTGGAAAAATAGCAGGTGGCCAAATTGGGGAGAAAAAGAAAATATGCTCAAATCTTTATTGCCAGGGGGCGTGGTGGCTTAGTGGTTAATACGTTTGCCTCGCACCTCTGGGGTTGAGGGCTATGGGTTCTCTCTGTGCTTTAGGGGTTTACTCAGAGTACTCCGGTTTCCAAACACATGAGTTGTAGGCTGATTGGCATTATCAAATTGACTGTAGTGTGCGCGACTGTGCCCTGCAATGGATTGGCACCCTGTCCAGTCTGTCCCATGCCTTGTGCCTCGAGTTTCTGTGTTGGATAAGCGGTATGAAAAAAAATAAAAATAATAATAATAATAATTTTTGTGTATATATATATATATATATATATATATATATATATATATATATATATATAGAAAAAAATCTATGGATCTTTATTGCCAACATTTTTAGCATGCTAACAGAATATGTGGATAATTTTTTTTATTTTTATTTTTTAAAGGACAATATAAATGAATCGTGGATGGAGGAGTCTCTGCTTGCCTGTCTGACATCTCTGAGTGGTCGAGGGAACACCACCCTAAGCTCAACTTGGCAAAATCTGAGCTTCTCATCATCCCAGCCTGCCCCTCAATCAACCACAACCTCACTGTACATCTCGGCTCAACCACACTCAAGCCAAGCAGGACAGCCAGGATCCTTGGGGTGACTTCTGATGACAGCTTGACCTTTACAGACCACATTTCAACAACTGCACAGTCCTGTAAGTTATTTCTGTACAACATCAAGAGAATCAGACCCTATCTTACCGAACAGGCCACACAACTACTAGTCCAGGCTCTTGTCATATCAAAACTGGACTACTGCAACTCACTACTCTCAGGCCTCCCAGCCAGTTCCATCAAACCCCTTCAGATGATTCAGAATGCATGAGCACGCCTCAACTTCAACCAGCCCAAGAGGACACATGTCACAACTTTCTTCATTTCCCTCCACTCTCTTCCTGAATCCGCCCATATCAAACTCCAACCCCGCATTATCCTTTAAAAAAAATAAATAAATAAGAAAAATAAAAACTTACTCACGGACTTACACCTCTATTCTGTGCACTTTGCTTTTCTAGAACTCGATTAAAAGATCTTGTATAACAGCACTACTTGTATCATTCTCCGCTTGATATATGGCTTTGCTTGTATTTGCTAAATGTATAAAAGTAAATGAAGGTTTTCGAGGTTTGGCCTAATACACTCGTATGGCATTTTCTACCTCAAAAGAACCAATCCATGACAATCTGCCTGGCCCAGTCTGTAACACAACTCTTAGAAAGCGCATGCTTAACAGACACCTTGAATGTGATCCAGGAGCGTCTTCACGCTGTGATGATTCGGCCCAGAAAGACACTGTGAAAAGCACTGTGGTGACATTATCATTGCTCACAGAAGCAGCCGAGCAGGGTGGGGATGCAAAACCATTTGCAGACGAATCGCTTTAGAGGATTATTTCAGTGGCAACCTCAGGAAGCCGTGTGTGTGTGTGTGTGTGTGTGTGTGTGTGTGTGTGTGAGAATGAGGATAAAAACCTGCATTCTTGAGGTGCATATTTCAATCAGGGTCTCATTCAGGAGGTCTGCATATCCAGAGGCCTTATTTAGCTCTGTGGCACACAGGAATATGACACAAATCTCCTGAGCTTCTGTTCCCCTTCCCATGCATATTCATCGGACTCTTACCTCTGCTGCACCTGAAGACCTAAATAAGGCCGTTACACATGCGCACGCTGACCATCTCTTTGCCCAAGTCATAATAAACCTCTCATTCTTGATTATTTGCCAACAAGGGAGTCTTCTAAAGAAATCTTTCGTTCAGGGAGGATTTGGGAGGGAAGATGATTGCTCCTGAAAACCCTTTTTTTTTTTTTTTTTTTTTTTTTTTTTTTTTACAGAGCATCACCGCTAACAAGACTACGGGTGCTACAGGAATGCAGGATGGAATGCCTGAACGCAGTGAGATGAGCCATAGAGAAGAAAGTAAATCAGGATTGTGTGACAGTCAGGAAGGAGAGCAGATGTGCAGGATCTCCCTTGCGCTTACTTTTACACCTCATGTTTTTTTTTTCTTTAAATAAATAAAAAAATAAAAAATAAATAAATAATAATAAAAAAAAAACAGTTTCTTTCCTCCTCTATTGAGCGCCGCTGCACACTGCACGCTGGAGTAAAGACCTTCTCGTGCCTCACCGGAACTCTAACCCCTGCTGCACAGGGAGCCACATGTACAGTCCCTGCATTAGTGCTGCGAGACTGTGGGAATTCTCCTGTCCAGGAGGTGTCACAGTGTAACAATTTCAACGGCGACATCAGCTATCGTATAAGACACGCGAACGTTTTGGTGTCTTCTTGTGCAGAAGCCATCTGCTAAGGATGTTTAATTGACAATAGTGTTGTCTTACAACTTGACAGCAGGAAACAGAAGGATGGGGAATAAAGCCTCATGCAGTTGTATGCTTTTCAATTAGCTGTATTCTTAATTGGAATGCAGGCAAAAGCACCCACTTGTCTACCGGCCTCCATTTATATACACAGGGGTAGACAAATGATACATTTATTACCTAACCCACTGGGCAAGCATACGCTCCGATGTGTTGCCCTGTCCCATGTTTCGGTTGCCCGGAAACCTAACCGAGTAGGATAAAAAAATGCTAGCAAATAAGCTTTAGACAATCGATGATATTATTAAGAACCGCCAAAATATTCTCTCACAATAGCCATCAAATTTTCATCATTTAAATGTCTATAAACGACCAAAATAAACTGCCCAGTGATACACACTACCTCGTCCTCTGCGTGATGAGAATGCAGGTGAGCGTGCGCTATGCTTCGAATATTTTAGGAATATACTCTTTTCACCCCGGCAACTCCGTAGCCATGTTTGACACGTACAGTAGGCCACAACAAACGATCTCTATCCTACAGATATACATCTCACAGAATTGACCCAACACTCCTGACCTCTGATACTCCGAACACATTTATCAGACATCAGACCTCAGCCCTGCGCTCATCACGTATGCCCTTTCCCAACTATCCGTCCATACGGCGCGGCGCGTGTTGCGTATCTTTCCTCCATTTCCTCTGATTGCTAATTATTTTAAGCGCCGTCTTTTTCCCGTGGGTCACTCCGGCCACGTAGCTACACTTATCTTAATTTGAAATCACCCAGGTGTAAGCAGACTAAGTAGCTGATAATTATGATTTCAACTCCTCTTGCGTTGTTTCCGTGGCCGCCCCTGGCCTCTATTAATTGAATCAGTTCCAGTGAGCGATCAACAGTGAGAGAGTGATCCCCTGTTCTCTGCCTCCGAGGTAAGCAAGTTACTGAAGTCCATGTCATTGCGCAGGATGATAAGCTTAGCGTTGTGCCACTCGTGGAATAGAGAACAGGACGAGTCATTTCAGACGCTCGCTTTTCAAAGACGAGTCATTTCGCGCAGTGTTGGGGGAATCCAAGCGTTTGACGTGTGGAAGATTAACCACTGTCAGGAGCCCGATTTCTATATTTGGTACTTCCCATGTGGCCCGTGGGTCTACAAACCCAAATGAGCAAAAAAAAAAAAAAAAAAACGTTCTTGGAACTTGAGAGGCCAGTAAGTCTGGACAAGATGCAGTCTGTGGTGAAAACTGGAGGCGCATTACGGAAAGCAGTCAAGCAGATGAATGATTTCTGTAAGGGAATGGAACATAAAGGAGACTAAATCTCAGAATCTGTCCATCTGAGAGATAGCCTGTGTGACCAACAGTCACGATGCTTCTGCATGACAATCGAAAAAGGAGCTTATAGCAGAAGAGTGGAGGGCCTCAGTAACGACCCGAAGAAAGGACACATACTCGACTTTATCCGTGCACGCTCTAAAGCCTCTCCGGTGCTCTTTATTTTGGTTACAAGAGATTAATACCTCTAATCTGCTTTTGGTGCTTAGCTGGATAAATGAATGCAGGCTTTTGCAGGCTGAATGGCTCTGTTTGTCATTTCTCTCTCTCACCTCCTCGCTTTCTCTTTCTGTCATTGCCCAGGGCCACTAACTGCAATAGCCCATCACTCTCCACAGCTGGAAAGACAGTGAAGGACAAATCAACTGGCACAGCAACCCTTATGCTAATGTGCGGATACGACAAGCGGAGCGCTTTTCTGTCCGGGGGAAAAGGATCATTTCTTGTTAAAGATTTGTACCACTCAACACACCAACTCCTCTATACGCCGAAGATCTTTGTTTAGCATCTTTCTTATCGCGATATTCCCAAGAGGACAAGCAATGTTGTGGGAATTAAAGATCAAACATTTTTGAAAGAAATGTGATCTGGAAGTGTGATCTTAAAATGGCTCCACCCTTAAACAAAGACCAAGGAGAGAATCAGCAACGCTCACACACTCTGGCCACAGCTCTCTCTCTCTCTCTCATGCACGATAAGACTAGCAGAACTGTCTTTATAGAGGGCGTATCTTTTCTGGTCTGAGAAGCAGGCTTGCTTTCTTCTCTTCTAAAGCCGAGCCCTGCGGCTTGGCCGCAGGCTATAATGACACTCGCCGAGAACTCTCCACCCACTCATTTGATCCAGCGCTTGATCTGGCCTCGTAGCCAATCCGACACACAGCTTTCGCTTTTGTTATCTTAAGACCTCTAACACATCCGCATGCTCATATCCTCATACTACGAACGTCGACGGAACCGACCTCTGAAATCTCTGAGCTCTAAAGAAGAGTGTTCAGCCCATAATGTCGACCTAGTATCCGGATTCAGCTTCGGCTGTGGCTTGAACGAGAACACCACCCAGATTTAAGAACCGTACTGGATCTCGTGTTTGTGATTGTTAGACCACAGTTAGGCTTGGATCCTACAAGGAGCTGGAGTTGAACAAACAGAGACCATGACTCGTGCCTTGTCTGTACTCTTCTGAAGGTAGCATACACTTTCTGCAGGAAAGCAGCGATATTCGCCCGTTTAGTTTTCCTTAAAGCTTACGATTCTCCCGCATAACGATCCCTGTGTAAAAGCACACCCTGCTTAATGATGTACTCAAAGAGAGAGTTCCATTATTTCACTACATTCTCGCTGCCATTTGACATCAGACGCTCAGAAAAGCCTGGAGGTTCTTTATTCCTACAGCACAAATGCTGCTTTTTCAGAGCGAGATGAAAGAAAGTTAAGATCCATCACCGCAAGGAGAAGCGGGTATTGTACTTCCAAGGGTTCTTGCCTTTGTTTTTTTTCTTTACTTGTTTTAATCACTGCAAGCTATTGGTGGCTTTTATTTAGGGAGCAGTTTGTCAGAAAATGAGTGGATGCAGCAGAATCAAGTTCAGTTCAGGTCCAAGGAGACAAAGATGAACGCAAATATGTAATCTAAAACCTAACCCTCTGCGAACATTTATTTTCTATTTTTATACAACCGATCATTAAATATTAAATGTGTATAGAGATGTTGAGGAGATAAATAAATCTTGAAAGTAAGTAGCATAGATCATATGTATCTCCGGCCTTCCAGGATTTCGTGATCGTAGAAATGAACTAACCTAACAATCTCTCCCTCTCTCCACCTCCCTCTCTTTCTGTCTTTCTATCGAGCCACACATGATTTTATGGAGATGCCAGTGATCCTGACCCTTTCTGCTCTCCGGACCTGCCAGATCCATCCTGATGCCCTACTTCTGGATGGAGCTCTCATCGACTGGAGGCTACATTCTGTGACTGTGGATGAGTCCAAGCAGTGCAGCCTGGAGATTGGTGAGGATGGTACCTCTTGAAGTACAATGGAAATGGATTTGGACCTCAATTCCACATGGACATTCTCGCTGTGGTTGCTGGGACTACGGTTGCTACTATGGCCTTAAGACTGCAATTACTACGTATAATTTTGCACTCAGGCCTCCTTTAGTGAACAGTGGACTAGTTCAACAAAACAGACTTCATATAAAAACCATAATGAACTTTATTTTACTTTTAATTATCCGTAGTTACCCAGATGAGGACGGGTTCCCTTCTGAGGCTTGCTCAATAAGGATAAATTCACACACTTAAAATCTGTATCCTGTGTTTATATATGTTGCTTTAAAGTGCTCTGAGACACCATTGCTAAAAGCACTAAAAAAATAAAATTGAATTGAAATCAAGCGAACTCCGTGATATATGAAGAAGCTTGTGATTTTTCAAAATTACTGCGGATTTGGGCTGAGATGTATCGTGGGAGATCATGATGCATCTCGTCGATTCATGTGCATCGAACATGAGTACAGTGAAAAGGTCTCATTTACCAACAAACATCGCTGTGAAAAACTGAGCGTATTTGGCCGTAACATACATCTCTGGCGAGTATGAAAATATAAAACTAGAGTGCAATCCTCAACGAAAAAATAACCCACTTTAAAACTCATCCACAGGAGAGTTCTTTCTGTGCATCTTTCATTGCAATCCCATTCCCATCTGCACATCCATCCATCCAGGTTTCCTGAACAAACATACAGCTCATCATAAATACAGTACATCATGGGCAAACTCTCCTTGAATTGTGACCAGTACCTTTAATAATGCCAGTTATGTCAACCTCTGATCTCCCTGGTGTTTGATATTACCATCGACCTGCCAGATGTAGGACTCTCAGAAAGTCACGCTGGCTGTGATCGTAGCTGGATGCCATTACGCATGCCGGAGACAAGTCATTTGTTGTACTTAATAATTCATACAGACATGATAGTAGGCCTCATAGATGCACATGCATTCGGGAAAAAAAAAGTCTGCTGTATTTACACCGTGAAAAATTCATGCCGCTGTGTTAGAAGAGCCAGAGATTGGGTGATTAGAGTTCTGGCAAACAGGTCATTTGGGACAATTCTGCATGGATCATGTTTCCATTTCTGAGTTTGCATTATGCACAGGAACATTTACGTCACATTAATGTCTGTTTAACTTGTTGGTCCAATAAATGTCGCTGGAAAATGGGCCAGCAGGTTCCATGAAATGCACCTCAAATTAAGGCTAACAGGACAAGCCAATGTGTGAAAAGTTCACTGATCTAAGGTTTTTACATATTTGAAACGTCTTCCACTCGAACTTTAATTTGAAAGTAGGAGGGGTCGCTATTTTAATTGACAAAAGTTTACAGTTTTCATCCACTAACGTTATCGCTGATGCGAATGGTAGATATATTATAGTTGCTGGTACTCTAATTATAGTTGCTGGTACTCATAGTTCCACTCTTATTTATTTTGTTTTAATTATTATTATTTTATTTATTTATTTTCTTTCTTTCTTAATTTTTTTAAATAAATGGCATCCCTTTATTGTATACTTTATGGAGTTACAGACATTTCCCACTTAAATTTTTGTGCCTGTTCTTGGGTTTTATAATATTTATATAACCAGCGACAGTTATTGAGTAGCCATGGTGAGCCGGGGGGTACTTTTAATTTTGTTTTCCTTTGTTAGTATAAGAAGAAAAAGGGCCTGTGAATGTTTACTGCTGTGTTGCTCAATTAGTTTTTTTTTTCTTCTTCTTCTTCTCAATGAAATATTTGGGAAAGAGAAGGGAGGAGAGAAGAGAAAAGGTAAATGAATCATATGTAAATGAATCACATGTAAATGAATAAATAAATTAAAAAGAAAAAAAAGAAAAAGGTCACTGATAAACCCAAACGCTCATGGCAGCACCTGTTTCTCAATAAACACCTCAAGCTAAACTCCAAAATCCAGGTTCAAAGATCAGGAAAAGTAAATGCATACATCAGATTCTACACTGATTACACTTGCATGGACAGCAGTAATCTAATTAATGACCTTAATCTGAATAAGACAATATTGTGTTTAATGTGTTTACATGAGCTGATTTTAGAATACTCCTTTCATGTTCCCGTGTTACATGTTATAGAACATAGATCGATTAACGGCACACGTCATTACGTCCCCAGGCCACGCTGTCCGACGTTCCCTCCAGAATTTCTTCGTTATGGTACTGTATCCAGACTTGGGTGAGTTATTTTTAATTTTACGAATGCTTCAAGTGCAGTTAATTATTATACACACACATACATATATATACACATACATATACACGTACATATACACATATACATACTGTACATATATACATGTATATATATATATATACACACACACACACACACGTACATATACAACATATATATATACACACACACACACACATACACATATATATACACACACACACACACATATATATATATATATATATATATATATATATATATATATATATATATATATATATATATATATATATATATATATATATATATATATATATATATATATATATATATATATATATATATATATATATATATATATATATATATATATATATATATATATATACACACATGTTACCACCTTGAACTTACTTATATCCCAAAAGTGTTGTATTACTCTTATACCCCTGCAATTTGCCAACAAACTTCCACAAAAACAGTCATTTCCTGTGATCACTTTTAACAGTCGTTCCCTAACCAGACCAGACCTGGTCATTGTACCAAGAAACCATAAAGCACAAAGTCCTCGTTCCTGAGACAAGGCGGAAAACATACTACTCGATACCAAATGCTGACACTGGAGACTCCTTCCACAAACCTTAAATAAAGGTCTTCTTACAGAAAGCTCCACCATAACAATTTCTCCTTGTTAAATAAAAAACACATTTTTCAAAATGTGTTTATCATCAGATTATGCGGGGCATCCAAAATACAAGCAGCTGTTTCCATAGAAACGATGATATATTAGAACCTTAGCAGAAACCTGCGATTTTAAACTGCCTCTACTGTCAAGCTGCTGTTATGGAAAATGATTCAACACCTTCTGACCAATCAGAAGTTCAACAGTGCTGTGGCATGAAGATGTTTAGTAATTCAGTCCGGATCTAGATGTCTGAAATCCTTTACAGGCGAACTGCGGATGATTTTACACAGTTATTTATCTTTTCACGGAAGACTGCAATCAGTGACACTCCGGTATCAGTAGAGCTGCACTGAGCTGCTTATCTCTGCATAGACCTATATGACATGAGAAAAATATATTCGGCACCTGAAATGTTTTTTAACCACCCTGGAAATTCTCTGCAAGGAAGATTAGTGGTTAGAACCTTTGCCTCACACATCCAGGGTTGGGGGTTCAATTCCCACCCCTACCCTTTGAGCGTGGAATTTGCATGTTCTCCGTTTGTTGGGTTTTTTTTTTTTTTTGGGGGGGGGGGGGGTTCCTCTGGATACCCTCTCCCAGTCCAAATATATGCGCTGTAGGCTGATTGGCATTTCCTAATTGTACGTATTGTACAATACGTGTCAATAGGTGTGTGTTTGTGTAAGATTTTACCCCATCCAAGGTGTCCCCCGCCTCATGCCCTGATTCCTCTAGGATAGGCTCCAGCCTCAATGTGACAGAAAATGGATGGATGGAACAGCCCCCCAAAAAATGTTCAGAGGTTAGGAAGACTCTAAAGCTATGGATATAGGTGGGTCCTTGTGTAATTCTTTATCTTCACATCCTTTCAAACTACAACATGCGCAACATAATTTGTCCATGGCACACTACATGAGTAATCAGCTACGTAACAGGCTAGACATAAACACCACTCAGATGTCCCACAGGTGTTTAGCTGGTGTTTTCCTTTGATTTAAAAAGCATTGCTTTTGCACAGTCGCACACACATCAGACTAATTCTACGAGCTTTGCGTGGACACTGCTGGAATTACACTGTGCACTTCATTTGAACGTAGGCTTTAAAAAGAGGTTCGAATGGAGAGCCTGGAAGTGAAAAGGAATGAACAAATTTTTTCTAAATTTAAAAAAAATAAGTGTCGAAATATGGCAGGACTTTGAAACGCCTACAGAACTCTTAAGTGATGTCGTCTTGCTGACTATTTGAGACAAACCAGGTTATGAGAAATCACACAAACGGTATGAGCAGCAGGAAAGTGAGGTATAGCTTCCCCACATCGCTAAATCATTTCTGCTGCATCCTGTAGGACATTTTTCCACTTGAATGCCCATGTTCCCTTGAACGACGGTGGAAAATAAGAGCAATGTGAGAAGCTCTTAAAAGCAGAAGGTAAAAATAACAGCAGTGGCTCAAGCAGTAGCACAAGAGGTCTTGGGTGGATGCCTCAGAGCCACAAGAGCTTATTATTTGGCTTGCTCCAGCTTATTTCAGACAACATGACAGGGCTCGAGCCAACTCCAGGAGGTCCTCTAACCTTCTACCGCGCGCGCACACACACACCTCTCAGTGGTTACGAGTCCAGCTAGTTGGCTGATTACTCACTCAAACCCGTAGGTGGTCGCCCTTTACCCATATCCACACACACACATACACAAACAAACACAAACACACACACACACGCCCCAAGCATCCTGCTTACTTTATTAAACTGCAGAGATACAACTGAATCCATTTTTCCTTGCTATTCAGTAAAGGCTTCCATCATTTCAGACAGAACTGGAAAACAAACAAACAAAAAAAATCCCTCTTTACTCCCAGTCCAGCAAGACAAAAGCTTCTTTTGTATCATGTGTCGCCCCCCCACACAAAATCACATTTCAAGCCATCTCTACTATCCAAATTGTATTTTAATTACCAGACAATGACCAGAACTGGTGTAAATTACAGGCACGTTCTCACCGAATTTAACATCTAATTAGATAAACAGTGGAGAGCCATATGTCTGCGCAGAGCATATTAACGGTAAAACCGTGTGGGAGAGAAGAGCAGGGGCGTTCACGGGAGTGCGGTCTTGCGTGTGTCATTACAGAGAGTTTTGATGTGGACGGCATGACCGAAACCCCGCTGTTTGACGATTAGGATGACGCAGCTCTTGGTGCAGCTCGAACATCCCGCAGAGCTGCATCGACAGTGAACCTCGCTTCTCTCCGAATTACAGCGCTCATCTCTTTCACCCTCAACCTTCCCAAAGCAAATCCATCACGCCCCCTCCCCCCATCTTCATGTGCTTTAGTCGCTCTTATTGATCCCACGGCTTTTCATTAACTGCAGCTGTTTTGCCTCCAACGGTGCCAATACTGTCCTAAAACAAGATTGATTCTTCTTCTCTCTGCTCCTCATGACACAAAGCATTAAACATGACAAAGATTATCGCAGCACCATATTTACATACAGCAAGAGAGACGTACAACTCGGACCACGCGTACCACCTCTGGGCAATTTGCTTAATCGTTTCCTTGACCTTGCCCCATGGGTGCTAAACATTGATGGGTATTTTGAGCAATTTTGTAGTTGAGTACTTAAACACATTAAAAATTGACTAATTCATTCATCAGTATTTTAAAATGAACAGGGTGTGTATTAAACTCTTTCGCTTCACTTAACAGTAGTAATTTAATAACAAATAACATTGTTTTATTTTTGTGTTTTTTTTTAGCCTTAATTCTTAAAAACTAGGCAGCTGAGTAAATAAAATAAATAACCATGCATAGGCTAGCTAAAGTACACCTATTAAGGTTTTTCAGATCTTACCGTTCATGTAGTGTTTTATCCAGAGAACTTTTTTGTGAATGTAAAAAGTCAGCAAAGTTGAAAAAAAAATCTAAGTGCACAACCAATGGAGTTATTGACTCCCAAAAGAAGGAAGCGATTCTGAACAGCTGAAACGACTCGTTAGTGATTCCAGACTTACTTCCTGTACTAACCAACGTAGGTTTGTAACAGAAAAAAACCCGCCTCTGGTTTTCATTGGCTGCTCGTGAACAATGTGTACTTTGACCCGCCCTCAAACACTACCGTTGAGGTTGCGTCCTGAAGCAATTAGGTCCATGTCTAGAAGACGTTGTTTTCTGCGCTGCAACAGCGAAACCACTTTGCATGGACTCCCAAAGGATGAGGATGTGAGGTGTCAGTGCTTAGATATCATTTTTAAAATGTTACCTGGAGTTCAACTCAGACCTTCTAACTCCTGTTATCGTCGTGCTTGCGATGGTGGTTCGGGTTCGAGTCACTACCGGACTCGAGCGCAAATCGATATTGCTGTGTACGTGTACAGCCAGTGCCCAGCTGTTAGCCTCTGCTAACCGGGTAACAAACATTATTTCAGACTTAGCTGAAACTCTGATATGGTAGTGGGCGTTTCCTTTTCGACACACGCGGTAAGACCAATCAGAGCAAAGTATGCTCTCTGAAAGGAGGAGTTTAGAATGAATCATTTAGAACAGATCATTGAACGAGTCGTTTGTGACACGGGCGGTGGGGGGGAGGGGGAGGTAATGCTGCAATTTAAATTAGGAGCACATTAAAGTGTTTTTTTTTTACCGTAGACACGTGTAATTCTATTGTAGGAGACCTTTAAAACAAAATTAGGCACGTTTCAAAACCATAATAGGTGCGCTTTAAAGCACAATGTTGTTCAACGTCACCAAACATTTATATATTTCACTTTTTTTTTTTTTTTTTTTTACATTTCTTCACATGAGTTCATCATTTTCAGTTCAGACAGAAATGGTGTTGCTATACAAGATCTCTATATAGTCAACACATGATGAGAGTATTCTCAATCCCAAGATGCATCTGAAGTCTGGTTATATTTGGGTATAATTTAGGCAGAAATGGTGTCACCACTGTATATAAGATCACTACATACAGGCATTTGCATCACCTACAGTACATGTTTTATATATATACAGTAGAAAGCTATTTGAAATTGATCTGTATACATGTAGACACATTATCTTACCACATTTTCGCTATTTTCACTAAGATATTAAAATATCAGCACAGTTATCATTTTGTTGCGTGTTCACCATCACTACTGATCAAACTCACTGTGTCAATAGAAGCCCTATAAGGCACACATGTGACGGCGTCATTCATGTAAAAGGTCTGGGATATTTTTTTCCAGTCAAAAAGATAGAAATTTGAACATTTCAAAGAGCATTTTTCTAATCGATTAGGCAGTTACATACATACTGAGTACTTGGAGAGAACGATTTGTGCACATAACTAGTGACAACTTCTGAGCAATTAAAAGACACAAAGAAGTGCGGTGCTGTCAATCACAGCTTTTCAGAGTTGTCATGCGCACTGCTCACTATTCCCTGCTGCGGAGATCATTTAGCAGTCGCAAGGCCAATCAAGTGCCCTCCCAGAGGGTCTCATCCTGCCCTCATCCTCAATTCAGGCTTGTTAGACACCGCATGATAAAAATAAATACAATTTTATAAAATAAACACACAACAAAAACGGCCTTTACGGACTTTCTCTCCGTTTCAGTGTCTTCTCCTTCCTCAAACCATTTCGATTTCCTTATCCGTGGCCCGTCTAGCGATCTTGCTTCTCTTTGCTCGTCTCATCTGTCTTTCATTTGAACCATTTCAACCTCTCCTAATATTTCAATCCATCCTTTCCCATAATCACATAAACCCTGTTCTAATATTCTCTCTTAATATCGGTTTCTCTTTTTCAGTCCTAGGAAATTCTCTTTCCCTTCAGAATATCCAAACTTCCAATTAAATCAACCTTATTCCATCCACGATGTCTCTCTCTCCCTCTCCCCATCTTGCTCACGCTAAAATGAAAGATGATACCAGAGGTGCACATTCAAAAAGGAACGTCACGACCTGGCTGCCACATTGCTCTTTCCTTCTTGCTGTATAATTACTTCCTCTCCCTCTGGATGCCGGATAGAGGCCAAACAGAGGAACGCCACCAGCAGCCAGCCTGCAAGCGACCCGGGCCAGTGAGGAGCTCTTTTCAAAAATCCCGAGCTGTCTTGTATGGACAGGCAAACACCTGCTTTTGAAAGCACCTGGGTGCATCCTCTAGAGATTTGGCACAGGTATGGCCACCTTTCTAAATTTATCCTCTGAGCTCATCCTTTTTTTTCGCTCCTGTCTCTCTGGAATTAAAGTGGATAGCGTTGCATACAGCTGTACCTGCAACAACAGAACACTGGCAGTCCTCCAGTCTCTGCAACGTATGGCACATCTGGGAAACCGGTCAACGCACTGGATGTGTTTTCAAGAAGCACATGACGAGAGTATTCCGAGTCCCAAGAAGCATCTGAAGTCTGGTTATGAGTATCAGAGTATAAGACATGGTGAGCATGTTTATGTTATTCTACCTGATGGCAAGGATTTACCTGGCATTGCTTATTCGTATTGGCAGTGTTCCAATGTTTCTTGTGTGACAGGAGAATGGCGCGGCGTTAAAGTCGTATCCGAAGGGTTACATTCAAAGCCATAAATATTTCATCCCGTGGAGTCACAGCCAATTTCTTATATTCACTGTAATTAAGCATGCAATCCTGAAGGGGAAACTGGAATGAAGCCCTAAATTAGAGTGCTTCAAAGCAATCAATCAGGGTCAAAGCTGGTACAGAGCACACAGAGTGACACAGAGTAACCGAGTCCATGGACATCATTTCTACCATTAATCAAAAACTGCTGCCTCTTGATCACTGACGGATCTGGAGTCTCTGCTACAAAATCTGAGTTTGACATCTACACGAATCACAATCTCGACTGTCTCTTGTCTCTAGTTTGACTAACACCATCACGCTGTACCCCAAAAACCACTTAAAAAATAAATAAATAAATAAATAAATAAATAAGATAAAAAAAGCCGCTTAGAGAAATCTCTCCGACAGTGTAAACAGCTCTTAACACTTCTGTGCTCGTGGGAATATGCTTGACGCAGCTACGGTTGGTAGAACCGCAGTGCATTTCCTCTCCACCCACCGCCCAGCTGCCGTGACTCCCGAGCCACAAGGTCGGCTCCACCCAAGGTCGCAAACAGAGTGAGTAAATATCGCCGCTTCGCATCTCCTAAAACCATCCACCCACCCCTTAATTACATGTCCACCTCTTTCTCGTCAGGCCCCACTTGAAAGATGGCGTTGCCGCTCTGCTCGGCAGCCTTTAATGCGGCCCGTTTTATGGTTTTCGCTCGAAATTCAACCTTAGACTGCAAATGCCTGGGAAACGTGTGGTCTGGTGTGGGTTTGGTTACTATGGAAACACGTAGCACTGTTTACCTGGCCTTACGATGGGAATATCTTGGGTTTTATAATGATGTAATGAGATTTCAGATGATCTAAGGTGAGAAAGAAGAAAAAGAGAAAGAGAGATTGCTTTGTAAATAGCAAACATAGGGTAAAACATCTAGCCTATGTTTAGCTTTAGCGGACATATAATTAAGCTGCCGGACTACTGGAAGACTTACTAAATTATACTTATAAGACAATCCTGAGGGGAAATTCTTATACGTTAGGCCTGCTTTTCCTTCTGACTGGAGAGCCTGGAGACTAATGCAGACTAAATGTGCAGAGAAACACCTCACTGGATGGATGGACACCTTCAGTAGGCCTCTGTTTTTGAATTCATGAGAGTGTATGAACTTCATTGGTGCTTAAATGTCTGGACTGGCCCACCTGTTTCAAAGTCCAAGAGCATATATCCAGACAGTCTACACTGTCGGGGGACACTGGGCTTTTGTTGAGCTAAGCAGGCAATATGAGAACGCTCATGTTTCACTGAGAGCTCTCGCAGACGTATCAGGGTATGAAAGGACGTGAATAGCCTTTAGACTTGCAAGGCTCCTGTGGATGGTGTCTTCCTAACAAACTGAAATATGCATGAAATTAATAAGCAGATGGTGAGAACAAATCGTGAAGCCAGCATGGCGTTAAAACAGCTCCTTCCTGCCTCAGTCTGCAGATCTAGCCAAATTTATATGACAAGAGCCCGTCTGAATGGCGCCCGCAAGCGCAGGCATACAGGATCCACTTCAAATCCTGCGAAACGTGATTCCATCAGAACCACTTCCATTCATCCAAATTTATAACATGCTAGATAGCTAAAATCAAGAACTTCCTCGAAACTTGCCCGCTTAATGGTTCGTTCCGCTGTCAAGGAACGATTCTGATGAAATTATGATCAGCGTTTAAGAGTCTAAGAAGCTTCCAAAGCCTCGCTGAGGTTAGACGTGTGTACCTAAGCACCGTTCCCATGCCGAGCGTGTTCCAGCTGCCTCGCTGTAAAGTGAGCTATGCTCTAAATTTGAAAGTGGCGGAAACTGGGACACCTACAGCACAGACCTTGGGTAGAGGGCACACAGGAAAAGACACGAAACTAGACAGAGACAAAGCATGAATCAAAATGGAACGCAATGGCAGGGGCTGCGCGTTACAATTTCAGCCGAAATGCCACAAAGGCGTACATTGGTGTGCTATGTGCTATGGGACATTCTGTCCTTCTTTCCTGCCAAGCCTCAGAGAGAATTTTATTATTGGCTGAAGCGTTAGTTTTCTCCTTCTGCAATCTAAACATTTAATCTAAGATGAGAAAAAAAGAAACTTTTTTTTTTTTTTTAAACACACACCACACAGATTAGAAACCACTTTACCAACCCCACGGCGTCATCTCTGGGGACGAGAAAGAAACACAGCAGCCAAGGATTGATCCGAGAAAATGATAAAGGACGCAGAATCACATTTCTCGGCTGTCGGTTCACCCTTTATTTCTCTCTGGCTGAAATGAACGCTTTATTTAAAGCGAATTAAAATGGAATTAATACAGTTGACTGAGTTACACACAGCCGTCACACGGCAAGTAATATCAAGCAATATTCTGTCCTAAACCCCTCTTTCCAAACTCGGTTCCATGAAATGAGGTCAGTCTGCATGGCCCCGTTCTAACCTCAGCTCGCTGTCTCCACCGAGATAGCTGGGGAAATTAGGATGCTGTGACTGAGCCATGGAAAGATCCCAACGTTTGCAGCGCATGAGGACATTCGAAACCTGCGACGGCCATAAACACCGAAAAAGGTCATTACGGTTTCCCGCTCGGTCTGTACTGCATATATTCATACTGCAAAATGGCGTATTGTGGTACTACATAAACACGGTTTAGCGAGTGATTCGACACGTCCAAAATGCTCCTTTGTTCTAGACAAAAATGAAGGGAAGGTCAAAATTCAATTTCTTAGCACTGGAGTGAAAGGGGGAAAAGGAAAAGAAAAAAAACGACATGGCATAATTACATTACACAAAAGTGATTTTTAAAAGAAGAGGATAAAAATGGGGCTCAGACTTGATTAACTGGAACAGCATTCTAATCGGGTTTCTGGAAGAAGCCAATCCCGTCTCTGACTCTAACCCCCCGGAGGGACGCAGGATCATATTAATGAGAGAGGGCCTGAGCTTTCAAATGAGATCATTCTGACACTAATTCGCCAGACAGAAAACCAACTTAGAACATCCACCGATACACAGCAATGGATAGGGGCATATCAGTAAGCAATGAGCTACCTCAAGTAGGCAATTAGTGGAAGTGAAAGGCACACTTTTGCGAAGCTTGAGTGGGTATCTACTCGGGAAACAATGTTGTCTGTAACGGAGGGTGGAGATGAAGAGGTAAATTGGGAACTGTCTGGAGGAGGGGGGGGATTTTTTTTCGGATAAAGGCTGACAGCAGACAGCACACAAAAACAAGCGTCATATCCCCACAGCCGTGATTGCTTATCGAGGATGTAGGAGTCAGACGCTGTCTGAAACGGAGGGAGAGAGAGAGAGGGAGAGAGAGAGAGAGAGAGAGAGAGAGAACGCACTTGCTGTTTTCAGAGACTTGAAGACAGAAAGGCAGATCAGAGAAACGCTGTACATTTGTTATTGGCTGTCCAGAGAAGTCCAGACCATGACAGAAACGTCCGGCAGCAACGCGTCTATGAGCTCTAACAATAACGTGAGCTAATCGAACAGTTTCGACCTGTCTACAGGGTAAGATGAACACACATATGATAAAATGGCAAACCAAACCAGATAAAAGTGAACAAAAACTGGCCAGCATAAGTTAAAAAAACAACAACAAAAAAACCAAACAAACAAACAAAAAAAAACCCCTGTGTGTTTTCAATAATTCAGCTTCATCAGAAGCACCTGGTCTTAACAAACAGAACGGTCTGTTCCCAAACATTAGATAAACAGCACAGAAAACTAGGCTCTCCACTACAGCAGCCCCAGAGGCCTAGACGCATAAGGAGTGGCCAAACCAAGGATAATGACTACAGCGGCAGCACCCGTTAATACGAAGTAGAAGACCAACAGCAGTACAATCCCTGCTCGGGCTTTGCTGGCCTTCATGCTGGCCAATATGTCAGAAAATATTTATTCAGACCGGGGGAAGGAAGAAAAAAGAAAAAAAAAAAAAAACTAGTTCAGAGTTTTCAAGGCCAGAGGCCGTGAAAAAATGAAAGCCACGGAAAGTGCTAGGCTGAGGAAATTCTAAGCACAACAGTCTATTATTTTAGGAGCTCCTATTTTCCACCTGGCCCTGTGACGTTCATCTGACCCATCTAACTGGTCTAGGAGTTCATGTTGGGGATGGATGACTGCGATGAGCTTCACTGGGTGGATATGCAGAAGAGATTGCTAGCAGTAAGGACTTTTCTAGAATAAGGGTTACGAAAGTAGAACCATGCAGACTGGGACTGTACCTGGATGTATAGCCAACACATTTGGGTTTGGTTTTTTTTCCTCCACTAGCATACTACCCTCTCTGGCTCTCTCCTTCTCTTTCCAGGCCAGTCTTTTTATTTTTTTTCATGAGCCCTCTGAGAGCAGGATTTATTTTTGTTGCCAGGACAGAAAAAGAACGAATGAGCCAAAAAGCGAGAGTGTGTAAAAACAGAAGGGTTGATAGAACACGCCTGTATGCATGTACGTATGTATGCAAGTAACGTCACCTGTGCATATGTTCTACTTAACTGGGTTACCATATAAAGATTAATAATAAAACCACCCACACGTTTCATTATCACCTTCCACTGGTAAAGGAATGGAAGCTTCTTCTCTTGAGAGTTCCCACGTATTTACATCCATTCCAGACTTCAAAAGCCTCAAACCCCGACCAAAGGGTCAAGAGCAAAATTACAAAAGGCTCATTAGGACGATTTAAATCTTAAACTGTTTGGAGTCCTAGATCTAGACTGACTTGCACTATTTCTTTTTTTTTTACCATAAAAAGTGTCATTATAAATGCACATACATTTACTGAAGAACCTTAATGAAAAAGAAAAAAAAAAAAACAACAACAAATCATTCCCATGCCCACACTGGAAGTTTTCAAATAAAGATGCACATCCTGCCCATTTCCAAAATGGGTTATAGGAACACATTTTTTTTTGTCTCCAGAAAGAAAATGGAGCGCTATTTACTATGCTAGTATGTGATTTGGGACGAAACGCCATTTTGGATGCGATGTAGTTCACTTCAGTTCTTTATTGCCCACGTGGGAAATCTGATTCGCAGCTTAGTATGCCAATACGATTTATAAAAGACTACCAACAATAAACACAACACACTACTTAAACCTTAGGACTACAATACGGGAAAAAAGAATGTTTGTATCCATTGCTCCTGGCTCTAGGAACTCTATGGGTGTGTCCTGAATATAAATTCTTCATTTACAGGATGACTGATATCACTCACAATATTCCCTGCAATCTTCTAGACTTAAACTTGTCTGAAGATTTCACCTGCTGTATTGATGGGCTTTAACTTTCAAATAAATAAATAAATGAAGATTATATTCTCAATGCCACAAAACGCCCAAACCCAGCTAAAAGCAATTTGTTGTGCATGCAGCAATATTATTTTCACCATAATAAAATAACCCCTCTGCTTACAAACCCAATTGTGCTGGCTGTGGATCTCCACTTCCAAGACAGCCTTTGCCCTTGTTTCTGTAAACCAATATAAAATTATAACGTGTCCGTGCTGATGAGATCTGACTGAACAGCCATCTTTTTTTTTTCCATCAAGTTTAAATTGTAATGAAACGCCTCCGCTTAAGTGAGAGATGAGGAATCTAAAACGTTGTCATCATGACAATAACTGCTTCCTGAAAGCGTGACTGCGTAACAGAATGGAAGCATTCCCGAGTGTCAACAGCTGTAACAGCAGCACTTGTAATGTTATTGCTCTGAAAATCTCACCAAAATAAATAAATAAACAAACAAACATTTTTGTTTTCATGCTAAATGTCTACATTGTTTTATGAGAAAGACTGTGCTGAATAAAATGAGCCCGTACTGAGAAGCTTGGAGGAACCGTTTGGAAACCAGGCAGAATCTTCGGCTTTGCTAAAGGCAGAATTGGACTAAACCTCCCGAACTCTCTTTTCACTGAATGGTCAGAGGTAAATCGCAGCAAGCTGCTACACAACTCGCTGAGAAACCTCTCCAGATCATGAATATATTTTTTGTGCCGAGTCAACACATGGAACATGCAGAGACTGAGCATTTCACACCTTTGTGGCATTGGAGAATTGGAAAGCCTCCATTCAGAGCTTATTCTCGAGAATTTCTCTCTCTCTCTCTCACACACACACACACACACACACACACACACACACACACAGCTACAGCCACAAAATAGCACCAGGCAGCATCTTGCAGGGAAGAGACAGTTGGTGGTTAGAATGGGTGTGAAGCAGTGCTGGGAATTGAAACAAATTGCATTAAAGTCCAGTGTGAGGTGTGGAAGAAGGAAGCCCCTATGGCCTTTTTATTACTTCATTGTTTCACACCTGAAAGAGGAGGAAACGAGATATAGCTCCCAGGGACAGGGGCACTTTGATGAAAAGCGGGAGTGCTATGTGTGAGAGAACGAGAGAGAGAGAGAGAGAGAGAGTGAGAGCGCGTAGCGTGGAGGACGACTGCACCGAGATGTGCGCGGTCGTGATTCTTGCTTCGCTCCGCTGCTCACAGTATTTTAAAGGAGTTCAAAGGCGCCACTTACATGCACACATGAAAGACTTGCTGTGTGGGTGGTGCCACCTCTACCCCAACGGCTCCGTTCCCGAACACGTCTGAAGAGCTAGATTTATTATTCTGATTTAAGTACATACGTCAAACTGGGATACAAAACAAAACAAAAAAAATCCTCGGATAGAAAGTTGATGATGATGATGATGATGATGACGAGCCTTGTGAAAAGTTCTCCTGTACACTGCTCCAGAAATGTGAAGGCTCAGTCAGTGATTCAAGCGTATTAAGAAAATGGCAGCTACCATGGCATCAAAGATATTCAAATGATCAGATTTCACAACATAAACATACTCTCCTATACACAGTGCACTGACTGGTTCTACCAGGGGTTCCCAAACAAGGGGTCAAGATTCCACCTGATTTACAAATGGGAATGGGTAAAAAAACGTCTCCGATTCGGTTTTATTCGTTTATTCTCTCCAACTATGAAGTAGTATTTTGTATGCTATATTTAAGCAAGCCATTTTTAAATGACGTTTGTACTATTTTAGGTTTTTTTTTCCAGCTATCCTGACACACTGGCTGCGTCCGAAACCGCATACATACCTACTGTATAGCAGGCGAAAAGCAGTAAGCCAGAGCGGTAGTACGTCCGAATTCTAAGTATGCGGGAACCAGTAGGCGAGAAATACCCGGATGGCGTACTGCTACGGTGAGATTGTGCGGTACACAACCGATGCATGCTCGGCTAGTCGAACAATCCCATGATGCAAGACTGGTGCGGACGAGTTCAAAAAAAAAAAAAAAAAAAAAAAACGCGGAACACAGCGTCGTCTCTTTTTATGTATTAAACCTTGGTTAAACAGGACTTGATTAACAGTTCCAAAATAAATTGTTAACTCGTTTAAGATTTCTGTGTTTATGATGACGTCGAAGGTCACATGACAACGCCAACATGGCGGATGTAGTATGTCCGGGATTGTAGTCATAATACCACATGTACCGATTAGTACGTACTGTTTAAACAGCAACGCAGTACGTACCGTCATAGCAGAGGATTTCGGACGCTGCCGCTATCTACTGTACTGTATGCTAGCTCCTAAACAATATCGAGTGACTCAACTCCACTGGAGAAAAAACAAACATTTATTTAACATCTATTTAATATGGAGTTACAAGTTTGGCATGTCCAAATGGTCAACAGTGTGTCGAATGGGAGTGCGTGTGAGAGATTGTGCCCTGTGATGGGTTGGCACCCCATCCAGAGTGTCCTCCGCCTTGTGCCCAGAGTTCTCTGGGACAGGCTCCGGGCTTCCCCCGCGAACCTGTGTGGAATAAGCGGTACAAAAAAATGGATGGATGGAAGTTTGCCCAGAAAGTTCGGGAAGCTATTATCATTTTTATATTTATAATTTTATGTGATGGTAAAAAAATAAACCCAGACCAAACCCTAATACGTTCTCCCTACTCTATTGACATGATGCTGGTGTCTGATCCTGACACACTTCTACTGCTGTGACTCGTCTCGCCCTCTGGACCTGCCCGATTCATCCTGATACGCTACTTCTGTATTTGTGATTCACTTTGTGCTGCTGTGGAACTACATGGATCCCCTGAAGGTTTACACTTCCCAAAATCACACTTGCTTCAGTGAATCTCACCTGGATACTGACTTACTGCCGTGTGCGCAAATACTGAACACATTTAGTACTATATACACACGGCTGTAGAAGTGTAATGATTTATAAACCCACTCTCCAGTGTCACCAGAAGATGATAGGTTCCCTTTGGAGTCTGGTTCCTTTCAAGGCTTCTTCCTCATGTTGTCTCAGGGAGGTTTTTTTGTTGTTGTTTTTTTTACTTTGCTACTGTCGCCTCTGGCTTGTTCATTAGGGATCTAAATCGATACCTGTATTTTATTGCTTTGTGAAAATGCTTGTTTACATCACTATACAAACACTACAATGCAAGTTCCTCTTTCTGGAAGTGCATATAGTTTATAGTCTCTCTTCTGACAATACTATTTCCATTGCCTTTCCCTAGTTCGAGTTTCCTTGCCCTGGCAGCTTACATAGAAACAGTTATGCATTCAATGACAAGATTAGGTGCTTGTGCAACTCAATGACAACCTCAGATGGAAATTCTTCTCCCTAACGGGACAATGCTGAGTGAACCAGGCGCTGCGCTTTTCCTGAAAGATAGCCGTGGAGGTGAAAATGGGGGACAGGGAGATGAAAGAAAAAAAAAAGAAGAAGATATTGTAATTCAAGAGATTGATACTACTCAATCATCTACAATATGACCAGGAACATAAACGAACAAGGTTTCTGAAGTTTAACATGCTAACCAGCAGGTACTGTTCTAGTAAAGCCTAGTGTCTGTTTTGTGATCATCCCTGAGTGAACTATTCATCTGTTACAGTAGTTCAGCCGTCGCCATCACCACTGCGCTTAATACGACGATGTGCACCGAGTATCGCAACGTTTTGTACATGTCAACGTCTCTAAATGTCATTTTCTCTCGTCTACAAAGCCGCCTGCATATTTCATGACCTGAAAGCACGGGCTGTCTGCATATTTCATGATCACACAAGCCCACAATCCTCTACACGCACTAAAGGGCTGTTCGGGTCAAAGAGTCAGCAAGCACAAGTGCGATCAGATGTCCGTGAAGACTAAACAGCCGCTTAGAACTGTGCCACTGTGTCTCTACAGTATGCCTGGCCTTCATTTATAGAGCAGGAAAGCGGTGACCAGTGCAGTCTGACAGATCGCTGCTCCACACAAAAGCCTGACCTACATGGTTCAATCTGTCCAGAAAGACACGCCTGATCAATCACTGTGTGAAATGTGTCTGGAGTGTTTACTGCTCAATCTCGCAGGTCATGAAATTCAGTGGGGCAGCGTGCACCTGTCAAAACACACAGTGTCTCACATACAGGTGTGGGTATTACAGCTTACAGGCATGTATAATCTGGATATTTTCTTTTGTTTCTACATGCAGATTCATTTCCCTGTACCACATGCAGGTTCATTTCCTCCAAATCCAACAAAAACATGCATTTTTTTTGGTGACCTAAGATAATTCATCTGTTTCATAGGATCCTTATGAAAGACTTTTGACTTGTTCAGACGATAAACAGATAGAAAGATAGACAGATAGATAGACAGAGAGATAGACAGACAGACAGACCCCAGGATCAATCTTGAGCTCTGGTTACTGTCCGAATTTTTTTTTTTTTTTTTTTTTTTTTTTTTTTTTTTTTTTTTTTTTTTTTTTTCTTTTTAAAAAAAAATAGATTGAATTTCGTGTTAAATATTTTTCAACACTAAATTACCCTTAGGTGTGAATGAGTGTGTGTGTGTGTATAGTGAACTGAGATAGTGGACTTGCATCCAATCCAGAGTGTAATCCAGCCTCACACCCAGTACTCCCGGATCCGGGGTAATCCCGAACAGGACAACGAACTTAATGAAGACGAATGAATGAAAACGTTAACGAATACCTGAGACTGTGATGCAGATCAACCACAAGCATGGCCATCGCATTACTAGCATAATACATCTATCTAGTACACCACCATGTTCGCGAACACAGCTGGCTACAGTTAATTCCATATTTTCTGGTACATAAACAGATCAAATGAATAACACAAATCCAGTGAATGATAGTTTGATCTAAAACACATGATAATGCTTAAACTTGAGATGGTTGATAGATTAGATCAATAGATTCCGTCTATCGCAATGGATGTCAAGCTGCACAGTTTATGGGTCTCAATGTTTACAAATATGATGTCTGCAGCTTTAGGTTCGACAAAAACAAATCGTGTTGCATCTCCTAATACGCGTGTCCTTTTAGCCTAATTTGTCATCGCATACGAATCTTATTAGCCTATACTGTCCAACTTCAGATCTAACATCCAGTGAAGTGTTCCCTGGAGAGGATATCAACAGTGATCTTACTGTAATGCCTACCAAGGTTGTTGACACCTGTAGAGGACCTTGGACCACTTCTTCATGCAGAACATGAACGGGGCGGTGGGAGTAGTCATAATAAATCCTCTACTTCAAGACGCATCATTAGGCACATACACCAAAACTGACCTGCTTGCATATTTTAGCTCAGAATGATGGTTGCACAATCAGCCAGGAGGTTCAGAATTGGCCATAGATCATCAACTAGGTTATAACCCCACACATCTACATTGACACGGAAAATGTTCAAGAAACACAAAGGTTTTGCAATGACCATCTCGGTCTCCAGATTTAGACTGTACTGAAAACCTGCGGTTTGAACTAAAGAGGATGTGCAAGAAATATAAACACGCTTGGAACCGTCTGCAGAAAGAAAATGGTCCAAAATCCCTCTAGAAGTATCTTCAAAACTTTAAACTTGGTTTGGAGTCTCAGTGCGGTTATACTCTCCAGGGGAGGCTTAGTCACGGTGTGCAAATAATTAGAAAACCAGAAAAACTGCACTAATTAAAAGAAAAAAGAAAGAAAGAAATATTATGCATGAAACAAAAATTGTGTTAAATTAGAAACCATACAGTATTCTCATGTGAACAGGCTTGTGCTTTCACTCATTGCATATTATATATATATATATTCATGTTGCCATATTCTAGAGTTGACTGTATATTGCAAGGACTCCCAAAAAAACAAAAATTGCCCAAATCTTTCCAATTTGATCTTGTTCTCACTCATGGAACAGGCTATTGGTGTACAAGAGCAGACACTCAGCCATCTAAGGAGAGGTGAGGACCACAGATGAGCGACCACATTTTTGGTTGTACATCCCTCTGGCAGACAGTGGTGAGGCTCATTACTTATACAGAAGATTCTGATGAAAGCCAGGCAGCTTCAAGACACATGCTGACAAACACTCAGCATCAAGCATCATCTAGGAAGAGGGGGAAAAAAAAAGCAATCAGGCCATTAAGCTGTAGAACAGTAGGTGAGAATCCTCATCAAATGTTTCTGGGCCAGCCCCTGTTTTCAGACACCAGCTTTTTCTTTTTTCTCCCTTCCTCATGCTTTTTTACTTCCTTTGGAGCTGAGAACAAGGGGTTCCTCCTAGATTAGATTCAAGGGGCCGGTGTATTTGAGGTGTTTTTCCACCTCAATGCACAAGGAAATATGCTGCGCTTTGAGCCTGCATGTTTACTCAACTGACTGCTTTTTCTAATACCTCTGGGCCTGAGGAACAGCCGTGCTGGTCTGAGACTGAGACTGAGACACACACACCCCCCCCAATCAGCACTGCACCATTACATGGTGAAACATCCAACCCTAAGCATTTCTATCCCCTCCTGGTGATACCACCGCAGCGTTCACACACACACACACACACAACATATCTACCGCATCCAACTAATTAACTCATCTGCCCGCCTGGGGTAAAAAGCAAAATTGTGTAAATAGGTTTCAATCAGAAGCATTATTGGTCATATTAGATGGTTGGCTGCTTGGCAGAGATGAGCTCTTGCGGCAGTAAACCTCTAACACATCAAGGAGCTCATTTTCTGCGTTGCACTGAAGATGTTAAAAAGGGAAATAGGAACTCAAAATGATATTCTCATAGTTGCTCAAACTGTGTGCTAAGACACTTGGGATGCAGAGTTCTTCGAAAATGAAAACGTAAACAGGATTACAGCGACAAGCATGGCAAAGACGGAAATATAAAATAAAATGTGACGTGCACTGTAGGAATTAGGGGTGTGACACAACCTGTATCTGGATCTGCTGAGGGATCTAAATACTCATATCTGGCGTGGCCTAAAGTGAAGGAAACTGGAAAGCAGAAAAGTCCAACCCAAAGAAATGTCAGCATGGTGTGAGAGTTCTGGCTCTGAAAGCTCGACAGTGAGTAAGTGATGTGGACGGCACGGTTTTTAATCCTGCTCATGGCTTCATTCATTTGCTAGGGTTGTGCGAAATCCATTTTCTGTTTTCACGATTTTCTGTAATAGTGCAGCAATGCAATGAACGATTTAATAGTCCAGAACTGTCCTAAAATTAATAAAAAGAATAAAGAAATAACATTAAAAAAAGGGAAAACAAGTATTTGCACCAATTTTGGTTTAAAGAGAGTACGGGAGATGTAATAATATTACCAGCTGTGCAGTAGCCTTTACTTATTAACACCAGCATACGCTGATATGTTTTTGGTGCTCCTATGTAAAATGTGCACAAGTTCAGGACTGGTTTATACACACACACACACACACACACACAATATATATATACACAAACACACACACCAAAATAAACATGCTAAGTTTCATTGAAACGAATTTAAACCACCATAACCCTGATACTAAGGACGCTGCATATCCAGGGTCTTTATTAGTCCTGCTTGCGCGCACACAAATGTAAGTAAAGCCTCCAATTTTGCACAACATTTTGTTGCGCCCCCATGCCCCGTGATCCCAGTCCTGATGCACACCTGTAGTCTCAAGCATATGCGAACTTTTCTGACAAAAAATAAATACAATAATAATTATAAAAAATAAAACAAAAACAAGCACCTTCTATATGCATCTCTATTTGCATCCATTCTGTTCAATCCGTATTCGATTACATCCCTAGTACATGTTCATCCCCATGGTAAGCGCATGATTCCAGACCTTCAGCCACAAGCTCTCATGAGAAGACGATGTGCAGATATATTGGATTGTGCTTGTGGTTTTGCAGCTGTGAGAGGAGGTGAACAATCTGCGTTATTAAAACTCCCTGAGCAGGCACCTCGTCTTTGTGTTGCAAAAGTACGATCAGAAGGGACCACTGCCAGGCTTCCTAATAACTTCCATCCACTACTTGCTCAACTGCATTAGCTGTTCAGATACAAGTGAGTTAGAGAGAGAGAGAGAGAGAGAGAGAGAGAGAGAGACTCACTGCTGGCTGGCTGCCTTGCAAGCTTGATTCAGCTCAATTCCACACAAAGCGGTAGGCTGTAAATATGCTGGCCTGTCAGAGAACACAGCAGGTGCACCTACTCCTTACCGTTAATCATCCAGCGGCCTCGCAACACGCTCCCTCTTCCGTTTCACTGGGCGTGACAGAACACCTTTACACCATACACTAGAACACCAGCATCAGTTGCTTTATGTGTTACGGAGCACTCTGTCTTCCTTTTCTCTACTCGTGTCTGTTCGTCCCTTTGCATCATAAAGACGTACCGCAGGAGGTCAGAGATTGGAGCCGAAGTGATGGGACACATTTTAACGCAGTGCGCGCAAAGACAGTGTGCGTTCGTCATCGAGGATTCATCGGGTTGTTTCCCCGCAAAGATGGATAAAACGTCAGAACAGAGATAGCCTCTGCTCATAGATCGAATAAATAAAGCTGAAATCGAATGGAGATAAGGCCCTGAAGCTGCTTAGAGGTTAAGAGCGACCAAATTAGGTTAGAAGCAATATCACTGCAGATAAGGGTTAAGCCAGCGCCGCTGAAGTCCACACTAAATCAGGTCTGCGGCAATATCGTTTATAAGGCTATGGAGAAAAACATCTTCCCGCGCCTCTGTAAGGACACAGAAGAAGTGATTATCCGTGTATCTTGACTACCACAATCAAAGCCTGGTCGAGATATTAATCAGGCTTATGACAGATCCATCATGCTTATCAGGAAAAAAAAAAATGAGAGAGCTGTATATTAAAACCTCAAGAATTCTTGTGCTTGAAATACACACACACACACCACACACACACACACAAATAACTAAAAAAAAATCAAAAAAATTAAGGCATTTCCTCTATGCTGCCCAAGAAACCGAAATAAAACCTTTCAGGAGCTTTTCATCTATATGTGTTCAGCTTTAAAAATCAAAAAGCACCAGATTATAAAGTGAACGTATTCATCATGTATTCCACGCCTTGGCCTCACACACTTTTCTGGTCTGGAACCCTGATTCAGCAACTCTGACATCATAAATAATTGCATCCCTGTCTCCAGCCCAGCCCTCTGGAACAGCCAACCTCTGGGGTCTGGGCTTTCTATAAGTCACCGGTCACGTATAATGGATAGGGAGGCTGATCTGCTGAGGTGGTAAGGCTCGAAGAGAGTCTGGTAATAATACTCATAATCCGCAGTAAACAAAATCGCCTAGTCCCAGAACGTTACCGGGACGCTCGGATGCGGCGAGGAGAAATATGATGTGCCTTTATACATATTAGTGTAATCCAATCAGGCACGGAAGAGTCGCCCGGGGTTTCAGGCAAACACTCAACGCGTTTATAGCCACCTGTATTGATCTGCTCTGAGAGCACACACACAGCTGGAGGAAATCCACACCGGCTGTATAAAATAATGTGCATTCAGAACGAAGCTCGAACAAAAATGCGCTTACTTCCAATTCAGGAACATTTAAAGGGAAGATCACGGATCAGTTTTTCAGCCTCTAATCCTCATCAAAGTGATAATTAAGGGTAAGGAGGAAAATCAGAGATCAGCACTCTTAAAAGTTACACTGAAAGTTTTGGTGCATGCTGGTCCAAGCTCGAAATGATTTAGAAGTGATAACTCGGGGTAGTGAAGGCTATTAAAACTGAGGAGATGAATCGAAAACCACACACAAAAAGACGCTTGGATCAGAGTGGGGTTGTTTTTTTTTATTGAGTGTGGAGCCTGAGGAGGTGGGAGAATGGAACACAACACACTCGGAGACCGAGACCTTTCAACGCATGGACATCTTACACTGATCTACATCTTGCTGAGAGCGAGGAGTTGTGTTTGAAGATGCAGCCCTTTGAATTTGGGGTTCTTTGAAGCGATCATAAGGACACATTTGGGTCAAACTGCAAAAACGAAAGAAAAAAAGCTGACAAAAATAATCAGACCTCCATTTCACTGAGGGATGAAAATAAGTGGCGTCACAGTACTTTTCAAGGGACGTCTTCATACTTGGATGAAGAAAAACCTGTCCTGAAAAAATGCAAATGAAATTCTTGGAACAGTATCGGACCCACCAAGGAAGTGGCTCAGGTTTCATATCGGTCTGAAGGCATGCTAGAAGAAACGTTTTTATACTTGATAATGGGTATTATTTTGTAGAATCTTTTGTTCCTTCTGTTGTTGCAGGACCGAAGCCTGGCCGCTGAAGCAAACCTACACTCTTCAACAAAGTCAGAATGCACCAGTGAGCACCGTGTCCTCTGTGGGTGACAATTTCTCCAAAGAGCTCAGGGATTGTGGAAACAGTGAAGGAAATATGCGAGGCCTACTGTGCAAGGAATGCTGGTGGCTGGCCAGGACCGCACAGAGTCTCGCCAAACCTTGGCCCAACAGGCCCTGCTTTCTGATTCTTCCTCTGAAGAGTTCCTCTGCACCAACTACCCCTAAAACCCCACCCCACCCCACCACCACCCAAGTGCAGATTCAATAATAATAGCCCACTAAAAACAATATTACAGACAACACGAGTGTGTTCTTGTCAGGAACGATAAATCCAGACATTCCAAACATTATAAAAAAAGCATCCTTCCTCTGTCCTGTGGAGGAATCAACAATAAGTGCCTTACGATTGCTTCTGAAGAAAAACATTTGCAGTCTAGTGAAACCTGTGGTGCTTTGATCAACTACAGAAGGCCCTGTGCGGAGAAAATGGTGGAAATCGTAATCAAGAGGTTCTGACAAAGAATGCAATCTGACACCTGCCGAGTTTCACCAGCAGCCGCCTTTTTGCCGGGAATTATCATCATCATCATCATCATCCCCTCGCTTTTGTCGCGTCCCTTGAAGCCGAGGTGGCGCTCTGAATGACAATTTCCTGAAACGTGTGTGTTCTGGCGGTCTCCGACTGTGTTTTTTGGTTGTAATAATCCTCCAGAGTGGTCTGTTTACAGACTGCTTTCACAAAGAGGTGCGCTACAGCTGCATAGATGACTCACTCACGATTCGTGCAACTGTGTTCTCGGTGCTGTTATTTGCAAATCCACTATCTTTTGACTGAAATCCTTGCAGGAATCATGGTGGATTCCAAAGACGACAGCTAATACCCCACTCCAGTTGAAAAGCACACAGCAAACTAATCAAGATGGGTTCCAAATAAAAATAAATAAATAAATAAAAGAGGAAAAAAGAAGCAGAAACACTATTTGTTTTCCAGATGGGGGGAAGAACGGATCGCCTTCATTCTTGCCCCCATGTGGAACAAAGAAGAACTACAAGCTTCAGCATCAAGACTTCAGTCTATAGGCAAAGGCATGGTCAATATGCTTGTACTCAGACTGAACTGATGGCATCTACACATCTGGCATTTACACAGAGGTGATGTTTACACAATGGCGCACACGAGGAGAAATGACAAACATCAAGTTCACTGGATTTTGTGGATGGGTTTTGTTTTTTTCCCCCCTGATGAGTGTCATATGAGGTATGTGCATCTCTGACTGAAAGTTTGAGGTCAGAAAATTGGGACTTGAACCAGACATCCAGAGAGGTGTGTTCACCAAATCATCTCCGCTACATAGGCTATGACCATGCACAGCATTTATAGCTTGCTCAGAATAGTAACAAGAGCACTAAGAAAAAAAAAAACAACAACAAACATAACAGTTAACAGCGGAAGTGGAGATCCGCCCGCATGCGTAAAATGCGCCACATGCGTAAAAACGCGCGATTTCTTGGCACAGCGCGTTTTGGCGCAACTTTCAGAAGACTTGAAGAACCCAAATGTTTCGAATAAGACCCGAGTGAACACAACACGCGTACATTCTGGATACTAATCCGCTTCGAAACACTTTCTGATCGCACACAAAAACAAACCTGGCTGAGCGTGTCGTGTGAATGAGCTCACCTTCTTCCGGGGCTGCCATTTCATCATATTTGTAACCAAAAATGTGCAGCATCAAAACATCACGCAAGCAGAGGAGTGAGCTCGGTGCTGGCTTCAGGTCATATTAATGGTTCGGCACTTTTCCACAGTGTTGCGGCATTTTCTCAGCGGAACGCAGCGGAATGCGCCGGCGGCGGCGCTTTGATCCAGCGCGTTCAACGCAAACGCTGTGAACTTTTCCTCTCGGCTTCCCGGAAGCGCAGTAATCTGCAGTGGGATCGGAAGCAGGGATGCGAGCTGTCCTCTTCAACCACCCACAAGTCTGTGCGCCGAGACGTGCAGCTCCCAAAGTCGCCACCACACAGCAGTTTTGTTATTAGATTCTTTTCCCTGTCCCCTCCTCACGGAGAAAGAGAACTTTCCGTCCCCGTGGTTAATGATCACTGTCTCGGTGATGTTATTCTCTAGCGCGACAAATGGCACTTCGACGCCCAAAGATCTCCTGGCTGTAAGACCTCTAATGTGTCAAACTGGAGTACAGGACTTCGGGACTCTGCGGGGGGAAATGTCCCGACAAAACGCCAGTCCGGGTTCAGATTGGATTCCAGAGATGATGCGTAATTCCATAAGATCCCAAGAAGGACGGACGGAAAAAAGAAGAAGAAAAAAAAAGTCGGGAGTGGAAGTGAGAGAGTGAGACGGAGCCACAAGGACACGGAGAAGCGGAGAAAGCCGGAGGGAAACAGAAATCCTCGGAATTGCAGCCCGAAGAGTTAGAAGCGCATCCCGCAAACAACCGCGAAGTGGACTTGAGGACAGTAATGAGGACTTCTCTCCGCTCTGTAGCGCTGTACTCAACTCGGCCACAGGGACCGGGAGGGAGAGGAGGAGTCCGCTGGGTCATAGCGCCGCTCCTCCTCTCTCTCTCTCTCTCTCAAACACACTCTCACACACTCACTCTGTCCCTCTCTCTCTCTCTCTCACACACACACACACACACACACAAATATACACTCTCATACACACACACAAATATACACTTTCTCACACACACACACACAAATATACACTCTCTCTCCCCCTCTAACACACACAAACATACACACTCTCTCTCTACACACACACACACACAAACACATAAATATACCTCTCTCTCTCTCTCTCACACACACACACTACACACTCACTCTGTCCCTCTCTCAACACACACACAAAACATACATACTCTCTCTATACACCACACAAACACACACACACAAATATACACACACTCTCTCTCTCATACACACACACACACAAAAACACACACACAAACCTACACACTCTCTCTCACACACACACACACATACATACCTTCTCTCACACACACACATACATACACTCTCTCTCACACACAAAACCTACACATCTCTCTCACACACACACACACACACACCTCTCTCACACACACACATACTACACTCCTCTCTACACACACACACACATATATACTCTCTCTCACACACACACAATATACACTCTCTCTCTACACACACAAAAATATACATCTCTCACACACACACACATATACACTCTCTCTCTCACACACACACAAACATACTACATACATACACACAAACCTACACACTCTCTACATACACATACACACTCTCTACACACACAACAAACATATACACTCTCTCACACACACACTCTCTCACACACAAAATATACACACTTTCACACACAAATATACACTTTCTCTCTCACACACACACACAAACATACACATTTACACACACAAACATACACACTCTCTACACACACATAAACATATATACTCTCACACAACACACACACAATATACACTCTCTTCTACACACACAAACATATACATACTTTCACACACACATACACTCTCTATACACACACACACACAAATATATATACTTTCTCTCACACACACACACAACATCTCACACAAAATACACACTCTCTCACACACACAAAACTACACACTACACTCTCACACACAAAATATATCTCTCTCACACAAACATACACAATTTCTCTTACACACATACAAAAATATACACTCTCTCTCACACACACATACACACTCTCACACACAAATATATACACTCTCTCACACACACACATATACACTCTCTCTCACACACACACAAACATACATACTCTCTTTTCATAAATATACACTTTCTCTCACACACACATACATACACATAAATATACACTTTCTCTCTCACACACACATACACTTTCACACACACACACTTCTCTTATACACACACAAACATACACACTCTCTCTCACACACACACACACACACACACACACAAAAAACATACACTCTCTCTACACACACACAAAACCTACACACACTCTCACACACACAAATATACACACTCTCTCTCTCTACACAAATATATACACTCTCTCCTCACACAAACATACACACTCTCTCTCACACATAAAACATACACACTCTCTCTCACACACACACAAACATATACACTCTCTCTCATACACACACAAAAATACATACTTTCTCTCACACACACAAAACACAAACATATACACTCTCACACACACAAATATACACACTCTCACACACACACATACACACACACATAAATACACACTCTCTCACACAAACTCTACACACACACTCTTACACTCTCTCTCACAACATACTTCACACACACATACACTCTCCTCACACACACACAAAACATACCCTCCTCACACACACACACAAACATACACACTCACTCTCTCACACACACACACACACACACACACACACATACACACTCTCTCTACACACACATATACACACTCTCTCTCACACACACAAAAACCTACACACTTCCTCACTCACACAAAACATACACACTCTCTCACACACAACAAACCTACATACTCTCTCACATACACACACATACACACAACTTCTTCTCTCTCTCACACACACACTCTCTCTCACACACACACACTTCTCTCTCACACACAAACCTACACTCTTCCTCACACACACACACACACATACACACTTCCCCTCTACACACACATACACAAACAAACATACACACTTTCACATATACACTCTCCTCACACACACAAAACCTACACACAAAAACATACACTCTCTCACACACAATACACATCTCCTCACACACACAAACCTACACACTCTCCCTCACCCACACACAAACATACACACACACACTCACACACAAACCTACACACTTCCTCACTCACACACAAACATACACACACACACACTCTCTACACACACAAACCTACACACTCTCCTCACTACACACAAACATACACACACTCACACACACACAAACCTACAATCTCTCCACACACACTCACACATACACACCCTTCTCACACACACACACTCTCTCTACACACACTCTCTCTCACACACACAAACATACACACAAACTACACACCTCCTCACACACACAATCACACATACACACTCTCCTCTCACACACACACACACACACACACACACACAAACATACACACTCTCTTACACACACGCTTCTCTCTCTCACACACACACACGCTCTTCTCTCTCTCACACACAAACATACACACTCTCTCTCACACACAGATAAGTACCGTAAACCTCGGCTGATCGGCTTCAAATCACATCCAATCAGTTTGCGATGAGTTGCTGCGCTCTTATGTACGGATTACGCGGTCGAGTCTAAATAGCTTGGGTTTTTCAGTTACACACACAAATCTAATGAATATTTTGTGAAACCCTCTCGTTTCATATTAAAGGCATTACCTAAAGAAATATGAAATATGAAAAAAAGAAAGGGAGCAAATGTAAATCCATGAATTAAGATCAAATAAGACCAAACATCTTTTAATGCTGTGCAACACTTTAGTAGAGTCAGCACTAAGTGGCCGATCTTCTATATGTCAAGCTGCAATGTGCCGTATACTCCTTCATTGACTTTCCACCATCAGGGCAATAATTAAGAACTTACAGTCAACTGGAAATGTCATGAATCAACCTGGAAGAGGATGTGTGTCTATATTGTCTCAACGAACTGTGAAGAGGATGGTTCGAGTGGCCAAAAAATCTCCAAGGATCACAGCTGGACAATTGCTCACAGAGAGCTGAAGACGACAAAATGGCCACATGACTAAACATGGTGTGCACTAAATGTTCCAGTAATGCAGCTCAGCCACTGCAGCGTGTCAGCTACCACAGGGACCATCGACTCTTTATACAGCGTTGTTTCTTTTATTGTAACCGAGTGGCATGTTTTGCAATTTATTTTATTAAATGTGCATGTACAACTCGTAAAATAAGCTGAATAAATAAAACTACTACAAGATACTACACTAACGAGAATCTTGGGCAGCCGGATGGATGGGTGGATGGATGGGTGGATGGATGGGTGGATGGATGGGTGGATGGATGGGTGGATGGATGGATGGGTGGATGGGCGGACAACCTGAAAACATAACGCATAAAAACAAACAATTAAATGAGTCAAATTAAAGTTGTGTTCTCCATGACTCAGTCTCAAATGGTGCCTTAATCCCTGTGGTCCTCCAACAAGTCTGCACTTTGGTGCCTCATTTATCAATCATTTAATAACATTGTGCCTCACGTATCAAGCTGGATACGAACCAATTTACTGCTGCAGAAACTCGTGCCAATTTTACAATTCGAAGCTGATTAACCGACGTTTTACATTCGTGAATCTCCAGTACAGGAGCTCTGGTATAATGTTTCCAAACCAACTGGATTTTCATGAAGACTACAGTTCTTGTGTAAATGCTCCACTTTCTTGATAAATGGGGCCTATTGTCCAGGTGTGAAGCTATGGTGCATGGAGGCATGAATAGGAGAATTTGGGACAAGCCTCATGACTTCCAAGATGTTGCCTATTGTGGTGTTCGGCTTGGAGCTTTGACAATGGCTTACGTTCAGTGATTCCTGTGGCAGAGTCCAAAACTCACACTGTCATTACAGGGGAAGTGGTGGCTCAGTGGTTAAGGCTCTGGGCTACTGCTTGGACAGTTGTGAGGTCAAATCTCAACCCCACCAGGCTGCCATGCTTGGGCCCTTGAGCACCTTTGAGAGTCCTTAATTCCACAACTGCTAGGCTGTATCCTGTCTCAGTGCCAAGCTGCTTTGGAGAAAAGCGTCAGGCAACTCATTCAACTGTTACGAGTCAAACTTTTTGTCATTTTCTCTTTGGATACAACTAAATTTCTGCATCATTTAGTCCGTACTTTCAGCCAGAAATGAATTGCACAAGATTACGCTGACAAATAGCTGACGCATAATCTACCGTGGTCAAATCAGCGACTTATCAATTGATGTAGGCTATACATGAAGTTGGGTAAATCAATACTCTGTTTAATCAGTTGTTTTGATTTGATTTCATACTTTCATGACTTCCAGATTGTAACTTTGAGTATCTTTATCTCCATTATTATCTTTAATATTTATGCAGTATTGGTCTTAGCAAACCTATCCACTTCTGACATCACACACACCAAATAACACACAAAAAGCACACCAGAGTACAGTATCCGTCGCTCTGCCCAAAATGAAGGCATCTTCAGTTTAATCAGACGTTTGCCTGAAAAGTAGGTCGGTTTCCTTCAACGGAAAAAGTTACAACAAAGCCGATTTTGTACACTGTTTATCTGAAGGTTTTACACTGCTAAATCATGAATCACGGACGCATGAGCCAACAGAAAACAAACGGATGGATAGTGTTCAAATCACTCGTACTTTCTCCTGCTTATTCAGGGTTTAATTTGGTGAATTGGTCAGAAAACCGTTTGCCTTAATACTGAAAAAAAACCTTAACAAACAAACAAAAAAATAAATCTCAGTGAATTGTATGGGGAAAGAGCTTCTCTGCAACATGACCTGGGTCCCATTCTTCATACATGGATAACCGAGTTATTAGACTGGATTGGACTAGTTGTACAAATTGTATTTGGGTGTTGTTCCAAAACTAACAGTTCATGTGCTCAATTCATTTCTGCTTGTTCTTGTTCATGTTAATTAACTCACAACCTGCAGTTGGACCACTTATGGAGACTTATTTTAATGACACTGTTAGCATGGGGAGGTGACATATTGTCAACCACAGCACAGCTGAATTAGCCCATTTAAAATCAACATATGATTAGTAAATATGGCATACATCATTTCATCTTGGAATTTTTTTTAGCCATGTCTGAAGCACAGTGCGCTGTTGTTTTACACTGTGCTGACTAGTAATCTATTTAACTTCTTCCTGTTGCAAAAAAAATAGAGTTTAAAATCTGCTCTGTCCAGGGCTTTAAGGGTTTAAACACTTGGTTTAAACACACACTTTTATATGCTTTGTAAACATTGTTAAAGTTTCAAAATGCATCACACCCTTCCAAATCTATTTATAGACACGAAGCTACATGGACAGTTCTTTTTGGAACTCCTCACAACTACCACACACACACACACACATTTACACGCATCACCTGGTCAGCTTTCATCAGCTTGACCTGCCTGGTCACAGTGCGGTATAGTGAGGAGTGCCGTTACTGCGGTACGTAGCCACTGGAGCACAAGGTGTTAGGGGAAACCGCTAAACATTGTGCTGTTCCTGGCTGTCGGGAAGCAAATGTACAAATCCCCCCCCCCGCCTCCCGCCCCTGCCCCTGGGGATTTAATTCCGAGCGTAACGGTTTGTTCAGCACATTGCAGCCCGGGCTGCTTTTTGTACGCGGCACAATGCACGGAAGGCTTTGCCAAACTGCTGGGTCAATTCCAGCTTTATGAGGCCTACAGATCCATAGCTGATAATGTACTAGCTAGCTAAATAAGCTTTGTGGAGTCATCACACCAATAACAGTAGTATTTATATTTACTTAATTAGGTCTACATGAACTTGATGGCAGATATACTGGGCTTGGCAATATAATCGATATAATTTCGATATCGTGATGATTGATTACGCAATATACTTTTTGGAGATATCGTTGATATGGTGATGTATTTTTTTTTATTCTTTTTAATAATTACAAATTAAATGGTACTTAAGGCATGCTATTGATTTGTCATTTAAAAAAAAAAAAAACTATTTTACTACTGTTTGGCATACGTTAGCTAATACACATCATGCATCACAAAAAAAGGATTGTGATACGATATTTTTGTCACATCGTCCAGCCCTACAGATATACAAGGGCTATACGGAAATTTGGCGGCTGCGGTCATTTACATATATTGATATAAAGGCCCAATAGCAAAATTAGTCCTTTTAAACGATATGTAGCACACCAAGTCAAACTATCCAGGAAGTAATAAACAAACCTCTGAACAGTAAAACGTTTGCAGCTAAACAGGCTACATTTCCTTTACATTTGTGAATTTATAGTGACAGTCCTTTTAGCCATGTCAAATGATATATGTGGGGCTGCCTTCAAATCTCCGGAGACGAATGTGTTATGCTGCATTTCAAGTAGGACGACCTTTATTTTAGAGCTACGCAAGTCCCCAAGTGAAACGGAGGTGAATTTAAAAAATCCTTATCCACAATAAATAGAATCTGTGCTAAAATATTCAAATGTTTAATTATCGCAATCATATTACGTTAGAGATTATTGCCGCATACCTAGCATTAGGATTTGTGTTGTTATTTCGTGAGAGGCTTCAGTTCTACTATGTTGTTTACATATTTTCAATCAGCTAGAAAGACAGAAGCAAAGAAACCCCAACTGTGGTACGGTTTCTACGGAAGAGAAACTAAATATTTTGTATGGACGTGTGAAGCATGAATGAAGCACTTCGCATGCACAGCTGAGAAAAACACTTCATTCTGTAAAAATGAATTTTTTAGTAAAAAAAATAATAATCTTGCTTCTGTATAAACTTTGTGCATAACTTCAGCATTTTTCCAGCCGCCATCATAATATTATATTTTTGGATGTAAACCCACTTAAATTGTGTATTGGCTTGGCAGTTCAGCCAAGGAACCTCCTCGATAGTTTTCAAGCACACAGGCCCAAATACCAAGAGCATAATTTTAGAAGCATGAACTGCCTCGGTTTCTATGCATTCCAACAGAAAGAGTGTTCAGAATGGAGTGCGGTTTACAAGTACGCTGTTCTTCAGTTGTTACTCTGTAACGCCAGACTCAAGCTGACGTGTTTGTGGGCTTCTGCTGGAAGCAACCCACCACCCAATCACCCACAAACTGCATCCAACATCAGTGGATCTTTACAAAGGCAAACACAAATTCTGCCATCTTCAGTCTCTCAATAACAACCCCAGGTAATGTGATACTGTTTTTTTTTTTTTGTTTGATTGTCTGTTTGTTTTTTCAGGCTCCATTACAAGTCACCTTTAAAGACTGATCTCCTTGGTTGTTTGCTTTGCTTTAGCATCCGGTCCAAATGTGTCTACTTAGAAAAACTGGCTTAATCCCTCAATAATAATAATAATATCATCGGCTTGGATTTCAAAGGCACAAATGCCACCCTTAGTGGTGTTAGATAAATGAAAGGTATCATTTTGTGCACATTTGGAGTGCTTTGCAATGCGCACTTGTATTTGAAATTGAGGAATGTAATTTATACCAAGACTTTATCAGAAATTAGTCACTAAAGGTCCTTTTCTGGCTGTGTGAAACACACACGAGCTGCTTATCTTCGCAGTGGAGGCAGAACTGGGGGCTGGACACCACTTGCCCTGTGAATAATAATGCTTAAGTCTCTCAACTTACAACACCATGAGCTGCAATTGATACAAATGACCGTGAATTGGTGATCATGTGCTACTGGAGCACAGATGTTCAGCTGCACCTTTTGTACTAGTCCTTAATTTGATTTTGCTATTAGGACACAGAAATGGCCATGACGGAAAATTGTTTCCATTTACCACGGCATTAATCTAGATACGGCTTTAATTGTGCCTGTCTAGTCCAATATGTCAGCAGTGAAAATGACCCAATATCCAACAACATGCTTCACCATGTTCAAGAGAAGACCCGTGACTCCATGCTTCGATACAGTACGACCAACGTCCATTGAAGGGCTCGTTTTGACTGGCGGGGATGTTTTGAGAGTTCCCACATTTCAATTACAGAGTTATTCGTGATTTTATGCTTTTTGAGTACGGGGATCCATAAACAAACACAATCTCAAAAATGAGCAGAGACTTAAGTAGAGTGTTTATGGGCTTGAAGAGTGTTCATCAGTTTATATTTGCTTCTCATGCCACAGCACTGCTGAATTCTCAACTCTGATTCATCAGAAGGGTTAAGGTTGTCTGCATGGTTTATATTAAATGCGGACGTTTTAATACACTGTTGTTTCTATTGCAATCATTTGAATAAAGATTTGTATTACACAACAATAAAAGATGAGTATGTGTATATTACATATTAAATTACACATTAATTGTAGCTGTGTGTAATTGTAAATATGTTGAAGGTTCCATTGATTATATTCCTATAACAGCATGCCCCTATTTTTATATATGTTTGGTGTTGTGCCTTATAGAATAACTTTAGTGGCATAAAAGTCTAATAAACCAGGCAATGTGTCTGTGTGTGTGTTATATATGGGTTCAACAGTGCAAATTCTACATGTATACATATCTACTCTCATCTTAAACTGGAGATCATAAATCAGGCCTTCTGAAAATCACCACTCCTGAGCAACACATCCATCTGCAGCCGGAAGCTCCAACCCAGGCCTGCTTTCATAATCAGGACCATACAGGAAATCAGTACAGCTGCCGGTTGTTTTTAGCATCTCCGTTGATGTACCAGCCCCTCACTGCATCTGCGTTTCTTTTTTTGGCCGAGCCGATGAAAGCGTCTACACCTCTGAAGAGGGCGATGTCAGAGCAAGTGAAGAAAAACAGTGTGGTGGATCAAATTTGTGGTGTACTAAAAGTGCAGAGTAATATGGTGACGTTCGAAAAATCGGTCCCTCCAGGTAGCTGAATATTGATCGTGATGAGATTGAGAGTTTTTTAAAGGACCTCGCTGGAGTGCCATGGAAAGTATTTAACATGGAGCTAACAACAGGATTTCAGAATGTCAAAAATTATTTCTGTAGTCCTCGCAAAATGTGTTTTCATATATGCATACACACACACACACACACACACACACACACACACACACACACACACACACACACAAAAAAAAAATATATATATATATATATATATATATATATATATATATATATATATAAATAAAACAAATATCATCTAGTGTGCAGCAGTTCCATGAGTTCATACACATTACTGATAATAGAAGTCAGAGAAGAATGGCCAGACTGGCTCGAGCTGACAGGAAGTCTACGGTAACTCAAATAACTATTCTTTATCACCAAAGGCCAATGGGCCATCACAGCAGAATAAATATTTAAAGAAACATGTATGTATTTATACAGAGAGAGAGAGAGACACAGAGAGAGAGCGAGAGAGAGAGAGAGAGGGAGAGAATTATCTAATTAATTTATACTTTAAGGACATCTTGCAAGTCTTCAGACCGTATCAATGTGAGTTAATACTTTCCAGAGAGACTAAACCCACTGGGCTATAATCAGCGTTGTTAATTAATATTGCCTCTATCTCTAAGTCACAGTTGCTCTATCTACAGAGAGCACCATTCTCTCACTACTCCTGTTCGTGGTTTCGTGGTTCATGCCCCTTTCCCAAAAAAAACAAAAAAACAAAACACATCTGCTAAACCTTTTCTCTCTTTACACCCAAAATGGCTTACTATTGAATTCTCTCCTTCTGATGAAGATGGATTGACATTTTGGATACCCCATTGCTTCACGGGTAAATCCCCCATGGGGAATGAAAGGGTCAGATGGGCAGTAAGCTCCAGCTGCGGGTCAGGAAATCCTTTTGGGGCAGGCCTGAAGGGAATAGGGTCCATTCCTGGATGTGCAGGGGTCTGGTCAAGCAGGAGAAGATATACTCTCAGCTGAATGGGCCACAAGAGAGGGAGTCGGTGTATAAAAGCACTACGCAACTGTCTCCCGTTATTAGATATACACTGACCTTACACAGAGATCACCAGCGCTAGCCGCAGGGCCCACAAATGACCTCCAGGCAATTGGATTTAGCAAAGCATTAGGCTTTGTTCTACAGCGCCTTCACCCCCTGAATATCCTGCTAACTCAATCAGAGCTGCCCGAGTACACATGCTGGTTTGTCACCCTGCCTGGTTTTAGCTGGAGGACAAGAACCGTCTAAGCAGCACAATCAGTGATGTACAAACTGAGCAGTGAACTTCCACTGACCACATATGACACCACAGCTTCCAGGAACCTTGTGTGGCATGGTGCAAAAACATGTACATATACAGATGAGATTACTTATCGTTTCTATCATTTCATAAATATACGTACGAGATTTATACACACAAACATATAAAGCTTATTTTTAATCACATCCATTTCACATTTTCTGAATAAGAAGGCGCTTAGGTGAAAGATGGATGCTCCACCGAGGCACAGCCCATCGTTTAAAATTCAACAGTTAAATCAATAATTCATAAAATGACAAACACCCTGTGTGTCTTTGATGAATGCCGCGTCTTCGAGCCTGCGCTAACCATGTTAGCGAATGAAGTATTGTCATTAAGCTGTGATCTCATCGTTTACTGAAATCAGTCTGATGAAAGAGAAAGCTAATGCTATAAACACGGCACCTTCTACTGTTCAAAGAAAACTCTGAAAGCAATACCCTTTTCCTGAGGCTTACACTTTCGCGCCGCTCATGGGAATGAAACCTCCCGGTTGCAAAATCAAATTTAATCTAACGTCAGGCATTCTGTCATTCTAATGTTCCCCAGACATGATAGAGATGTTTGATTAAATCCTTTCCATTGCTTCCCCGAACAACCAGTGGCCCCAATTACTGTAATGTACACGGGTCTGTTTATCTACAAAGCGTCGCTGCTTATATGAAAACCTTTTATTTAAGAAGGCGCCAAGCCTACTAAAGCTGTGTTTAATCATTCATCTGCACTGGATATCGATGGAATGAAGCCGAACATGCTGTTTAAATCAACATGGCTGTTAAAAAGCAGTCAGGTTTCCTCTGTACCCAGATCAATAATAGCACAGCACAGAGGAGACACAGAGTGCAATACAGAAACATAGGCAGAGAGGGTGAGGGAGGGAGAGAGAGAGAGAGAGAGAGAGAGAGAGTTGGTGGGAGGGGTGAGAAAGGACTGTGTGGTCCTCCTGGTGATAACCACTCTTCGGTAAGTGGTAAATATCTGTGTATGAACATGTATTACATCACAGCACTGTTGAATTCTCGATTCTGATTGGTCAGAAGGTGTGGATTAGGGATGTGATAGTAGTAGTAGGGTAGTCTCTACATTTGGCCGACCTCACGAACCAATCGCACTTTGATGATGTAAAACACATGATGACGTTAAACTTTAGCGCTAACTTCATGTCATCACCGGTGTGGAATTATTGCGAGGTCTCGAGAAACAATGAAAAATGTTGCCGTGTATTTTTAGAGGCCTATTAAATTGTTCATTGTAAAATGAATATTTATTGTGATTATTTATTTGACTGTCAATTAAAACAACAAATCTATAACATTACTGTAAATAATAAAACCAAGGAAACATCTGTTGTATTACTTTATCTGGAAAAAAAATAAAAAATTTAACATTGACTGTCAACAGAAAGCTTACACATCACTTATATAAAGCTTGAACGATCAGGATCGTAATCGGCATCAGCTACAAAAATCCTGACCGGGGCATCCCTAGCGTGGCTTCATTTTCATAACAGCAGCTCTGACGATCGTGCTGGTTGCAAGGCAAATCCAATGATATGATGCACTCATTCTAATATGTTATATCCATAGTAACAAATTGCACAGGGAATTCTATAGCGGACAGTCCACATAAATAGTTCATTTTAGATGGTATTCTTAATTTAGCCTCCAGTGTTAGCTATTTATAACAGTCAGAAGTAAATGTGTTCCTTTAAGGAACTTCTCCAGGAGAGAAAGCTTTGCGGTTTCTTGATAATACGAGTGTCTTCGAGTGAGAATAAATGAGGGGTTGGTGAGGGAAAGACTGTGTATAGCTACTATAATGTGTTTAATATTGCATGTGATGACTTGGTTTTGCGAATATTCCACAATAAACAGTATGCATGTAAATAGAAATGTATAAAAAAAAAGCTTGTCATTAGAAATGACAACAAAACTACTATGGTTTAAAAAAAAAGAAAAAAAGGGAATAAAAAAATTAAGGTGCTATTATTGGAAAATAAATCAACTTCGGGAGATAAAAGTTATTTTCCTACAATAGCATGCCCTATAGTGTTTTCTTTCTTAGATAATACATTACATGACCATCATACCCATATGTAGTTCTTCCCCAAAACTGTTGACACATAGTTTGAAGCACACTATTGTACAGAATGTACTTCATTACAATTTCCATAAGAAACCCAAACCTGTTCCAGAATGTCAATGCCCCTTTGCACAAATCGAGGTCCATAATGGCATGACTTACCAAGACTGGTGTGAAAGGACTACGGAACGGTCTACGCAGAGCCCTGATCTCAACCCCACTGGGCAAAAAACCCCACAAGACACGCTCCAAACTCTTTTGGAAAGCCTTCCCAGAACAGTGGAGGTTATTCTAGCGGCCACGACGGACTAAATCCGGAATGGGATTTTCAAAAAGCACATATGGGTTTGATGGTCAGGTGTCAAACGCTTGGCCAAACAGTGCATATATGATGTGTATTTTGGGGTTCAGCTCTAAATTTGTGTGCAGATAAAGAGACGAGGCAGCGCTTGATCTTTATGCTAATGGGCGCGTAAATATAAGTTTAAGCTTAAAATTCAGTTCGAAGCTTGACTATTCGTGGTGCTGACACAATTCTCGGATCTCTGGAGGTGGACTTGATTTCGACTGAATCTTCAGCTGACCGCGGTGATGCCGCAAATGCCTCTCAGGCCAAAGCTCTCAAGGTGGCACCTCGAATAAATCAGCCTTGTCACTCAGGATTAGACGATCCATGGTGCGTGTGTGAGAGAGTATGCATGTTTATCAAGCGCAGGACAGACAGCACTACACATTTGATGCTTTTTCTATCCACAAATGATTCCTGACAGCCCTTGAGGGGGGAAAAAAGTATCGACAGCTATCCGCTATAGGACAGGGAGAGACTTTTCACCAGCTAATCCAACACCCGATACCCACCGGTCAATATAAAAAAAGGTGTCAATTTCACGAGTATGTAATTTTTAACTGAGGTGTGAAGTTTGTTTTTAAGTGCCTTTAGCAGGAAACGAAAACAGCGAGAGGAGTGGGTCTTCGGTTACACCAAAACAGGTTGCGGTTAAAATTAATGAGGCTGCTGGATATTTACACAGCGTTTTATTTCTGTTTTGCATATTAGGATCTTTACAGCAGCTGACAGAAGGTGCGTTCTTGCGGAGTGGCACTTTATCCTGCTGCTGTATGTCCCAAAAGTTAAAATAAATAAAGAAATAAAGAAATAAATAAAGAAATAAAGTGAGTAACATTAAAAAATAAAAAATTTTAATCATGTGCATGACATATGGTGCCTTTGTGAGCGCCGTGAAAAAGGCGTGTTTATCGTATATCAGATTGAAGACCAGCCTGCATACACACAATGCACATCTACACGCCTGCTATGTATTAGGCCTTGCATTAAAAAGCATTCAAGTTGAGGTCTCTTCGACTAAACAGCTCTGAAGTTCAAAGCGGGAGGGAGTGTAGTGCTAAGGTTTGAGCTTATTTATGGTTGGCAAATGAGCAAGGAAGAGATAAGCGTGGGGAGGAAAAGAAAATGAAAGTTTTGGGGGCTCCATAACCTCGCCTGTCTCCTAGAAAAGGACAAAGGGGTATATACGAAAGAATAACAAGGAGATTAGTGAGTGGCATAGATCCCCCGGATGGAAAGTCTGGAAAAGGAACGCTTTGGATTGCGTTTTTGTTGAACTAATTGGTCTGTAAAGAGGCAATAAACTCGAACTTGTGAGAAAAGAGAGAGCTTACTGTCAGAAAATGCAGCAATAATAAGAGAGAAAAGACTGTTACGTTACCCATAATGTGAAAGAGTCGTAAAAAAATGGCTCGCTTAATGAACCAATTTCCTTTCAAAGAAATTACACCCACACGCTGCCATTACTGGAAGCTTGAGCAAACCAGCATATATTTCCAAACTTTGAAGCAGTAGTGCACTACGAGTCGTATGAGGCAAACCAATAGAGCGTAACGCTATAATATGACACATAGAACTAATCACATGATATACTCCTATTAATCAGGAAGAATAATGGAAATTTGCAATGCTTGTGCGCCAATCTGTCTGAGACTATAAGCTGTTAATTTGGTGCTTTAACTAAACCAGTTGTACACAAGGAGCAGGATGATTGGGTGTCCCTAGACTACATGAGGGCATTTATTAAACAAATAGCTTCGCCGCTAAAGGCGTAGCTGGGGAAAAGATCACATCTAGCCCTATAATCTAATTGCTTTCCCTCTCACCTCCGAAACAGGCATATTACATCTGCATGGGCATTGATCAGGTGGAAGAAGTTATCTTGTGCCGGTCCAGTGGGAGCTGAGTGCAGGCTTTGTACCATGCATATTTCATGACTAAGAGATGGCGGCGAGCGCAAAAGCATCTTGAAAGGCGCTTATTAGAGAGAGGCACGTGCTGAGTCTTCAGTGCTAGAGTCAAAGGAATGCATACTCATTATGGCCTGATTCACGCCGCTTCGACTCCATCATCTTCCCAAATTAATCCAGCCGTTGATCTTTCCAGTCAGAGTCAGCAGTTTGACAATTCAGCAAAAAAAAAAGCAAAAAAAAGCCTGGTTTTGGAAAAGCATTTTTTTGTAAACCAGGGTTCTTATCAATAATGAAAATAGCATGGGTGATGAAAAAGTGAGCGGGGTCATGGAGCCGCTGAAAGGATTAACTCTCCAAGCAAGTGGCTGCTCTGGACTGATGAATGCCTGTTTGGCCAACAACAAATTATCCATCGTGTCTTCAATGGCCAGAAAGAGCCATTAGCAGAAAATCCTGGAGACGGTCATTAACCACAGGCTTGCTTGGAGTTAAATGGCGACAGATCCTTTATGTGCTCTCTACAGGTCCAGTTTTTGTTCAGCTTTTGGGGCTCTGTTGTTCAGAGCTACTGAGATGTCCAGTCATGTGTAATCTAGTATTTGCATCTATGCCAGTGTGTTGCATAGCAACTTCCTTTTACAGTGTCACCTTCTTTCTGCATCCATCTCAACATGGTGCGTTCACTTCCAGCCAAGCGCACCGACATGCTGTCAACACATAACTCACACTCACTCGAACACTTATCTGGTTTTTCAATATTAACATAGCTGTCTCAATAACGCCTCTGAATCTCAGCCAAGCTGATCCATTCACCCAGAGTATACCTGGGTTACCATTTCTTTTCCTGTACCATTACATGTCCTTTCTCTCATCTCCGCACAGAGTAGGTCTTAATAATATGGATGAGTCAGAGGTCAAGGCTCCAAGATGAAGTCCCACCTGGTTTAACTCCCTAAACTGTCCACCACCAGGTTCTCCTGCTTACAGAGGGCCTGCCTAATTAGGAGACAGGGAGAACTCTTATCGGAGCTGCTGACGCATTAAGCAAACCGCCGGCTAACCCTGGTTTGATGGGAGTGGACATGACAGCTCCCAGATCCAAAAAACATTAGCGGGACTCTCTGTGGAATCCAAACAATATGAAGTATGCCATCTGAGAAAGGCAAAAAAAACAAAAATCATGAGTACAAAACCATAAGGAGGGCTTAGATCAGAGACACATTTTAGCAATACTCATTCACCTATACTACGCTTATCACTGGTTGTGTCTCGTAAACGTAAAGGGTGGAAACGATCCAGTCTTGTCAAACTGCTGGACATTTTACACCACCGTATGATCAAAATTGCAGTCAACAGCCCAGGTAATGCAGGATCAGAAATTAGTGCTCTGACTGATGCCAAATTGGTGCCAGATTCTGTGATTACAAATGTTATGCAGCACATGAAGCCAAGCCATAAAAGCAGCTTTATACGAGAAAATGTATCAACAGGATTACTTCCAGTATGCTAGACGTCTTTCAATATGTGCTGTCCCTCATGATCAGTGGATCCTTCAGCGCCAGAAATAAAGGTCACTGTAAGAATGGAAAAGCTTCTCAGTCTCTTTCAGCTCCAGTCAGTTTGGCCTGCTCTCCTCCAAGCGCTGCTCACCGACCATCAAGCACACCAGGCCCCGCCCCCCTCCCCTCCCCCTCCCACTACACTGTGGGCTTTTGAATCGCAAGCATGACAGCCTGCTATAAAAAACACAGCATCATTCTGGTCCACGCTCAGCAGGGTCCAGACTCTAAATATTAAATATTCATGCTGAACACTTTATCACAAATATTAGACCTGTATCTGTTCTCATTGGGCAGAATTTTAAAGAAGCGGTTTGTCATTTTTAGGGCCCTTTGCTGCCAACGAGATGAATTACAAGTCCGTTGGAAACACTGACAAGCCTTCTCATACTGCTCAAACGACCACCATCATTAAGTAAAATGTAAAGAGAAATCTGAAATAAAATAACTAACAATTGCGTGGTAGTACTGTAAACTGCTTTTTCAGTTTTGTATTTTTATAATTGTAAATTTTTGGGGCCAAATAGCATATTTAAATATAACAACATTTCGGGTTCACATTCTAGTGTTGTTGGGCATGTTTTGCACATACATACAGGGATACTGTACCATTTTATTTCCATTTGTTAATTTATATATATTCATTTTATATAAAATCTTATCAAAACACAAAGTTTTTGTAAGCAAGTAGTGCATTTCTTTTTCCTACACTGGTTCCAGCACCTTTACAATTAACAATTTTGTAACACCTGCCCTGGAGAGAACACCACTCGTCGCTTCCTGTTCTCTAAGGATGGAGAAATTTTTAGCAAGATCTTGGTCCACATCTACATGCAGATCGATTTAAGCTCCTTCACCTTCTTAGGTTTGTGCATGTGGACTTCCATCTTCCATATCTATGGCCATATCTATGACTGAACCTCCTAGAAGAAGCAACCGGGTTTTGGGCTGAAATACTCTGGTACTTAGCGGAATTCATGATGCCATCAATTTTCCCGAGAGTCTCTTAACGACCAGCCGCAGAACAGCCCTAATGCCTCAACGATGCGTTTACAATGGAATCTCTCTTACAGGGACGATCAGCTGATTTTGCTTTGATCCAAGCACAACCTATAATACCAGTTGTAGTTCTAACGAAGCCTGGTGTAGTTCAGGTGCTGTGTTTTGTAAGATGTTCTCGGCCAGGACTTCCAAACGGCTTGTTGTTACAAAAGAGATGTGTAAAAGTAGATTCTCAAACTTGACAACTACAGGAATGAACTAATCTTTGCAATTCTAAACCTGTCATCTTAGGGCCCTTTTTCACCTCCTTACTCACTGTTAGGGAGACAGCAGTGTGCACATGGGTTGCATTCTTGGCAAATTCCCAACTGCTGCAGACAAATGTTTGGTGCATAACTGTATTTTTAGCTACATATGTCTTATTTTTAAATACGTTACCCGATTTGTGCAGGTCAACAACCATCTGTCTCTTGTCTTGAAAGGTCTTCATTTGTTTCCTCTTGGTAATAAGTGATTATAAATGTGTGAAACCTCATGTTCATACCTCAGGGTAACAGCACATGATCAAATGCAACAGAGTTCCTGGGGACTGAGACAGAATGGACAAATAATCTAATTTCTTTTATTTGACATATTCACATATGCACATACGGCCAAATGTATGCGGACACCTGACCATCACACCCGTATATAAATTTTTGAACATGCCATTGAATATTTAGTCCTGTCTTCGCTGTGATAATAAAAGTCCTCTTCTGTGAAGGCTTTCCACTAGGTTTTGGAGCGTGGCTATGGGATTTGCTCATTCAGGCCCAAGAGCATTAGTGAGGTCAGGTATCGATGTTGGGCAAGGAGGTCTGGAGTATGTGTTCCAGTGCACAGGGGCAAGGTCATGCTGGAATCGGTTTGGGCCTTTTAGGGGGCTTTCACATTGGCAGTTTACTCCATAACAGAGCACGGCTTGCATGAAAAATGTGTGTGAGACCAGGAAGCACACCACAGTACCGAACCCCAGATTACCTGGAGGAGGTTTGGTTCGCACTGGAACTGCGCCGTGATTCCCGTGAATGAGAACACAACACGTACTTGGGTACGCACTTGTTCAGGAAGTAAATTAACCTGCACGTGTGTTTTTGCCGATGATATCACTTTCCAGAACACGTGTACTAAGATTGGCAGGGGATATTCTGGGACACAGAAGAGGTCCACTACTGCGCATACTGGCACCAAAATAATTTTTTAAAACCAAAAATAGTCTCATTGTGTTCTCCATGTACGATTCTGATGCCGTAAGAGAATCGGAAATGCACCGGGGTTTGATGGAAATCAAGTGAGTCTGTAAACCAGACTAATGTTGTAATGCTACAGCAAACAAAGACCTTCTATACAACCGTGTGCTTCCAACTTTATGGTGACCGTTTGGGGAAGGACCACATGTGGGTGTCCACATACTTTTGGCGATATCGTGTTTTTGTATTTGAGTGAAAATACTATGATTTAAAATTTAACGCTAGAACAAATGTTATATACAATGAAAACATGATACCCACTTGTGTCCTGCATTTATAATTATAATGAAATCCTGAGTTGACTCTCTTCATTTTAATTGGGGTCTATTTTTACTAGGACTGTGACAGTAGCCATGACAACCGCACTACTGCGGTGGTGTCGCAACAGACGCCACGTTAATGTTTCTGCTTGAGTGGGCACTATGACAAGTACAACGTATTGAATAACATCCATCCATCCATCTTCTACCACTTACTCCTTCTTCAGGGTCACGGGGAACCTGGAGCCTATCCCAGGAAGCATCGGGCACAAGGCGGGGTACACCCTGGACAGGGTGCCAGTCCATCGCAGGGCACAATCACATATACACTCACACACCCATTCATACACTACGGACACTTTAGACACGGCAAATCAGCCTACCATGCATGTCTTTGGACTGTTGGAGGAAACCGGAGTACCCGGAGGAAACCTCCAGAGCACGGGGAGAACATGGTATTGAATACCAGTGTAATAATAATAATAATAATAATAATAAATAGCAGCAGTTGCAATATTAATCTTTATTTATAGCCAACCATATAGTGGGAGATTTTATGTTAATACACAAATTATGGAATTATAATCGAACACTTTATTTGGCGTTGTCTGTTCGTTTGGCGCAGGTTTGTTTGCAAAATCCAGTCGCTGCGATGGATCTTGTTGGGAAACCAAATGTTACATCGGCGATCTGGGAACATTTTGGATGTGTGCCTTACGACAGAGGTGAACCAATACGTTTTGATGAAGCCATATGTCTTTTTGCAAAAATAATAAGTGTTAAACACTACAAATCTCAGGAGCCATCTCCAGGCATGTCATCCAACAGCGTTTTTTATTCGCTTTAATATTATATAATATTTCGCTTTTTAAACATATTAAGTTACCATCCTACTGGTATTTTTTTTTTTTAAGTTTTATAGGCTTGTGGTACTACACTTGTAAAGAAAAAGTATTTGTCAGAGAAACGTGTGACGTGTGTTTCACTCCATTATCCATGTCTTCTCCTTCTCCCTTACTGTATCCCACAGCACCCTCAGGCTGTTTCTCACTGCATCAACACGTCACAACAAGGCTGTATTGAGTTGCTTCACGGACAGAATATAGCTTTGTTTCATTTTTTTATTAATTAAAACCTATTATATATATATATATATATATATATATATATATATATATATAAAAATGACAACAGGCTTTCTCACCTAATCTATACATTCTGCTCAAACAGATCAGGCTACGAACCTTCAACTTTCATGCTAATACTGCCATCAACATCATCCTCGTCATCTTGTCAGATTGCTAATTAGCCAGGCTGAGTTGGTTTCCACCCACGCCTCCTAACCTGGCACAAGCGCATCGCGTAGCTGAATTCCGCTGCACCACTAAGCTTCTCATTAATATAATACTGAATGTCACTGGAAGGAATAATGAATGAGAAAGAGACACTATGAAACACTTGTAACAGCACCAGTATATAGAGAATAACAAAAATACAGCATCGGCCATCTAATTAACTCCAGAATCGTTCATCACATCACAGACTTTTCCACTGTACTGTATAACCAATTATTATCAGCGTAATTCTAGTTCAAGAGCAGCTTGCTGTGATGTAACATTGGTGTAAAACAAAACCTAGTGCGGAGGAAGAGGATGAAAGGATGGTCTACTACACTGTTTGAAGTGTGCTGCCACCGCATACATGTACACACGCTCTCACACACTCCTGAGACGGAGCCCAAGGGGAAAGCACAGCTGTGAACTCCATGATCAGCATCAATCAGTGCCATGTGGCAATTTCATCAAACAAAACACACACACACGCGCACACTGTACCTATACCCAAGACATTAATATACATACTTGCCGTTGCTGTACACATCATATAGTACATTCTGGAAAAGGCTTCGATGAATTTGTGGAATTTTAGCTTGACCAAGCACAAGCAAGCGTAACAAATGGCATTTCATGGACAGATTTATAAACCTGTGCGTTATATTTCAAGAAATATTGTCTTTCCTCTTGAGATTTTGTTGACTGGCTGGGTCAGGAACTAAGTGCTCCCAACTGCATGGTGAGACAAAGCTCAGGAATGCAATAGGGTGTACTTGTGTTCCATAAATTGCCCAAATGAGATCCCCTGTACTATCATCAGCAGATTTCTCACACATAAAAGCAGGGCAGTAGGGATCATCTGTGGAGCAGGCTTTCAGCCTTACACCTCTGTCTGGTGGCACAGACGTCTCAGTGCAATTGAGAGAGAAAAGAGAATTCTTAGAAAAGCCTTAATGACAACATGCCCTCCTACCTTTACAGCACACAAAGAAGGAATGAGACAGCCCATCACCTTTGAAAGTCAGAATTATCTGATACTAGCACTTCACACCTCTATACAGCATTCTCCCTGGTTGCTATTCTGCAGTGAGACACGGTACACTCTCAGTTACACCAGGATTTAGGTCGAATTAAAGAGTAGCTGATCTTTCTCCCTTCTTTTCACACTCTCTGTATGGTCCTCCAGAGGCCTTACTCGTGGATCAGAGCCATCTGCCAAACAGAAGTGGTTCCAGGTTTTGGGGAGCGCAAACAGACACTCTCTTACCTCTGAAAAACTTTCTATTCCCTGGGTTTTATGTCGTATCCCATGTCTCCAAATGCCCACACTTCCTCTGCGTCATAAAAGTTCGTCTTTGAACTTGACTGGAAACGCAGCTTGATGAAAAAGAAAATCCAGAGTTGTATAAACTGTATATACAACGGGGTCAAGAAGTCTGAGACCACACTGAAAATCTGGGGGTTTTTGTTTTTGTTAAATAACATTAAATCTACATTATTTCTAGGACACTATTTAAATGTAAGCAAATTTGACGCTGACCGTGCAAAAGTCGGGCACACAAAACACTCAAATTCACTCAAGATTCCACTTTTTACTCGAATTGTTACAGCATTTTCACAAGCGGCCTCAGACTTTTGGACCCCGTTGTCTCGGTCCAGTTTTTGTCCAGGTTCTCTAGACTTCAATGCAGACAATCTTCTTGTCACCAATATTTTGAGAAATTACTTTGTATTGGCTTCACAATGCTTAACTTATCTGTTTAAATGGCATGTGTAGAAAAGCACTGCATGCGAGGTAGCCTACATGTACTCGATTAAAATAAACAGCTCACAGCAGACAGTGAGTCTTTACCACTGGGCTCTAATTGGACAGATATGACCACCCATCTATGCTGGCAAAGTCCTTTATGGATCAAGCTCACAGGCTTGACATCTGGCCTTCCAGCAGCGCCCTCTCTTGCACACTTGATCTTCAGGACTGTGGCTTGATTGGGCAGAACCGCTTGCCCATTGAGAAGCTAAGTCCTTCATGAGCTAGACTGATAGGGCACAAGAAGCCATCATTTCTAGCAGAGATTGTGTGTCTGCTTAGGCTTAAGGGGCAGAAGCACAAGGCTGTGACTTTGACCAGGGGAACAGAGCTGTGCCCAAAGCTCCAGCCGAAAGTGTTCTCAATTGTGCAGTGGCTGTGAGAAACAAATCAACAACAGAAGCAATACAGTAGCACGTATGCTAAAACAAACGAAAAAAATTCTATCCAGCTAACACTTCTACAGCCAGAGTACGAAACAGAAACATGGCTGAACTGTCATATCTCAGGGCCAGCCACAGAGACATAAAGGGCAACTGGCGCAGCTGCATGACAGCTTGTGTGTTTAAAAAATTCTGACAAGTAAATCTGACTGTCCATCACCGGCTGGTCCTTGGGAGGAAAGTACAGTATCCATACTAATAATATTTGCTGAAACTGACGATATGTAAACCAAGTAGTTCAAGGCTCATTGACGAGATATGGTCTTATACATGGTATTCAAATTCCCCCATTCCATCTCCATGGAAAGACGCTGTTGCATTTGTAATCATTTTTTTTTAACAAATACCAAATGAAACTGTTGAGATGGGACTAATGGGAAAGAAAGAAAACAACAAAGGACTTTATTAAATCCATGCAGCTGCTCTTGCTCTATTTGATTCAAGTATGAAGTGTTTGTGGGAGACCAGTATGAGCCCCCTCTGCGCAAAAGACGAAAAAACGGGGGATGGGGAGGAGGTCAAAAGTGGTTAAAGAGACACAAAATAAAATAGCAGAGACAACATTTTTTTTTCTAGCTGAGCCCGATAAGATAGATCACATTACAGAATGGGGGGGGGGGGGCTATGATGTTGCCATGGCGACGCCCAGGCCCATCACCCACGGCCTTGGCTAGAGGAGAACTGGAGTGAGACTTTTGAATCTTTCTTTAATTGTGATGTGATTTCTGATATTACTTTGGATAGCACATAAGACCTAGATGTGTAATATATGAGCTGTAGAGATCTTGTCCATTTGCTGGAAATAGGAAAGAAAAACCTCCAGAACAGCATGTCAATTAAAATGATGTAAAGCCAAGGTTAGATTTATCACCTTTGAGTTGTAGCTGTGCAGATATGTTTGCTGTGTGCAGTATTTCTAAGTTCGCCAGTGATCTATAGCATGATGGACAGACAGAGAGACAGACACACTAACAGCACATCAGTGTTTACTGGCTTTTAGCCTACTGATTCTACATAAATATCAATAACAAATTTTTTTGTGCATTTATAATATATTTGGGCATAAATGTTAATCTGGCAAAGAGCTTAAATTCATGGCATTAGCTAGTGGTGCTGTCTTAAATGAACATCCTTTTTTATTTAGGTGTACAATGCACATTTTGTTGTATTTTTCACTGTATTATTACCCATAATACAGCATTTACACACTATTTTAGTTTCGGTACTTCTACTGTATATTTGTGTGTTTACAGTTCTCTGTGTACATTAGTAATGGTCACAATGATGCTTTTCTAGAGCACTCACAACAGAAAAACATCCGCTTGATCATCAGGAGATTGCGAGTTTGAATCCTGTTGATGCCACAGCCATCCGTGGCTGGGAGTTAAGGGTTTGGCCCTGCTGTCTGTTCGGGAGGGTTGGCATACTCCCTCTGCCTTGTCAATCACACCACCACTACATTGACATTTATTTCATTTAGCAGACACTTTTATCCAAAGCGACTTACAAACGAGGAAATACAAGCACAGTGATACATCACTAGCCAATCATGGGTGCCTGTGAGCTCATGTATGTGTAAGAGGGCAGATAGCGCTTTCCTCCAAGAGCGTTATGCAGCCCTGTGAAGCAGCAGTTTACGGTGGACTTCAAAGGTCTTGGACAAAGCGTGTGTTAACCTTCACCATTTGTTAGCTGTGGTATGGTAATGAAGAGCTAGCTGGGGATTGTAAATTGCCAGGGAAGGGGAATTAATGTTTATAATTTATATAATTAATATTTTTAATGTGAATAAATATTTCCTATAATGTGGCCAGAATATTCTGAGAGTAATCTGAGACAGCAGTAGGTTAACTCATACATAGCACCCCTCAGTCAGTGGAGGGGAATGTGGGAAAATGTGCAAAAAGTATTTGTACTGTTAACAACTAACAAATGTGACACAGACCCCAATCTGTATTGTGTGAAACAACCTGAATTTAAACCTTTACCCTGAATGGCTATGTTTTTTTTCCTGGTATACGCAAGCCTAAAAAAATAACTGCCTAATTATTGAAAAAAAAAACCTAGTTAAATAAAAAAGTACAGCATCATACATCACGTCTCATCATTCGACAATTCATACCACAACTACTCTAGCGTACAGTCTACTAATTAAAAAGGACTGTTTAAATCAACACTAGTTAAATGAAGATGAAATTCTGCACTATCCTCTCATTAATTCAATGTGGCACATGCATGCTGGTCATTAATAGAATCTATTTGACAAGTAAGCTTTTGTTTTCATTTTGTCTTATTCTTAGCCGTGTGTGTGGTCATCTTCATTTTATATCTTTACAGTAGTAGGACAAAATTAATTGTGTTTACCACAAAGGCAATCATTCATTTCATAAGATTCATTCATGAAACCTGATATCTATAGCAACTGGTGTCTAACCCAACCTTTTTTTTTAGCTAGAAACTTTCGTTACTCCTTAGGAGAAGTCTTAAGTCATCTATCCATAAAATAAGTAAAAAAATAAATAAATTAAACAATTAATAAAAAAAATAGGCTTTTTTAGAATACGGACACAACCGGCTGTGGGCACGTTCCTAGCAATCACTGCACTAAACATTTCCAATTTTAGTATTACGTGTCACTGTACAGGACACTGGGCCTCATTTCAACAAACTTTATACGAACAAATTGACTTTTTAAATCGTTATCATATACAGGACAAGAACAGAAATGTGGTATTTATTACAATCCAGTTAATGTAGAATATTTCTATCCTGTGAGAGCAACCGAAAATAAATTTTTATAAACACCAACCTCGAATGACTGGCTTTAAACTGTAGAACTGGTGATGAATTAGTTACTTCAATTTTATATACGAATTTAGTTTGCTCATTTATTTCAACTGCGCAATGTCATGAGAATCTATAGTCAAAATGAAGAGCGGCTTCATATTAACGACCGAGACAAGCCAATACAGATTAATCAATGAAGACAAATACTACATTCAATTAAGTCAAAAGAAATGTAATTGTTTAAAAGGAGGAAGAGTAGGGTGGGTTTATTTAATAAAACAAAGAGCAACAAAAAAACTGATATATATAATGTAATGTGTGTGTATATATATATATATATATATATACACTTGGTTGTTAATGCAGTGACGCCTGAAGGATCGGAGATTTGAACGGATTCCTTGAATTTTATTATAGGTGTGTGTGTGTGTATATATATATATATATATATATATATATATATATATATATATATATATATATATATATATATACACACACACACACACACACACACACACACACACACACACACACATATACACAATATTACATTGTATGTAATATAATTCCTTACATTTATACAGCGCTTTTTCTAGACATTCGAGGCGCTTTACATAGGATGTTTAGCATCCACCTGGATGATGTGACGGCAGCCATAATGCACCAGAACACTCACCACACACCAGCTATTAGTGGAGAGGACAGAGTGATGTAGCCAATTCAGAGATGGGAATTATTAGAGGGCCATGAAAGATAAGGACCAATGGGAGAATTTCACCAGGACATCGGGGAATTACCCCGAAAAGAACCCTCTACTCTTTACAATAAGTGTCCAGGGATTTTGATTTTTATATATTACACACTATATATATATATATATATATATATATATATATATATATATATATATATATATATATATATATATATATATATATATATATATATATATATACACATACATACATACATACACACACACATATACACACACACACACACATATATACACACACACACACATATATACACACACACACACACACACACCAGTGTGAACAATATAAACAAATCCCAAGACTAGAAAGCTACAAATATGGACTTAAAAAATAAGAATAATAATAAAAGTACAAGATTTTACACTAGAACACTTAATCTGGAACACAGATTCCATGTTTTCTTGTTGCATGAAGTTCTTGTTGCATCAATGTTTGCACAGAGCATTCCAAGTGTTTTTCAAAAGGGCAAAAAAAAAAAAAGGTTAGGTTTAGCAAGCTATGCTTAAGAGACGCTCTTTCACTGTTTAGTCGTCATTTTGTCATTTTCATCTCTCTGTGAGCTTTGCCTTTTATGTGGCGATCACTAAATGTAATTCAGCTGCGCTGTGAACACGCTTGCTAATTTACGGCCGATTGGCATTTATCAACATACGCACAAGAGCACAAATAAAAATCAGAGTTACTGAAACTTGTAAATCTGGTGACAATTTTTAGCTCGCTTTGGCCTCGGAAAACATTTAAACAACTTTCCTAAATGTTGGTGGAAAACACTAACCATGTAATCATTTAGGCATGCAAGTCATTTGAAGGTCCAATTCACACTGTGCTATATTGAAAACAAGTTATTAACACATTATTTACACTTCGTGAATTAAATTTCTTTTTGAATATATACACTCAAATCGGTTGACTGCACCACACTCCCAAAAAGTTGGGACATTCGACTGTTTACCGCTGTGTAACATCAATTATTCTTTTAATAACATTTATTGAGCACTTGGACGCTGAGTGAAGACACCAGTTGGTTAAGTTTAGCAAGTGAAATTTTCCCCGCCATTCATCCATTATGTACGGGGCCGTCGTTTCCTTATTTTGAGCTTCATAATGCGCCACACATTCTCAATGGGAGACAGGTGAGGACCAAGGCCATGCAGGCCATGCAGGCACCCTCACCCTCTGCTTACACAACCATGCGCTTGTAATCCGGGCAGAATGTGGTCTGGCGTTGTCCTGCTCTGGATGGCAGCATGTGTTGCTCCAAAATTTGTACATATCTTTCTGCATTAATGATGTGCAAGTTACCCATGCCACGGGCACTGACGCACCCCCATACCATGACAGACGCTCGATTTTGGACCTGACACTGATAACAGCTTGGATGGTCCTTTTCCTCTTTAGTCGGGAGAACACGACGGCTGTTTTGTCCAAAAGCTATTTGAAATGTTGACTCGTCGGGCCACAAAACACGATTCCACTGTGCTACTGTCCATCTCAGATGAGACCAAGCCCAGAGAAGTCAGTTATGCTTCTGGACAGTGTTGATGTATGACATCTGCTTGGCATAGTTAAGCCTGAACTTCTATCTGTGGATGCAGCGGTGTATGATGTTGAATGGCAAAGGTTTACCAAAGAATTCCCGAGCCCATGTCAGGATATCCATTACAGACTTGGTTGTTAATGCAGTGACGCCTGAGGGATCGGAGATTTGAACGGATTCCTTGAATCTTTTAATAATATTATGCACTGTAGTGGGTGAAATGTCCAAAATCTTACCGGTTTGTCTTTGGGGAATGTTCTCAAAGTGTTGGATAATTCGCTGACTCATCCGTTGACAGATTGGCGAGCCTCGACCCAACCTTGCTCTTGAAGGACTAGACCTTTTTTGGAGGCTCCTTATATACTATGATTAGATGAATCCCTCACCTGTTTCACATCACTTTCTTATTTCAACTGGTCATCAATATTAGTCCTAAATTGCCCCGTCCCAACTTGTTTGGAACGTGTTGCATGCATCAATTTCAAAATAAATGTTTACCTTGAAAAATGATAAAAATGATAAGGTAAAACATAAAATATCTTGTCTTTATAAATTTAAAAAAAAATACAAGTCAAAGTACATTTACAAATCACTCCTCTTGGTTGTTAATTAGCATTTGGCATACCACCCCAATTTTTTTCAGAACTGGCATAGTAATATCCGGCTTGATAGCATTACTACTCCCCATTTTTTTCTAAAAACATCCCACTAGTTCAGTACCGATTCAGTGAGCTTTAAGGCAGTTACAATGCCTATTAAGAGCTTTAGCCACAAATGGATGCCCTTACCCTTTAACCAAACTGACATTATTCCCAGAGTTTCTTAAGGCATTTACAACAAGCAGGATCAGAGGCAGCAAAGCTTCTAAAAAAAATAATCATATTAATATACAGTCCATAAATCTCAGTAACATGCATCCAAAAAAGCTGTAAAGGGTGAGACCTTCATGGGAAGGAAATGCTTAATGAGAAAATATTTCATTTTAAGAAAATCGCTTTTTTGTTTGTTTGTTTTTCATCACAGTTTTGTAAAACTGAAAATGAAAAAGCAGTACAAAATGAAAGATGTGATTTGGGAGGGGGGGGTGCTGGTTTGAGTGCAGGCCAGGAAAAATAATCATTAAACTGAATGGTTTAGACTGAAACACAAGTCCTGATAGCAAGTACACGGACACATTTATCAAAGAGCGGGTCAAATATATCGGTACTGGTTATAATATAGTTGAGGAGCAGTGTCTAACAACTAACACACACTCAATATGTGAGCTGAAGTGACTCTGTGAGATTCATCAGGTTACCAAGAACTGTGCCGCAAGGACAGACGTTCAAGCACTAGAATAACCCCAATATCTGAAGCTATTAAATGTTCATTAGACTGTTAGCTTTGTAGTAAATCTGGATGTCTGCCATCTGGCCATCTGTTACATCAGTTTCCAATCATACCAGTGGAATGGTGTGGCATAGGAATGGTGTAGAAAAGCAAGCCTCATTTGCATTGTAGATTTTCTTTTACACTCGTTTTTTTTCTTGGATCAGAAATGACAGAACGCAGTACTGCATTTCGTAATAAAGGATCTCAGCAATATCATAAAACAACACCACCACTTTTTTGTTATTTAATGTATTTCCAGCACAAATATCCATTTCAAAGTTACAGTCTTTTGACTTCTTGTAACTAATTAGTGTACATGAAATACCATTTAGAATACTCCCCAAACAGGAAGGAAGCCATTTTAGAAAAACTATTTCAGACATTTGACTTTATAGTGACTTTGATCCAGTTTGGATCAATTCCAAAGTCTAATCAGTTCATCTGTAGGTTACAGTGATCATTTTCGGTTCAGTTTCAAATGATAAACACAGACAAAAAAAATAAACAATCCGAAAACATGAGTTAAATATAAATATAAGAATTAAATGGGGGGAAAAGTAAACACACACACACACACACATATGGGTGTAAAGGTTTCATAAAAATAAATCAAGTTATATATACACACACAAGTGCTACAAAACAAAATTTCCCATGCAAATTGCACCTGGAGCTGCCTAATGGCAACATTATTAAACAACACACAAATGGTAAAAGCTACAGAGCCATTAAAAAGTCCTTAAACAGTCCTGTCAGCAAGGCCGCGTTATCCCAATGGGCGTCATGGGCTGCAGCCCAGGGCCCGAACACTAGGGGCCCCCCCCCCCCGAGACGATTCTCTTTTGCATTTTAAAATTACAAGGGTAATTATCCATACATAGAGCAGCGTGTACACACACACGTCATGATACAGGATAACATCACCTCAACAACACGTTACTCGAAAATGTCAGAAAATATTACAGTGGCACTAAAAAGAGAAAAGAACAGCAACAGAAAAAAGAAAGAAATTAAGAAACTCTAAGCAACTCGTCGTTGATGTACAACAATGTGGCTAATTTTACTACATCAACTACATCAGCCGAGGTGGGGGGGGAGGGGGGGTTTACTGGATCTATCGTTATTATTATTATTATTATTATTATTATTATTATAACAACAACAGATTTATATAGCGCTTTTGTAGGCACTCGAAGTGCTTTACAATGCATGGGGGGAAATCTCAACCATCACCAGTGTGTAGCATCTACCTGGATAATGATGTGCCCCCTCCTTCAGCCAACACTTCTGAATCAGGTGGTTCAAAACTGGGGCTTATGATTCTTAGACTGCTCATTTGATTTACCAGTTGATGGAATATAACTGGCATATAACAGGCGCCCCAAGAGATGCATTAGCCCGGGGCCCCGCAAACGCTTAATGCGACAGTGCCTCTCTGTACAATTCATTATATAATATAAAAGTGGAAAGTTCACGGACCTACAACACGGCCAGGTGTGGCATGCATGATTTCACAACGCGGTCTCAGATAAATAACAAGGAAGGTCAGTGAGACAAGCCAGAAATCTGTCTGTAACAAAAGATGAAAAAGAAATAGAACTCATCCGGCAATAATTCAGCGCGTCATGTTTGCAGAAACATGTGATGCATGTATGATCCAAAGGATACCATGCTCACAGTGAAGTATAGAGGTGGGAGCCTCATGATATAGGGCTGCAACCAGTACTGGGGCATTAGACATCTTCAAAGAAAACATGAATGGACCGATGTATAGAGACATACAGTAGTAGAGAAGAACTGAATCTCATTGGCTGAGATGGATGGAAAAGATGGAGGTTTGAACAAGACAACAGCCCCAACATACAGCCAAAAGAGCATAAGACTTATTTTCTATAAAACGAAGATAATGGATTTCCTGATTTTGAAAGTGAGAGTCCACCAGGACCTTCATAAATTTGGTGGAATTCAAGACGATTTGCCAACAGGAATGAGCCAAAAATTACACCACAAAATGAACAAATTACTCATGTTGGTAATTAGTGGTGTTCAAATATTTTTTTCCTTATTGAGGTTTGGTTTTAAACTTAAAGTGGATATATACACTGGAAGAATATTAAATAACAAAAACAAGAGACTCATTTACATTAATCGGATTTGGCAGACGCCCTTATCCAGAGGAACTTACATTACATCTCATTTATACAACTGAGCAGTTGAGGGTTAAGGGCCTCGCTCAAGGGCCCAGCCGTGGAAGCTTGGCAGTGCTGGGATTTGAACTTAAGACTACTGCATCAAATGGTCTAACATCTTAACCACTGAGCTACCACCACCCAGCAATGGTAGCCTCGGAGACTCAGACTTCATAGCATCATTAAAACTGCATTTTGAAAGCCACTTGGCACTGACTGCATTTACGTAGATACACATAGGTACAGATTTGATCCCCTGAATAACTGACATGACTGAAAAAAGAGCATCGATCTAAGGCACAGGAGGATCAGTAAGTGACTGTAGGATAGAAGAGAACAAGTTGTTAAGACGGACAAGCATCAAACTTGGTGACCGCTCCACTGATTGAAGTCTCTGTGCTGTAAAACACTTTCCACAGTGAATTATGACACAGATATTTTCTGTATGTGGTGGACTTTCAGGGGACAATGCATTCAGTGAAACTCTTCCAACACTCTTAAGCCCTATTCAGATGGGATTAGTTTTCACAACAAACACAAAACAACAGAAGAAGTGGCTCGGATATAACGTGTGGGGTTATTTTTACAGGCTGTTATAGAAGTTAAAGACACTGTGATCTTCACTGGCACAGCAACATGCAGTCTGGAAAAAGTCTGGAAAAATAACTGACATGACCAGTTTGCACAGGAATAAAATCACAGACAAGCTCTGGTAATGATCACATTACCTCACCTCCCCATATAAAACTAATCCTGTCCGAATCGGGCTTTAAAATGAATGTAATTGATTATAATTTAAGTATAATTGTGTCAGTGCGTACATGACGGGCAAACCTTTTGGAATATCATTATATATTGTGTTTTGTTGTCACCTGAGGTTATTTGTTTGTTTACAGAAGTTGATGAGGACCACACAACTGTTATTTAGGCATAAAAACACAGAATTGAATGAGGGTGTACTTTCTTTTTCTCATGACTATAGATTCCTCTAGCTCTCAGTGCTGCTTTTGACACGGTTGAATACAAGATATTTAGCCGGCTACAACCCTAGGTTGTTATCTTTGGTTTTGATCCTAACCGTGTCCCTGAATGACTATGTTTCACTTGGTACTTGCTTATCCAAGTGCGATAATTCATCTTGAGGAATACCTCAAGGTTCCCAAACAGCCAGTATAATCAACGAAAGCACATTAAGTTTTGGATGTCTCATCATTTTTGCACCTAAACAAAGATAAATACAGAAATCCTTCCTATGGGGAATGCAGAGCGGAGAAATTATACTCCGTTTTTTTTGTATCTGTGGAGGTTAAAAACTCAATCAAATACCCTGAGGTATATTTTCAATAGTGACCTTAGCGTCATTGTTCGCAAAACAGGATTCCATCACCACAGAAATATATCCAATGTCTGTGAAATTCTCTAAACTGCTGATAGTGAGAAACATATACATGCTATTTAATGGGATTACTGTAATACTGTTTAATTTCATTTTCAAAGAGCTCTATTACAAAATTCTCTGGTACACCATGCTGCAGAACAGTTCAACCCTGCTGTCATGGGGCTAGCTGTCCTGAATCTAGGGGATCCACTGACATGTGGAATAGGCTGTTTGTTCAAAATATATTGCTAAAAACATAGGTTTGTCCCAGTGAAATTGGTTTGTCAATGGATAAAGAGTGGTGAGAAATCCTTTTGTTATGACGACCCCAGACTCTGGAATTCCTTTCCTGATGACCTGAGAGCTCTTGACAATCTGGATACACTTACTGTAAGTGGAGCCTGCTTAGCTCTTCGTTTATCCTCAGTCTGTTTAGCTATTCATTAATTATACTCCTGCTAATTTTATTGTGTTACCTAATTTACTTAACATTACCTTACTGGTTTCTATTCTTGGTCCTGACTTAATATTATTGTACTCTTCCTGTTTTAATTTATTCATTATTTTACTCTCTGCAATGCACTTTGTAAATTGTGCTTTAATAAGAAGTACATCCGCACAGGTTATTATTAAATAATGGTTGCATTGGGCATGTAGAGCATTATGTAGGTTCTACATGCATTATATGAAACAATTATCTATCATAATATGAATAGGTGGCTTAATAAATGCAATAAATATATAAATACATAAATAAATACATAAATAAATAAATAAATATGAGACATGGAATTTTGAGCAAACAAATCAAATCAAAATCTAAAATGATGTTTTATGGTAAATGTATCATTTTTTTTTTAATGATTTTTTTTGTATGGGAGAAAGGCAACATTGTTCTCTAATTTTGTGGCTAATACAAATCCATAGAAATTCAATTCTGTAGAAAACATATACAAAGTAAATAGCCTGGTTACAAAGTAAAGGAAAAAAGCACTGGTGTGTTATACAACAGGAGGCATGCTACTTTGAGCTATGACAGATTTTAGACTTAAGTGTTAAACCACGCTCTCCACCATCATCATCATCATCAAAACACCAGTTGAGTGAATATCTTCAGGAAGAATGGTGCTCATCCCATCAGTACTGTTCCACACACTTGTAGAATCTACGTCAAGGCACAGTGAAGCTCTTCTAGTGACTTGTGGTGGCCAAACACCTCAATAAGACTATCTGTCTCTGCAGCCCACCAACTCCCATAATCCTCAGCTAATCAACAAACTACACTCCATGACACATGACCCGCAGCATGATCCATATTCCCGTTCACAGTACCGGGACCGAAAATGAGATGGATTTGTATACATTCCTTAAATAACCCAGACTCTCAGAAGAACTTTGGGGAGTCTTGCTCCTGCTTTTGACAGTCATGTCACTGATGAGTTTATTTTGTGAATGTTGTTGCAACTTTTTTTTATCTAGTAACAGAGACCAGTATTATTACTTGAGAAACTGCCTAACAATTAAGAAAATGAACTGACTTTCTGTGCTTTATAAAAGAGAGAACAACCAGGTAACTAGTAGCTGTGTGGTTGTGCTTCATCGGTGAATCTAAGAGTCCAGGCATGGGCCGATCCTTTCCCTGCTACAGAGATAATGTCAATGTCAATCTTTCAGCCAACGATATCACAATATTTACAGAGAAATGATGTACGAAGTTAGAGTTAGATGCTAGCTCAAACTGCATATCAGCGCCCCACTCCATACCACCCCACCCCCGTCCATTAATAATGCAGCAGCGAGGTTATTTGTTTATGCTCGTGGCTGCTGCTACTTCATTGTTTTTTCATAAAGGCTGTTAACTGCATATTTATTGCAAATAAGCACACCACCAACACAGAGGCATGAAATGCGAATGAAGAAAGTGTGGAAGAGCACACACACAGAGAGAGAGAGAGAGAGAGAGAGAGAGAGAGAGAGTGACAAAAAGTATCACAAAGAGCTGACTGTGAGCTGAATGCCTGATTGACAATTCCGTCCGTTCCACTCCAAAAAGCAATAGATCTTTCTTTTTGAGAAATATTGAGTGGTCCCTGCTCGCACCTCTGAGCTTTCATCTTGTACAACAAAAACGAAAAGGAAAGAAAAAACTGACTGCAGTGTTTCATTTGGGTCAAGGGGTTAGCCAGAAGTAAAGTGGAGAGCAGATGGGGTTAGAATCCAGAAGTCTTATAATTCAGTTCACTTGCATCATGGAACAAGGACAAGGCAGTAGAGGTTGCATAGACTAGTGGACTAGCTGACCAATACATTCACTAGCCATTGCAGTGGGACGTTGCCGACTAGTTGGGGTAATGGTGGGTGGGGGACCAAAAAAACAACAAACAACAAACAAAAATAAATAAATAAGTCAGGCAGACAATAAGGAGATGCCGGCAGAGAGTAAAATGAACACTACTAGACTGAACATATTTCAAATTTGATGAAGTCAAAAAGTTTGCTGCAATGGAACTTTAACAATTTGGATAAAGATGCATGGGACCGATTTGAATTTGAATACTCGTATATGGGGGGAAACCTAAAAAGACACTGCTGTAGACATAGGATCTTCCACCCAGGGAAGGCCGATCATTGAGCTAGGGCTCTGTTGATGAGACAGTAAAAAGACCAAGCAATGATTTCCCAATGTTCAACTGTTCAGTTTCAGTAAGCACTGTGAAAACAGATTTCTGTTCTTGCCTGACAGGACGGGAGCCCGACGTGGTCTGATGCTGCTGTAGCCCTTCCGCCTCGAGGTTTGGTATGTTGAGTGTTCTGAGATGCTTTTCTGCTCACCACTGCTGTAAAAAGTGGCTACTTGAGGTACCACAGACTTCCTGTTAGGTAAAACCAGCCGGTTTTTGACCGTCTCTCGTGAAATAAGGTCCATAAAACTGCCATGGATGTATTTTGTTTTCCCATCATTCCAGAACACCAGCAGTTTCTGAAACACTCAAACCAGCCCAGTTCATCAGTCAATAAGATCACATGTTTGATCACATATATATATATATATATATATATATATATATATATATATATATATATATATATATATTACATTTATTCACTTGGCTGACGCTTTTATCCAAAGCGACTTACAAATAAGCAAAGCAATATATCAAGCAGGGAACAATACAAGTAGTGCTACTATACAAGATCCATTAATTGAATACCAGAGGAAGCAAAGTACACAGAGTAGAGGTGTAAGTGCGTTGTGTGTGGGTTTTTTTTTCCTCTAGGAGTTGGTTAGGTGTTCACGGAAGAGGTGGGTCTTTAGCTGTTTTTTGAAGATAGTGAGAGATTCTGCAGTCCAGATTGAGATCGGAAGTGCATTCCACCACTGGGGAACGGTAAGCGTGAAGGTTCTGGAAAGGGACCTTACGCCATGCTGAGTGGGAACTACTAAACGTCGGTCACAGATTGCGAGAGGGAATGTATGCCGTCAGGAGAGAGTTGAGGTAGGAGGGTGCTGTTCCTGACAAGGTCTTGTAGGTGAGCATCAAGCCCTTGAGGGGTGTGACATGAGTTGTCTTGGGCTGGTTGAAGACAATGCGCACTGCAGCATTCTGAATCATCTGAAGGGGTTTGATGGAGCTGGCTGGGATGCCTGAAAGCAGTGAGTTCCAGTAGTCCAGTTTAGAGATGACCAGAGCCTGGACTAGTATCTGTGTAGACTGTTTGTTGAGGTATGGTCGGATTTTCTTGATGTTGTACAGGATGAACCTACAGGACCTTGCAGTTGCTGAGATGTGGTCTGTAAAGGTCAAGGTTCCTGGCCGTCCTGGTTGGCATAAGTGTAAGTGAACTGAGCTGTACAGTATATATATACACACACACACACACACACACACACACACACTATATATATATATATATATATATATATATATATATATATATATAAACACCACACAAGAGGTTATTTAATATGGTTTTAGTGGATCATGTGACTAGCATGTGTGGTTACACATATATACACCTTCCTATTCATCTTCGAAAAGCTAAGGGTCACCCTGGTCACGTCTCCATTTACTCCCCATCAGCCTAGTAGTCCATGCCGCCAGAGGCCTGCCATCATTACTCTCCATTTCACCATATCAGGGATAACATGCATTGTGATTGAATGCTTATTGGCAGCAAGGTTGTTTAACACCAAGACAGTGATAGATTGGATGCCCGGTGGCAGATGTGTGCGTACGGGTGTATGTGTGCGCCTATATGTAACAGTTCATAGATCTGTTGCCTCTATACGCTCTCCATGCAGTCCTATAAAGCGTTGTTTTCCACAATTTATTTCCCTTGCTCACATTAATGCATGAAATGGACCTCAGCAATATTTTTTAGAACCATGCATCATGAGCCATCTAGCATAATCTAGCATAATTTACAAGCATAATCTATTTCTTTATATAATCCCTAGGAAATCTAAATTAAACTGAACTCCATATAAATATATTGGAAGCAAATACTGTATATGTAAACTTAAATCCAGAAACACAATCCTTCATAATGATCTTCAATAGATATGAACATATACAAATGGAATATTCTGTTGTGAACGATTAAGCTTGATCAATAAACCACTAACGCTTGACAGGGACGAAGCCTTCACAGAGGAGAATGTCTGTCCCTCTGCTATGCCGTTACGTTTTCCTGATTGACAGCAAATAAAGACTTTAAACTGAAACACCGACCAGATAATGACCCCACAGTGCTGAACAAGATCAATATGCCACAACTGGAAGGCACCAAGGCAGGGCAGACATGTTTTGATGCGTCCTCTCAGGATCCATCCAGAGTTGTCTTCCTTTCAAGTGCAAATCTACAAGCCCCAATTTAAAACAAACCAGTCACTTGAAATTATGGAAAAAATCAACTTCAGGGACTTAGACAATTATTATAAAGCCCCAAACCAGGAACTGACTGGTGATCATTAAATCTGCTCAGTATATCCTAGAGTCATGGCTTTTCCTCCACATATTGACCAGCTACAGAAATCAGAAGCCATGAGCATGCTGGGGAACGCAACCCTGACCATATAAATGGCTGAATACATTTTATTGAATTAAATTAATCCCAACACTTTTTGCAAAGAACTGACTCCATTCATTCAGTCTTCTTCAGTAATCACTTTATCCTGGTCAGGGTTGCATTGGCTCTGTGGCCTCGGGAGGCAGAGATACATTGCTTCACAAGTATACCACACACACACACACACACACACACACACACATTTGCACACATATTAACACCTAGTGGCAATTCAGAGTAGCCAATCCACTTACTGTTTTCGACAGTGACAGGAAACACAAGTACATGGGGAGAATATGCTAAACTCCACATACAAATGAACCCAAGTTCAGCTATGAAGCAACAACACTACCCCGTGAGCCACCATGCCACCCTGACTAATTTCATCGTCAACTCAAATGCATTAAACCTTTGCATTGTTGTAATGATTAAAATTTCAGCTAGCTTGTTACCTTTCTACACAACCAGGTACAAACTGGACAATTTATCATGTCTCCAGCCCAACTTAAGGTTCTGGATCTTTACAGTGACACTGGGAATACCATATAAATCCAAACCATAGCTACAAATCAAATCATCCACAAGACACCAGGTCAAATAACAGAGCAGCTTCAAGTATGTGGGGATTAACTGACCTCTGAACTCGCTCACAAACAATGTCTGCTTGAATCTCTGCCGCAACCCTCCACTGCATCTACAGGATCACTACAGATCGTATCCCATCATCAATACCAGTCTAGCACAGCAACTGCACCATAACAGACAAGAAAGCCCCCCAGAGAGAGGTGAAACCGGCCCAGGACATCAGCTATTTTCCCCACTCATATCCAACACGTACCAGAAATAGCACAGCTGAGACCACTTCAGTTTGCTGCCAGCTGGGGAAATGCACCAAAGCATCTGGACCAGAACCAGAATAGAAAGATAGGGTCCATAACACCAAGCTATCAGGCTTTTAAACCAGGACGTGAGCATTTCACACATCTGTGAGTGAAAATTGCTGTGTTTGAATGTGAAAAACTATTTAAGTGACTGGTGCGAGTGACAAGCTGACACCCAATTAAAATGTCGAGTACAGCGCTAACGCTGTATGCAATTGGCTGCTTCTCATTTTGTTCTAAAGTCAGCCGAAATAGCACAAAAAAAAGTGTGAAAATTAGCAATAGAAACTGTTCGGACTAGATACAAAGAGTGGCGAGACCTATAGTTAGATCTGAATCCCATGTCCTTGGTCAAGTTTCCCCAAACCAAAACAGAGGCTCAATTAAACATTGTTAGGGGGAACTTTTAACACTGAAACAAACCAATCGAGTTCAACGTCAAAATATAAAGCTAGCTGTAATTTAGCAAACAATTCCACATCAGTTTACAAACTTGTATCCAGTTTAAATTGAAAAGGAAATGAGGGTCTTAAGTGGTAAATAAAAACTTTGTAACTATTGAGTACTTTCATACTAGTTGTTGGATTCAGACACATGCTAGCTACGCTGGACTCTAGACATAAATACATGTCTATTCTAGATTCTATTCTATGACTCTAGACATAAATAAAGTCTGCAACTTTAGTATAACTCGCATCCCCATGCTTTATGGGAAAAACAAGTTATGAGGGAAGAATTAATGTTGTTGTTGATCTATTGGCTGTTCCCGTTAGAGGTCACCACAGCGGATCATTGGTCCACATATTTGATTTGGCACAAGTCTTACGCCAGATGCCCTTCCTCATCCTCCAATTTTATCCGGGCATGCGACTGGCACTGAGTGCAACCCCCAGTGGCTGGGTTTCCCGCCGATGACAGCATGGGATCCTGAGACGCTAGACCACCAGGGAGGAGAGAATTAACGTCGTACAATTAATTAATGTAATACCAATTCTCAGACAAATTAAACTCAATGAAAACAATGTATGCAATCTGAACTGAATCTTATTGGATCCTGAATTGAATCTTAACCGTGTCGAAACGCACCATAACGATTCACACCCCTATATGTTACAATACATCCCAACAGCATTCACGCTGAAACAATGCATTTTTGGCAAGTCGTAACCTAATCATCCCTGTGCAATAACGTCTGCCAGCTGGCAAAAGAGCCCTAATGCAGAAGAAGCTCATCAGCAATTAAAACTCGAATCACTGAAGACCGAGAACGGTGCCACCTGTCAGGTTAGAGCAAAATATTATTCTGGAGAAAGGTTCATCAACACAGCATGAGGAAGAAACCTTGAAAAGAACCCTCTTATGGGAGACACTGGTATAGTGGGATTATAAATCATTACAGCATACAGGTGTAGAAGAATATGTTCAGGTGGAAATTCAGGTCTCAGATTCCGAGATAACAGATAGTGGTTAGTAAGAAGTGAGTATTTAATTATAAACTAGCTCAGTTAGTTCAAGAACTCAACGTCGTGTTAAAATGGTCAGTATTATTATCATCTGTAGTGGATTTTCCATTTTATTTGTTGGTTGTTCTGTATTGTTGATCATTTTATGATCGTTTTTATCTGGAAAGCAACTTTACATTCAATGTCAATGTCAATTCACTAGATGGGCACTCTGTTTTATTTATTCAGTTAAGTGCTTGTTCTTTCATTACCTAGATGTGGATATGCCTTTATATAATAAGGTCATCTGAGAGTATATTAGACCAGCTGTTTTTAATAATAAATAACTAGCAAATAAATGCATTTTGGGTTTGCTGTTTCCAGAATGCAGTATTGGAAGTCAATTCTTTTCCCTCTAAAAGAACCCTCACTACCCCTGCCTGGGTTGGAAAAACCTGCCAGTTTCTGAAGACACAGGCATGATGGATATGACTGTTATGAAAGCTACGACTCTGACTTTGAAATGTACGCTGTGATATGTGAACGACAGACATGCAGTGTGAAGGACAGTCACTTAAGATGCGAGGGAAGGTTTGAGGTGGTCTGGAGCTTCACGTTATTAAATGACTTCTGCATGGACGGCTGCTGGAAATGTACTCGATAAGGTGTGCGGTGTGATAACATTTACTACGAGACACTTCGTGTCCTAGCTGCAAATGGATGTAGGACCAACATTTGCAGCAAGTAATCAAATCTACGAGAGTGATTTGGATACAGCAGGCAAACATGATGAGAAATCTTCCTCATGATAATAACCCATAACTGCAGCCTTCAGCTAAACTGCAGACTGACAGCGGCTGGCTATTATAGGGTGCCTTTTTTCCCCAAACTGACTTTGCAGTCGTGTCTTCTGTTGGTTCATTCTGTCCCCTTCCGAAGCTTGAACACGGTTCTTCCTGGATGTGTTTATAAAAAAAAAAGGAAAAAAAATGAAGAGAAAAAAAAAGGAGAGGCCGCAAGCCGTTTAGATTTTTTTCTTAGCCCTTTAAAAAATCCATCTGGCGGCCCGATTAGAGCAATTAAGGCCTTTAATCGAGGGGTGATGTTGGGAAGTGAAGACAGGACATAGCATACTGGGCTCCCAGCACCCCTCTCTACAAACTGATTACAGACTGCACTCTCACTCTCTCCCTCTCTCTCTCTCTCTCTCTCTCTCCCTCATAAAAGGTTCACAGCACAAAGCTGAGTTGCAGGCACTTTCCCTATTCGTTATTCTCTAAATTTAACACTTCAAGTACCCCCGCACTTCCACATGCTGCTTTCTTTCTTCCTGCTGCCGTTTCTTCCTTTTTCAGTGCCAACTAATACTCTATTTCCACGGCTCCTTATTTCGCTTGGATTGTAACACAGGGAATTTGTGTTTTATGCTTGCCATCACACTGCCACAGTCTGATTAGAAATTTAATAAGCAAGCCAGGGAGATGTTCTCTCTCTCTCCCTCTCTCTCTCTCAATCTCTCAGAGGTCTTTAAAAACAAGCATTTCTCTATGTATTGGTAAATTAAAGTGCCTCGGTGCAAGATTCCCATTCCTAGGCGACACTGGAGGAAAAGGAATAGCCGACCCTTGAATCAATGACCTCATTATGGCTCTGCATTAAGTCCAAATATATTGCTCCATAGAAAAGAAATGGTGGTGGGAATTTGTTGGGTTCCTCTTCATTTAGCGAACCCCCCTCCCAGTCTCCGTACAATATTGGTTTAAATTATTAACTGCGCTCCTTTATGAGTGTGTGCATGGCCCACAAGGGTGGGACTCTTCCCCGAGGTGGCTTCCTCCATAAAACACGTTCTCCGTGTTATTTAATACCGCCGTGCCACACAAACTGACTAGCTTAAATCAACTGCCAGCTCCACTGTGAGCGTGTGATTGCATGCCTGTCTTTATTAATGAGATGAAAGCAGGAGATTACGTTCCTGTAGTGCACAAGAGTCCAGCTACGAATCTTAGCAAGCTCCTTACTGGACATAAACATTTCAAAAGATGGAACTGAAACCATAGAGGAGATGCTGTGATTATTTTTAATGATCTACTGAACAACTCATTTACAATGGCATCATTTATATATGACTTCGGAAAACATACATTAAATAGCTGACCGGGTGTCTAAAAACTGGCAATTTATTCTGACATGAAGAAGAGGATTCTGCTTGCCAATATTTTGAAAGAACAAGTATTAACATGCAGATCCTTAAATAGGAAATTGAAAGCTAAAGAACTTGTTGCAAATATCAAATTGGTTAAAAACTAATTTTCGGAGCATTTTGCAGCAGTTCTTAGAGCACGGTGAGGTATGTGCACCAAGCCATTTCTAACTCCCAACGTAGTCATATTTGCTGACGTATTGCCACATTTGTGACAGAGACCCTGCAGGGATGTGTGATGAACTGCTACCTTACTGCCAGCTAGCTCCTTTCCGCAGCAACAAATCACGCCCCGGTGCAGCCCTGAAATCTCACACACCCTATGCAATCACACACGCATAGTTACACCACAACCACAAAACACATCAGAGAAGCAGAGTGAAGCTTATTTACGTATGGATATACCATGGGATATTCACGTTCAACAGATGCATGGGGTAAACGGTTTGGCGCAGGAAAAATAAACCAACACGAATGCATATGCAAAGCCCGTAGCCCCCATCGGAAAACATTTAGCAATTAGCTCTCAAACACATTTATGAATTTCAATGAACCCAACACAATAAAGAAAATGTGGAGGCACCATTGAAGTGGCTGTAAAGAGGCAAGGGATCAGGATGTTGAAACACACATGGAGAGGAAACCTCCATCTGGGGTTCCATTTGTAACGCACCTGGGGGGTGATCCTGCCAACAGATGGATACCCTGTCAGAGAAACGTTACGCTCTCTTTTTGACAGCCTTCCCAGTCATCCTCTATACCACCCAATGGGCCAAATGAGCTCATGCGCATCCAGAGCCAGTCCTGCCCCATGGAGTGGGTTTCTGGGATGTACCTTTCTGACCCAGACTTGCCATCCTGGACAGGTGGAACTATTAAACAGGGTCATCTGTTCCGTCTGCATGGGCATGTGTTAGCAAAGGTCACCAGTCAGTCCAATTATAATAAGGAAGGAATCAGACCAGTAGGGTGGCAATGCACCAAAGTGAAGGCTTGGGTTCACCAACAGACACAAAAAACTGTTTTTAGGACATTTAGGTTAAGACATTATTATTTTTATTTTAGTTCTCCATAGACTATTTTAAAACTGTATAGAAACTCCAATAATATAATGTAGATCAATATTCACAACAAAAAGCGTCACCAATATGAAGATGCAAAACTATACGATGCTGAACTAAAACAATACTGCAGTGCAAAGATTAATGGAATTAATCTTCCATTGTTCAGCACATGCACTGTGACTTGATGTTATCGTATTAATAAGATTCTTCATTTATACATGACTTCACGCACAGATATTCAGATTTCAAAATCTCTCACTGGATCAGTGTTTCTCAGTGCAACTATACCACAGAGCACCATTCAACCTTTCAACTGCACTGTAATATGGCATAGTTCACATGAAATACAGACATTCTGAAAGCCATTTCTTTGCAACTCATTTCTTATCTGCATCTAGGTGTAATGACGACTGATACGATAAAAGAATGCAGAACTTTCTTGGGTGTTTCAACTTTAAATAGGCTATTCACTTGCAATTCAGATGAAGCAGAGCAAATATTATCATAATCTTGTTTACACCCCAAAGGCTATGATTTCTTGCAAAACTAGTCCTACTCTTTGACATGACTAGACATGTAACAACTGTTTCATTCTGAAATTAATTACAGCGAGCTAGAAAGCACGCAAGTTTTACTAATTGATTTTATTGTGGGGTTTTTTTAAGGAGGTGCCGCATCAGCCACTTTCTTAAAAAAAAAAAAAAAAAAAAAAAAGGATAATCACTATGGCCAATCATCCCCAGGAGTTTATACACACATTTAGGTCTCTAACTACATCACTGCATGTTATTACATTATGTTAACTTGCAAAACATGAGACTGGGCAGCATATTAGAGCTTTTACTTGCCCAGTGGGTTAGTGAATACATTGAATAAACATGATTTGTCCAACCCTGATGGTGGTTATCTTAACCAGCACCAGAATCGTGGACGCTCTCGGTCAGTGGCGGTTACATTTGTAAGTGGGGCGTTCTTTAAAAATCAGCCTTGAATGAATAATTGGAGCGATGAGAAAGCATCCTTTTGTGGACAAATAAATAAAAGCCGCTAAGAAGACTGCAACTACTAATGACATCGATGCTGAAATACCAGACAATGATATCAGTGATCTCATATATATTTAGCTCATTCGCCACTTTACCTCACGGGGAAGGTGTCATGGCATAGAGCACAGCGGTAACACAGAGCTGCCATTACCCACTAATGCCCTTCACCCTCCCCTTCCCATAAAGAGCCCTCATTGTGTTTTGCCAGCACAATCCATCATAGCAGGTCTAGCGCACATGCATTTAGGATAGTATCGTTCTATTGCAACCCAGGCTGGAAAAAAGGTCTGGTCTTATCCTGCCGCATTGACTGCAGAGTCACGACATACAGAGCCCTTAACGCATTGGAAAACACCCGTTGTAAATGACTGGCTTTGTGCACCACCAACTAAGAGCTGTCAGCCAAAACAATAGCAGCATACACTAATCAATGGGCCCTGAGTCAAAGTGAGGACGAGGGGAAAGGATCCAGAAACAAAAGCGAGGAGAAAGAGACAAACTGCGTTAATTAATTTTCCACTGGGCGTGTGCTAAAGCATCAGAGCCAAGACGAATGATCTCATTTGCAGCGAAAACTCAAGAGGCGGAGGCAAACAAACCTAAACACTTACACCAAGGTTTCATTCTGGGATTTATCAAGGCACAGCAGACAATGGGATCAGGATGTACACAAAAAGGACTCCAACTGAAACGAAGACTTTACTTGTTTGAAACATATGTCTCAACACATATTATATAACAAACCTATATAAGGATGCTCATACACTCAGTACGATGTATCTATACTCATGGGCCAGATAATCAGGTAACTGTAACTTTGTAGGTATACAATTACTGACTGTCCCTTCTGTTGCTCTGCGTAAAGTGTACAATCCCATCAATCAATGTAACTTTGGAGCACCCTTGACCAGATGTTTTGATGAATGGAGGACCATTCTCAACACATCAGTGATGCTGACAAAGTGACAGAGTAGCGAGTGTTGTGTTTAGCTCTAAACGATCAGCCTGTAATCTTTTAGTTTGCTGATGTAAAGCTGATTAGATTTCAGTCCAACAGCAACAAACATAATAGATTAAGAAAGTGATGATTTTAGTGATCGTATTAATACATTTACATGCACCACATCTTGAATGGTTGCCTGAATGTGGCATAAAACATACGTGTTTGTTTGGGGGTTTTCCCAGATATACTACACTCCTGAGGTTGGTGGTTTGGTCCTATCTTTTCCAGAACTTTTTTTGTTCTTTTAATTGGATTAGCATGGGTTATGGCATCACCTAGCCTAGGGCTAGAGTCTGTGAATCACGATTTGGGCTTGTCTCAGACTTACTGGCATTTGTATTTGGATCTGTCTTGGTCTTGGTCTCACTAAATATAGTCTTACAAACTCTCAACTGAGATGTAAGATGTAATTCCTTATTCTGGAAACCGGCGTACCCTAAAGAAACCCCCAAAGCAAAGGGAGAACATGCACACTCCACACACTGAGCAGAGGCGGGAATTGAACCCACAACCCCGGAGGTGCGAGGCAAACGTTCAAAGCACCGTGCCCGCAAACCAACAAACCAGTAAAGTAGTAAAGACTTGGCCTCAAAAAGGATTTAACGTATTTCTGCCTCCACCTTGTCTCGGTGTTGATTTTGTAACAACCTCGTTCTCATCTGGACTTGGCCCCAACCTCATCAAGACATGGTCTTGACTCGATCTTGCCTAGTCTTTATCTTCGCCTTTGCAATGGCAGTCTAGACTACAGTCACTGTATCATCCTTATGTATGAAATATACAGTTATAAAAATATTTGAATGTATTTTTTACTTTTCTAAAACTCATTATTACAGTTGTTGCAATGCCTGGGATGTGAAGAGTTGTTTTATGAATAAGAATGAGAATCTATAATGGATGGTGGTATTTAAAAATCAAGAACTTATACCAAAAAAAAAAGTTATGCTTGTGTCACTCTTGCCTGTATGCCTCTTTATTGGATTCAAAGAAACAAAAAATACACAGATGCAGAAGTGCACAAGTTTATTTCCACACACACACACACACACACACACACACAGTCTAGAAGGCGTTTAAACCTAGGGAGGTTGAGACATTTGATGCCCATTGAACTAGTCCTTTTTTAGACACAATACTGAATGGTCACATCTTTTCACTGAGACAAAGTCAAGCTGTGATTTCATATCCATAAACAATAAATCTCACTCCAGCGAGCAGTCTGAAAAACAAAATGCTAGTGTCATAGTCATTAGTACGTTAAGATACGCATCACAGCAGAGAGGCTCTACAGGTCCATTTAATACATTTTATGTATACGCTACACACCTCATTTACATAGTGTGAGTAATGAGATGGGGAACAAACAATGTGCCGTGCTTGAATTTATCAAAATGGTGCGTGATCCCGGCGGACACTCCATCTGTGCCAGTTTAATAGGCACTCGTTGCCAAATGTAGCATCAAACATACACACAAAAAAAATCCCATTTATGACTTTAATGCTAATTAAAACACGTGGTTGTAGCTGTGGTGTAAATGGCAAAATGGCTCAAAAGCAGGTGTTTCTTTTAAACTTCCATTAACATAAGATCCTGGAGCACTGAGCTATTGTAGGTAACGTTAGAATATCACATTTGATAGAATCAGAGCAAAGCTATTGGACTGAAAGAGGAAATGTCAACACCAGCCAGTTAGGGAATGTCTAGCAGTCGGGGAAGGAGTTGTATTCATAAGAACTTGTCAAGCATGGACAAGTTAGTGCACTTTACATCCGAGTAGCTGACCTTCATAGTGGAGTCCAGCGTTGCACTTTTATCTCATTTATCAGTAGAGCATGTGTGTTCATCACTGTCACAGGGTGGGTGAGTGTGTGTGTGTGTGTGTGTGTGTGTGTGTGTGTGTGTGTGTGTGTGTGTGACAGAGAAAGTGGCGAGCTGTGCACAGTTGGTTAGTGGACGCTAGCTCCCAGAGCCAGCTGCTGGGGAAGAGTGGGCTTGCTGAAGGCATCTGTTCTGTGTGCTTCCATGGGGCACCAACCACGTCCAAGAACGCTGCCTTGCTGGAAACTAATGCCAAGGCATCATTACTGACACCTGTTATTTGAATTATTAATGTGTGCAAAGGCCATCCAGATTGGGTATGTGTACACGGATGAAAAATATTTGTCAATTGAATTCAATTGAAATTCAAACGATCAAAAATCCAACCATTTTCTGTACCGATTATCCTACACGGGGTTGAGGGGGAGCCTGGAGCCTATCCCAGGGCACTCGGGGCATGAGGGAAGGGGACCAGAACTATTTCTAGGCATATGAGAACTAAGCAGTCACCCTGGACGAGGTGCCAACCCATTCCAGGGCACAATCGCACACCCACACTCACGCACCCATTCATACACTTTGGACAATTTGGAAATGCCAATCAGCCTTCAACGCATGTTTTTTTAATGAGCCAGGAAACCGGAGTACTCACAACCACCCTACAATGGTAAAAAAAGATGTACTCCCGGCATCAGAGCCACTGAAGACGCAGTGGAGAAGTTTTCCTTTTGAAGAAAAGGTGCCCCAAAATTTAGCTCCATTTGTACATGTTTGCTCGAATCACTTTACACCAGACGGCTTTGTGAACGAGGGTCAATACAAAGCAGGATTTGCTGAAAAGTTGACTCTTATCTTGATCCAGCTTCATATCCAGAACACCCAAGTATCGCACTTTATATTTTGTGAATGTTTGCAAATCGTCTTTCTGAACGTGCTTGTTAGCAAATTCCATTACTAATGCGGCTGAAGTTACCATCATCTTTGATTGTATTCACGGAGACCAGCGCTAGGGCTGCATAATTAATCGAATATCGATCACGATTACGATTTTGACTGCCCACGATTAAATGAGCATGAACGACTGCGATAGAGACGTTTAAAGCTCGTCCTTCGCTCATAGAAAACTCTGCTGTGTTCTCCACTCAAATCAAGCACTTCCTAACTTAAAGCCAATCACACAGAGCAACGCAGGGCTGACGTCATTTCGTAATGCCAAAACATGGAAACTGAGTTTCTCTGCGAGCTCGAGTGCTTGCGCGAGGGGAAATCATGACACTAGCTAGCACGATGCTAAAAGGCACTACAGAGGGAAACTCAGGGCTCTACAGAGCGACCATTTCACTCGCATTTGCAACTGAAGTATTTTGTGCGACTGTGAATAAATATGTATTCGTGCCGGTGCGAGTGACCTGTTCAAAGTATAATACAATCGGAATAAAAACTACAGGAAGTCCAAAATGCATCTACACCGAGCAACAGTTACTTTCACACTGCTTTTCATCTCCTCAGTCAACCGAACAAGTGTGGAAATACTGTAGAGAAGTCGTTATGATGACGAGTAACTCTGAACATCATCTGCTTCAACTTCCCGATCTCACAAACCGCCATCTTTTATTGATCCCGCAAAATGACCTGAACTTGAACCTGCTCGTGTAGACACAGCATCAGGCGGAGTAAATTAATAATAATGCTAACGCTACAAGGTGGGTTTAATTCAAACTTCTTTATTAAAAAATTCCTCGCCAATCATAATCAAGACTAGCAACTGTTCAGAGGGTGTACGCTGCTGCACTCCTCCACGTTCTTCACTAACTCGAATACATAATGCATTCACTTCATTTAAACTTAAGGTTGCCAGATATCACTAGATAAGTCAGCACCAGTTTCAATGTTTTGATTTAATCTCATCTCAAAAAACACAATATTATCAGCAAACATGGCAACCCTGCACTGGGGAACTGATCTAAAAGAAACAACTGATAAACAAACAAACAGAAAACTAATCAAATGTAAAGACAGAAAATGTGCTTAGTTATAAATAAATAACTGAATATTAAAAATAGAGATAATAAATTCATTAAATATAAATAAAATGGGTAATTCAATGATGTTTAATTACTATGGGTTGCATTTAATATCAATTTGACATTATGCTTAGTTCACTATTTCCTTAGAAAGCTATAAGCTTTTTTCCTAATATGGATAATTTTTGTGTTAATCTACTTTTAATTAGGACTCTCTATTGTTTAATATATTTAAAAACAAATATTTAATGCTTGTATCAATTAACAACAGTATTTTTCATTATAACTGTATAATTCATACATATAAGACTGAACGCCGGTATTTACAGTGTCAGTCATACTGGTTCTCCTGAATAATTGTTGCAGTAGTATCCGAAGCATGAGCTGTAAAGGCACGGCCCTTTTCCGGAAAGGGGGTGGGGAGCAGCTGCTCATTTGCATTTAAAGGGACACGCACAAAAACAGCGCGTTTTTGCTTCCAGCCAAAAATGGGCATCTTCAGCATAGTATAAAATGATCCATGGGGTAGTTTGAGCTGAAGCGTCACAGACATATTCTGGGACACACACACACCTGAAACATACATTACATCTTGTAAAAAGGAGCACAATAGGTCTCCTTTAAGGTCGTCAGAGAAGCAGCATGGTAAAAATGCCATCAGTAACTTCACTGCTATTGAGGCTGTCATCCACTTTCCATATACATAGCATAATCACTATTATACTGTATGTATATGATATTGACCTTCCAATACCGCTTTCACCCAGCAATACTGCAGCATCTGGATCTCTGCTGTAATAGGTAGAGCAGTGTGTATGACCTTCAGACGTTCCCCTGGCTTCTCTGTGAAGGGGGCTTTGCATATTTACCTAATATGCTTGCCATGAAAGCGCCGAACAAAAGTGAGAGAAAAACCATTTAATCCAACTTTGCTTGTAGGCTTGGGCAAATCTAATTATTCTTTGCTTTCTAGAATTGTAATATCTATCTTGCCATAAGTGCAATGCATACGGAACAGAATTTTCATCACTCTGGAATGAGTGTGTATGTGTGTGTGTGTGTGTGTGTGTGCTAAGCGTGTGCTAAGCGTGACCACATTTGACCACATGACTGAAGGGCTTGGTTTTAAAACATGTAACTCAGTACCAAATGCAGGGAGTCTAATCACACAGTTTTGATTCTGATCACGTTTCAGTGGGTTTTGACTCTTACAGATTTTCCCAGCCACTATGAGGTTGTTGTTTTGGGTTTCTTTTTTTTTTTTTTTCTTTTAAATCAGACGTGTAATATCATTGGGAATTGCACTACCCCAAATGTCTGGCCTGATTCTGACCCTCTGAACATTTCCCACCCTGCAACAGAAATAATAAGACCTACTATAACCATCCGACAGGAGGGGGGAAAAAAAACGGTAAGAGCTATGATGGAGGCAAAGATATAACCCCTCGTTGGTACCTTAGGTTAAGAGTAGTGTTGGGACTGGATGGCTCTAGACACACACCCCTAATATCCGAAAGGATTATCAGCTAGCAGCAGTGGCTCAGTTCCAATGATGTGCTACAGACGGACAATGAGGTCTGATATTGTAGACAGCAGTAGATCGCCTGGGGGGAGAGGAATCAATATCAGCTGGAGGTTGATAACATGGTGCCATTGACTTCGGCTTATCACCCGAAGCTCGACCACAACACTGACGAGCTTAATTCCTCTTACACACAAGCATGCCTACATACACACCTCCACACATCATTATTTGTATTTTCCAGCTCCCTAACTGTAAGGGCTTGGAGACTTAGTAAGGGCTTAGTATTTCGTGCTCGACAGTAAAAGAAGTCGGACAGAAAAAAGTATCTGACTGCAGACGAAACATGTCTGCAGTCAGGGTAATCTGAACAGAGCCTCACACTTTAAAACATGCACCGCTACAATGGCAGCCTGCTAGCCGAGAGGCCTATATAAAATAAATAGATAAATAAACAAATACACGTGCAATAAATTCGGAGCTCAGTTAAAGTGCTGATGAAGCCCATTGTGAATTCATATCTGATCATTACAAGTGCAACAAGAAAATCTTCAACTCCAGAGCAATCATTTAAGCAACAGACCATGCGAGAAAGTATACCACTACTGCGTTTATGACTTTGACTTGCAAAGCTATATCTTATGGTTCCATCTGACCGATCGTTCAGGAGCAAGAGTCCAAAAGGCTGTCAGCCTTCCGCACCAGAGGCCGTCTGAACAACGGCGGCTGTGTGAAATAACCACTAGATCTGCAAAAACACCTCGGCCTTCGCTTGTCAAGTCAAGTTTCGCGTGTCGAATGGTATATTCATTCAGAAGGAGACAAATCTGCCTGCGCAGTCAGCTTGCATGGTGATCAGAACAGTCCATCAGCTCTTCTTTCTTGTGTGATCTGCCTGTGGGATGGATCGTGATTATCCGTTTCTCCATTTCTTTTTAATGCATAGAAAGCCAGTGGCATGGTTCTGAGAGGAATAAGGCAAAGGAGAATCATTTCACTTCAGTGGCTGATTTGCACCTCTGGGCCACCAACGTGATCCAGCAATGATGTTTTGATAGTACTAACGATAGAGAGGACCGTAATGGTGCGGTGAAGGTGGTGATTGCAACAATGATGGTGTTCAAGTTGATGATGATGACAGTCAGAAATGAGTGTTTTAGGACTTGTCAGAAGCCAATTACAAAGGAAATGACTGTGTGCAGGAAGAAGATATACACACACACACACACACACACATATGGGTCTTCTTATATACACCAAAAAAAAATCATTTTACTCTCATCTTCTTATGCATTTTTCAGGATACGCTATAAATTATTTTATTTTTTGGGGGGATTCAGCAGTGCGAGCAAGTCATTACAGGAAAAGCTATACCACCTGAAAATGGAAGACTTTCTTTCTGATGGTTTTGAAATCCAGGAGAAGGATGTGGTGATAGAAATGGGCAAATGTGTGAAGAGGCGCGATCGATCGATAGAGAAGCCAGCTGGAAGACGGAGAGCTGTAGCTCTGTGAGCATCAACACGACCCAAAACATCTGTCACATCAGCATTCTGCTCTACAGCTACTAAAACACCTCTCACTCTGGGAGTATCGCTCAGCGGAACTGTCTGAAGTGAGAACACATTAATATCATATGGAAGCCAATTATGTAAGCGCAATTAGCACAATCGATGTGACTCACTAGCTTTTGGAGCCTTTTCACATAGTCAGACTCATTCAGGAGTTAAAAAAAAAAAAAAAAAAAACACTACTGTGCAACTTGCTGTGCAAACGACCTGCCAGGCTTAATCTGCGAATGGAAAAACACTAACCGTTGCATTTTTGAAATGCCATGTGCGGTGTGCTGAAGGTCAACAGGAGACCAAGAAGTGGTTTTGGGTGAACAAAAGTCGAGCGCACATAGTGGTGTAGCCCTGCCTTGTATATAATTGTCCCTTTATAACCTCAACTGTGAGTGAACTACAGTTTCAGGCATTTCCTCTGCATGCTGAAGACAGGGGTGGAAGAGGGGGTGGGGGTGTGGAAGGGGATCTTCAAGGAAACTAGGACATGGCCCAGACTAATATCTGAATGTAGGTTAAGTAATTAGTTGGACTGAAGCCTGCACGCTTTGCAAAGATGCCGGATAAATTCTCGGCACTTTAATCTAAACATTCCATGGGCCTTGTGTCTGGGGCCAAAGGCTGTTCACATACCAGCATTTCAGAGCTTGAGTCGAATATCTGCTGCTTTAAACACTGAGCAATGTTATTCGTTGCTTGACCCATATAAGAGTGGTGCAATGAGAACAACTGAGCCCAAGCAGTCAAACGTTATCTGTGTGTTAAATGATGACACCAGGTGGACAGATAACAGGAAACAATTGTGATTGTCACAACGGTCTCCTCTGATTAATACCAGAGTGGCCTTTTGACCTCAAGCCAGAGTCAGCAGCCCCGGCGACCCCGATGACCTGTATTGATGAGACTGTAAGGGAGTCAGAAGCTTCTTGGTGATATTGACAAAAGACAACAGCATTGATTCCAATACGGCTCTCTTCAGACCCATTCATGGGATTGATGGGAGGTTGAAAAGAGCAGAAGGGGTGGTATTAAACAGATGCACAGTTTGAACACAGAGTGGAAGGCAGAATACAGCATTACCCCAAAAGAGCTGAAGTCAGCTCCCCCCCACCCCATCTCTCATAGCTGTTTAGACCTGGGATTTGAAACGTTTTGAGCATTTGACCCACAGGTGCTGTATAAAAACAGAAGAGCTTGTCCCAGAATCCAGGTTGGATGATCTTGATTTTTATGACAGAGGCTGTCAATTTGTTGCTCTCAGCAGCACCCTGGGGAGAGCAGCAACAACCAGAGTCTTTGCCATATGTCTTTAGAAGCTGTGTACAAGCAGGCCTTGAGCAAACAGATGAAAGCAGATTAAACAAGAGAAACAGAGAATGATAGTACAATCAGTCTGATCTTCTAATGAATCTTGAATCAATAACATTCCAATACGAGGATGGCCACACACACACACACACACGCACACGCACACGCACACGCACACACACACACTCAACACCATGTATTTTAGGCTCTAAAAGTCCAGTAGCTCAACAGAAGTGGATACACCTACTCACAGCAAGATCAATTTTCTGAAGATTATTCAGGCATCACTAAGGCCTAAATTAAAAATATATATTTCAGATATCTTATCTACAAGGCTTATTTTTCACTTTGGACACCGTCAAAAGCCACAGGTCAGATTAAAAGAAAAAAAAGCTGCTAAAACCTCTCTTTTTTCCCCCCCTTGAGCAATACTGAAAATCACCTGGTCATTAAACAGGGTTTTGATCGATAGCTGGAAAATAACGCTGCAAGTAATGTGATCAATTTTCTCGACTTCGTATTCAATCTGAAAGCTGTGGGTAAAGGGCAGCAGATCTCGGCTCAGATCAGCGGAAGGAGACCGGTGAAGCTACTACAACAAAAAGATGTTCAAAACACAGCAGTGCACGCCTGAACAACTGACAACCGCCGATACAGGAAAGGTAATGGAGATATAATGTCATGCTGATACAAGTTCTTTTTCTCCCCCAGAAATAATGGCTGGCTCAAGTGAATAAGAAATTTTCACCAAAAAAAGCCCTTTGAATTGTGAATGAGACTGTATTTCTTTACAACATACTGACGGCTAAGAAAAATTGAAAAAGCAGTACCGATGGAACCAGAATTAATTTTTATTTACTGATAACGATCTTGTGATCCACAGTATGCGTTACTTCATTTATAAGTAAATATGAATGCCTCTTCCTCCAGTCACATCCTATCCCACAATAGATCTCATCCGCTCTTCTTTCTAAGGGCATAATACAAGCCTCTAACAACATAGACCTAATAGCAGAGGATTTGGTTGGAACGAGCACAGCAAACAGAGCAGGACAGAAGGTTAAAACCTTATAACCTTACATCTGGGTTTCAGAGGACAGGCAGCATACGGGTGCTACTGCAGCTCCCTAGATATTATAATATCATAAAAGTAGTTTTGAAGTTAGAATTGTCCTTTTTGAGTGGCAACTTAAACAAATAACGCTACGATAAAGCCACCAATGAATCAACATCACCCCATACCATGGCATTATATGCGAAATGCAGTATTCCAGTCATGCTTAGCCTGAAACATTAGCATGGTTTGGTTCAAGTATGTTTTTGACACAGACATGGTTTCCACCAACAGCGAGAACTGCAGCAAGAACTCATGCGAATGTCATCAGCAAGACTGGAGAGTGGAAAAGCAGAAGTGCAAGAGGAGGAGAGGATATCCAAGGCCCTTAGGCGGCAAAAAGGGGGAAAGGCAGCCCCTGCAGCGATCAGGCGATAAGGGCCTTCACTGCGGCCAAGACTGCTTCTGCTTTCACACTCATCAAAGGTTGGAGGGGCCAGCAGGTCAGCTGCCACAATGCCACTGCCAGATTCACAATTCAAATGGAGCAAGGAAAATGCGGTCCTATTCTCAAGCAAAGCTACAGGATGAAGAGTTTCAAAGCATTTCCTTTTAAAAGCCTGATACTGTGTGTAAACACCAATACAATAACTGTAACATAAAGCATCATGAAGCAATTAATGTGCAGGATAAAGCATAACAGCTAACATAACACGACTAGCATCCACCGATAAAACGAGGCAGTTAAATCATAGCCTTGATTTCAAGCCTTGAATAAGTTCTGTAGGCCGAAATTCCTCTCCCAACCCCCTTCAAGCAATCAATTATTGAGTCACTACTGCGAAGGGCTGAAGATCAAGTGAGCCTGAACTCCTGACTAATTACTTAAAGTAAGAATTTGACTTGAAGGAAACTGAAATGCCCATGGCAGCTGCTCTCCTTTCACTGCTCACAGCACAGCTGGAAAGGGGACAGACAAAGACCTGGACATGTACAGAAAGGGAAATGTCTGTGGAACAGAGCAACACACACACACACACACACACACACACACACACACTCTCACAACCTCCCTGCATGAGGGCCCCAGGATTTGCAGGCCACCTCCGTGAAAGACAGATAATTCCATGGCTCTTTTTCTCACAACCAAAGGCAACCTCAGATTCCTTCCCTCTCAGTAGCCTGTAATTACAAATCCTTTATTTGATTGTTCATTAAGTTGAACCCTCCTCTGGAAATTGCGACGCACACCCCATTATTAGTGGTTCCAGACATTTCCCCTCCCGTGTGTCTGTTTCCCCTTCGAGTGTGTGCCTCTGAGGAAAAAAAAAAAAAAGAAAAGAAAATACGACAGCCCGTGAGATGACAGAGCGGCGAGATGGCGGCGACTTCGCTTTAATGGTTGCCCTGGCAGTAGCACAGACAAAATAAACGGGAGAGAGAAACTTGCCACCGATCAGAAAGGAAATTATGTCAGTACTGGCAAGGCAAGGCCCACTATTATTACCACATTATTCCTGATAATTATTATTCTCACCAACATGATATGATGGTACATACACTTGCTTTGAAAATCACTGCAAAACAGAAGTGGGAAGAAAGAAAAGAGAGAGAGAGAGAGAGAGAGAGAGAGAGAGCGCTCGCTCGCGAGATAGGACACCCAACTTTCTCACTCTCCTTCTGCCTTTATTTCAGCAAGCCAATTCTACAGCTATTCTTCCCTGCATCTCCAAAAATAACCCTGAGGTTCAGAGTTATTCAGATACACCAAGACCTACCCACTGATGGGTATTCCGGGTATTCCCTATTCTGGCCTTAAGAGCATCAAGAAAGTCTCCAAACCAGTAGAGCACTACCAAGCACTGGGAAACTCCCAACAAACTTGATCTCAGAAGCCCTGTCAACAGGCATTAGGATCAAGTGGAGGAACAAAGAGAAAGGGCAGGGTTTTGGAGAAACTTCACAAGGAGTGTCTCAAGTGTCTCCAGAACAGGGCTATGTGTGAGAGAGAGAGAGAGAGAGAGAGAGAGAGAGAGAGAGAGAGATGGGATCATGTGTATAAAACCTCCCAAAAAAACAACGCCAATCTGGGATCATTTTTTGTCTTGCATACTTTAATAAACACAGCGATTAAGCCAGAGAAGAGTTGAGCCTAGAATCTCCGGCATCACACATGCCGCACCTTGCTGCTCTCTAAAGTTCGACCGCGATAAAGATGGGGTGTTCATCAAACCGCACGTGGCCTTGACTACAGCTGCAGATCCCTTTCCCTGCCTCCTCCATGACCACAACTGCTCCTCACCTCACACACAGGCCACACTGTTAGAGATGCTTGAGTAACTCAATAGCTTCCACTTGCCTGCTTCGAATCACATTCAGCATGACTTATGATTTACGTTAAGCTGCTGTCGCATAAAGGAGTGACTCACCACAGCAACTGATACTCTGGAGCCGTTTCTGTTCTTCTTTGGTGCTCTGCACAGCAGTGGCGACTTTTCAACAGGGTAAGACCGTTTCTAAAAGATTCCTGCTCTGCCAAAACGTGAAGGCAGTATTCCCATGCGTTCTTCCTGGCAAAGGCAACTCCATAAATCTCATCCCCAAATGAGATTTGCGTAAACGTTTGAAAGACACAGCAGGCAGAACTACCGCTGTTACTGTGCAAATAGAAGTTATCCCAGTGTAATACTCCAACACCACTGTTGAACTCATTGAACACATCAGATTGCTCAGAAGTTGTTCACTAGCAGTGCCTGCTGTAATTCAAATCAAAACTTCTTTCACACTAATACGCAACTCATGCTCTATATACAGCAACCTGAGCCTAATAATAAACAGATTCTTTTTAACAAAAGAAGCGCATATAATCTTGAAAATAGTAACGCTTTCTGTAATTAAATGTGTATTTAACACTTAGGTGGAGATCCAGTGTCTGCTGTTTGAAGACTTTCTGGCACTGGAGAGTCTCAGGACTGAGGATTTTGAGAGTTTTCAGGTTTCTTGGAAGCATGACGAGCTGTGGGTTGGTTTTTTTTTGTCATATTAACTTCACAAAAGGACCAAAATAAATAAAGAAATAAATAAGTGAGTAAATAGAGGCTGGTGACGGAATTGCTGTTACAAAGCAACTGAAAACAAGAACCAGCGCTTTTTGTTTCGCGGACTTTCCCCAACGTTAAACAGTTCAAATTCTGAGGATTTAACTATTAAATTAAACGTTGTTTGCCAAATTGCTGTGGTATAAGAGGAATCAAGCATGACTTGGCCATTTTTATGCTGGAAAATAAATCAACATACCAGTAACTCTGCTTCATATGGGATCGCACCACACCACCCGCTCATTCATTATCTGATTACAACAGCACGCCCGGTCACGTCTTAATTCTTACTTAACACCCAGTTCTGTAGCTAACATTTTCTCTACTTGTTCATTTTAATATTAACTAAATATTAACATTTAATATGTAACTCAACCCGACAGGAAACTCGGATAACTCGCTAGATAGCACGTGATACAATCCAGTTTCGCCTATACAGTATGCTTTTATTTCTTTCTTTAAGCTACCAAACAATTATGAGTAAACAAAATGGCATTCCCAAAGCACGATATTAGATAAGGAAATGTTAGTTATGGCGCAATGTGAGGCAGAAACGCATCATAAACGTGACTCTTAATGATTTAAAATGCTGCTCATAACGAGACAGCTGCGGGTATTTTTATGACACACTATCGTAAAAACGTGACCTTGTGAAAAGGCAATAACCCTGATTTGGACATTTGATAATAGAATACATGTCAAATTCATGTATGGTTTAACACCCGTGAAAACACGAGTAAGCAAAAGGGGGTGAGCAGAGAAGTGTGTGGCTCTAGTGAGAAGCTGCAGTGGGATTTAGTCACCTTCGCTGGCATGGAGTGGATGAGCTGCTTCTACACCGCTTCACCGCTGAGCCAGCACTGTGATCTGGCTCAGAACAGATGTTCCAGTGTGTAGCTTTAGCAGCTCCCTTTCTTCCACCCACCTACACACCAACATGCACGCACATACACATAACCTCATGCGTTTCTGCACTCGTCTGAACAATTAACACACCTTCATCTCTCGCTTCAAACCGATCACGGCTGCTCCGATGCCAGCCGGAGCGGAGTCAATTAAAAGAACGGAACAGACAAGCAGAGGTGTGATGCATCAAATGTGCCCTTTTTTTTTTTTTTAACTAGTACACTCCACTAGATAAATGCTTGATGAATACAATGAGCTGATATCAGGGTACTTGTTCCACATAAACAGTTATTAGAACCATTGGTTTGTCCTTCAGTTGTCAGAGAGATTGATTCATGCAAGAGAGATTGGCATGTTTGGTCCAAGACGTTTCAGAAATGTATGATTTGTGCTGCCCTTGTCGGTCAAAACAGAATTTGCATCCTGACCTTTCACCCTGGAGAAGAAGGGATGCCATCTAATGCCATATACATGTCAAAACACAAAAGACACTATTGATAAGAACCACTCTGCAGGAAGATAATCCATCAATTTCCCGTCCAGCTGTCAGAGGCAGATTGGATCATTTACTCCAGAAGTGTTTAAACAGTGTTGCGGCTGATGACATTTACGACCTCTGTAATACGACTCCGCCAGTCAAGTGCATGCAAACTGCTTTTCATTCCTTACCATTACATTTACATTCATGGAATTTGGCAGACGCCCTTATCCAGAGCGATGTACATCTATCTCGTTTATACAACTCATTTATACAGGGTTAAGGGCCTTGCCCAAGGGCCCAACAGTGGTAGCTTGGCAGTGCTTGAACTCCTGACCTTCTGATCACTAACCCAGTGCCTTTAACCCAGTGTTTCTCAAATCCAGTCCTCAAGCCCCCCCCTCCCAGAATGTTTTAGATGTCTCCCTATTTAACACACTAACAAGCTGATGAGTTGAACCAGGTGTGTTAAATAGGGAGACATCTAAAACATTCTGGGAGGGGGGGATTGAGGACTGGATTTGAGAAACACTGCTTTAACCACTGCCACATTATGGCATTAGGCAGATGCCCTTATCCAGAGTGACTTAAAATTATCAAATTTTTGTTTTTACACAACTGAACCGTTGAGGGTTAAGGGTCATGCTCAGGGGCCCAGAAGTGGCAGCTTGGAGTGTAAGCCTTAAAGTGAGAAGCTGAGGCTCATGACCTTCTAATCAGAAGTCCATCATCCTAACCACTGAGCTACCATTTCCCCGGTCAACGGTCACTCAGGATTCACGTTCAACCCGTGGCGTGTTTTTCCTCATCCGAATAATAGTCTGTTTTTTTTTAAAGGACCTTTTAAGATTTGACACTGTTTGAATCCAAAAGTCTCCATCTTAAATGGAGAAATGTACTTGAACTGTGGATTTTTTCATCACCGGGGGTGGGGGTCGGTGGGGGTGCTGCTGTGTGTACATGCATGGGGAAAGCATAATTGCTGCAGCGTTCATCTCATTTGGTGAAAAGTGGAGAGTAAAAATCCCCATGCTGGTGCTTGTGGGAAGAAAAAGAGAGGGAAAAAAACAGTGCTTTAATTTCATGTGACCAAATTTCATTTAATTTCATGTGACCCCCCCCCCCAACCCCAACCCCAACCCCAGCGCATAGTACAGTAACATGACTTTCTGGGTCAGCTCTGACAAAGACGTTTGATCTTTCTTGTTAAGACTAAACAGTGCTGTCAAGTGTGTATAAGGCAGACCAAAGTTTTACACTTATCGGTCTTTAATGTGGTTAGTCCTTTATTGTGCAATTAGCAAATGGTATAGATGGTTTAATGTAAAATGAATACTAGCGCAATATGTGAAAGGTGATTAGCGGTCTGCTTAAAAGCAACCTGACAATTATTAACAGAAGCGTGTGTGGGTGAGTGTGCATGTGACCATGCGTTTGAAGTGGGAAAGAGAAAGAAAGAGAGAAAGAAAGAAAGAAAGAAAGAGAGAGAGAGAGAAAGAAAGAAAGAAAGAAAGAAAAGGAGAGTCTGTAGAGAGATTATGGGATTGCTGTCAAAAAGAGTGTGAGATCAGTACTAGAACAATAAAGAATTCATTTTCTGGATGTTATCTCATTCTCATACACCGCAGTCGGTCTCACATTTTTTGTGTGTGTTTTCCCATCGTTTATAAGGAGACACGGATATTAAAGGACGATTCAACAGTTCCCCCTGGTGTCAGTCTCGTGTAGTACAGCATCGGGGGTTGTTTTGTTCTTTTATTAAGTGGCAGCTAGGGGAAGTGAAATTTTTAACGTGCCACTATAATATTTGCAACAACCTAATAAATGCTTTCATCTTCATTAATTGACTTAACCTGGTCCAGCTGGATCCACAACCTATCCTGGGAATACTCAGGGCAAGGTGGGAACACACCCTAGCTGGGAGTACAATAACCAACTTCAATTATGAAAACTAATTCATTATGAGGCGATCACAACTGAACAGATCCAGGCAAGTCTCTTTTTTATTACCGTCATATATATACACATATATCAAATGAGCTTTATGAAATGAATTTCCTGCCCTTTTCTTTCTCCATCCATCACTCTCTTTCCCTCCACACTCCTCTACGCCCGTCAGTCATTAATAGGATATGTCAGTCCCGGCAACGAACGCATCGTCTACCACTCCTTAAAGTCAACACTTTTTTTTTTTTTATTAAAATCATGCTGTGAGCACAATCCTGAATCAGACTGTGGCTTTAGCACGCTCGGCATCATCTTCCATCAAAACGACTCTATATGTAATCATTCAGAACAAAAAGAACGTCAACAGTGCTCTCAAGTTCAGAGAGATATTTTACATTAGTGTTCACCTTTACATTTCTACACTGTGATCACAAGATACTGTACACCTTTATACGGCATTGCATGCTCTTATCATACCTTGACACGATGCTGAAGCCACACTCTTACTGCTGTGAATAAAGACTCGCCCGTCCTAAGAGCTGCTGCCATGATGAACACTGTCTTGGGTTCATTCCACACCTCGATCACAATATGATCATTCTGTATCTAACACATTCAGAAGGAGTTTCTCTGTGCATCTGTATACTGTAATGTTCAAAAAAACTGTCATGTCACACGCTGCTCGTTGGTCATTCCGTGCACAGATCTGATCGCAGGGAATGACATGAACATACCCTACACCTGAGTTATGAATCTCACAAGCAGTGATTTGAGCACAAACGATGACTCGATCTCAGATGTGCATCAATTTTACCTTATTTACATGTCGTACATGTATTTACAAGCCACGCCCTGTTTTACCCAGGTGTTTTTAAGCAGGTGTTGTAATAGTGAGCCAATAAAAAGAACGTATTTAGCAAACAATCGAGATGCAAGGAAGATCCAAGGAAAGAAGTAGTAAATGATAAAGGGGGAAATGCACTTCGGTGAAGATGAATTAGAGGTGCTTTAGCCAGATGTTGCTGCCAGTAAAAAGAGTTATGAAGTGTACTGTGTTGTAAAAGTCCAATAGGTCGCATTTAAACACTGTAAAACATAATTAAAGCTTTATTTATTAATATATGCATGTTTCCATATGCATGTTGCAAACACTGGAGAGCACACTAGCAAAATTAATTAGATAACATCTGGCGTGTTGCAGCAATAATCTGAAATTACATAATTAACCTAAAAAAATGTGCAATGACATCCAAGTGTTTTTGAACAAGTTACCTGCTAGGTGGGCGTGAGACTGGTGTTTTTTTGTTTGTTTTTTTAAATCCCACCCCCACCCACTTCCAAAGGAATTCAGACATTTCCACGGTTAGTATTTTTGTTTTGGTTGTACCTACCATTGATGCTTTCTAAATAACTTACTAAATATTTTCTAGAATCTTCTATATCTTTCTATATATCTTCTAACGTCATTTAAATCAGTGACCCTGGCCTGGATTATCAGATACACAAGATGAGATGGTCAGAACCTTTTCTTCTGAAGGTGTTCCTTTGTTGACTTGGATGTGTGTTTTGGGTCATTATCATGGTGGAAGGTGAAAGTTTTCTTGATCTTCAACAGTGTATCCAAGCCCAGCAGGTTTTGATAGAAGCAGCCCCATGGCATGATGCTGCTACCAACATGCTTCATTGTGAGTATGGAGTCCATTGGGTGACAAACTGTCTTGTTTTGAGGCCAAACATATCTTTTAGAATTATGCCCAAACAAAAAGGGCCTACCTTGGTCTCATCAGACCATAACACATTTTGGCACACATTAGGTTGCATTGGATGTTTTTCTTCGTGAGAAAGGGCTTTTGTCTTGCCACCCTACCCCATAGCCCAAACATTTGAAGAGTGAGAGTTTGTTGTCACATGCAGGGAGTGACCAGTACTTGTCACATAGTTCTGTAGCTCCTGTAATGTTGCCATAGGGGTCTTGGCAGCCACCGTAATAAGTTTCATCTTGTCCTTTCGTCAATTTTGGAAGAATGTCCTGTTCTTAATGTTACTGCGATGCTCCATTTTCTGCACTTGTTGATGATGGTCTTTAAAAAGTGTCGTATGGTACATCTAATACTTTGGAAATAATTTTCTATGCCTCTACTGATCAATACCTTTCGACAATGAGATACTGTACACGCTTTGGGATCATGGCTTCAGCATTCACATGAAACGAAGACGATGTCAAGAAAATCCTACAGAAAATTTTTTATTTGGTGTTCATCGGAATCACGTCATTGATGATGGCTGTAGGATAATCGTTTTTAGACCAGAGTTCGAGTCTCAGAACAGTCACATGCCCCAATATGAAAGGGTGTACACAATTATTCTACCAGGTTATTCTAAGTTTGCCGTTTTTTTTTCCTTTCTAAAGAATTCCTATTTGTTTTTCACTTGAATTTTGTTGGTTGCTTTAGGACATTAAAGGTGGAAAAAATCGGATATGATTTATCTTGGTTAAATTTTTTTTTACAACACAAAAACCTGCCATTAAAACAGGGGTATGTAGGACATTTGCATCACCACTGTATTCTCATCATAAAGCTTGATTTGTCTAAAATCGTTCAGCTTTAGTATTGGTATTTTGACTTGCGCCTGTCTCAGAAACATTATACACAATAAGACCTGCGAGTTATGCCAGGAGCACACGTCAACATATTTTCAGCAGAAAATACGGGTTTTTGTCCAAAGCTTGAGGGAGTTTTCTCCCCTGAGCTGATGGGGTGAGTGGGTGGTGGCAGGAAACCGTCTGCCAAGAGATTCACACACAGCGAGGCCACAGTGTCGAGAACCATGCACGCTGCCAGGACTGGAGGGCTTTGATTCTGTGGTGTGACCATGCATGTCAATAACAACAAACAGACAAAAAAACAGGGAAGAGAAAAAGTATATGAAGTCTTGTTTTAGCTTCTTTCTTTCTGTACCAATGACCCAGTCTCTGAAAAACCACAACATTTTGGCTGAATTGAGCCAAAAGGTGAAAAAAAAGGGAAAATATAAAACACTGACTTTGAGACCCATAAAGTTACGATCAGTCCAATACACAGGCATGTTAATACATGGAGAGACCTTCTCAAAACTGCTTCATCTGTACCATTTGCAATAACAACCTACTTCTGAAAATGCCAGAAAAGAGATTACGTACATGCTGTAAGAGAGATTGTGTACACCATTATTCGTCTTCCATTTGAATTATTTTCCAAATTATATATTCCCGATTTGAGGTTTATCAGCGAAAAAAAAAAGCCAAGTACAAGTATTTGATTAAATTAACATCTCTTTCAGATGTTCGTATTTGCCAAAATAAACATCAGAAGAGGCGTATGAGGAATGGTTATTTCCAAGCTGATCTGCGTCAGATTTAATAGATTTGAAGCCAAAAAGAGTTCCTGGAGTTAATATGGCGTGAATCATGATGCAGACATTCATGCCGAACCTCTTCACATCATATCTCCGTATGCAAAAAAGCATGTTGTGGCTGTATTATTGCTTTATAAGAGCAGGGTGTCTTAGATGGTGAGGAGAAGCAAGTAGCTATGGCCCCTGAGCACCATGGGAAAAGAGCCTTGTGGGATACTGCTTTCCCATATAGAGAGGAGGCAGACTAAGATTTTTTCCAGACTTCTACTACACCAGAGATTAGCATTGTGAGAGTCAACGTCTCACAAGATGTTCCTGTTAGCCAAAGAACAACAAACTATATAGATCTTTTATAATAAACTGCTGGGTGACTTCTCCTGAATATAGGTGTTGTCCCAGGATTTGTTTTATGTAATGATCAATAGAGCGATCTTTATCTCTGGTAGGCTGAATACACGGTTACTAGAACAAATATTTTCATTATACAGTGGCTGCACCCGTCAGATGAACCGTGTCTGCAGTTTGATTTGTTAAATTGCACTGTTTTATATAGCTGCATGTATGCAATAGGATATGTACATGTAGAACAATGTCTTGCATAAGTATTCACACCCCTTGAACGTTTTCACATTTTTTTCCTGTTTCAACCGTGAACTGAAATAGATTTCATTTGTATTATATGTCAGAAATCTACACACACACAAAAGAAAGTAAAAATCTATGCAAAAGTTGACAGCACAAGTATTCATCCCTGTTGCTAAGGAAATAAAATACTTTCTGTTTGCCAACAGAAGTCACATGATTAATTGCATACAGGTTGACTTCATTCAACTAAAGTGTCCTAAACATGTATTGCATTCCTAAAGAAACGTGAAATCATGAAAAGACATGCAGTATAATCCCAATTAAGTCCATTTCAATTGCAGGTTGTAATGCTACAAAGTGTGGAAAAGTTTAAGAAGAGAGAATAATAAAGATTTGAAACTCGTCAAATTCCGATTTCTGACTCTGAAATTCCCCGTGAACAATTAATAGATGCTTAACAAATTTCTACCATCCTGGTCATGTCTAAGGTTGTGGAGTTAATTGAATTTTCAATTTCAATTACGACTTCCAACTGTTTACGAAAACATAATAATCGAGGAAAACGATTATTGTGCAGCATTCCGTTTCACAGTGTTCTCATTTTCTCTTTTTAAAAAGAGCACGCCATTTTTATTTCCAGTGGTGCACTTTCACCCCTCCCTAAAAGTCCAAACTCGCTCCACGCCAGGCTGCGGCATTTTGAGTTCAGTTCGAGCCAAGAGACAGAAAGAGAGCCGTTGGTCGACAAGAAAGATAAAACCATTTCAGCCGTTTGGAAACAATTTGGTTTCAAGGAGTCAGATGTGGAACAAAAAGAAATAGCGTTGCAGATTTGTTGCATGGTGGTGTGTCCCATGTTCCCCAGATCTATATGGCACGTAATGAACACATGAAAATCTGTTACTGACTGGAATATGTTGAATATAGTTTGCCAAAATGTTGAATATATAGGAGTTTCCAGTAGGTTGTAGCAGTGCACTACAACATATTTGATATAATTTATTTTGGGCTAATTTATTTTTTATATATATATATATATTGAATAAATGTTTAGTAGTTTTCAGTCGGTTGTGGAAGTGCACTATAACATAGTAGATATTTATTTTGATCTAATTTATTTTTACACATATACACACACATTTAGATAGATAGATAGATAGATAGATATCCATCCATCTTCAACCGCTTATTCCTGCTTCAGGGTCGTGGGGAACCTGGAGCCTATCCCAGGAGGCATTGGGCACAAGGCAGGGTACACCCTGGACAGGGTGCCAGTCCATCGCAGGGCACAATCACATACACACTCACACACACGTTCATACACTATGGACAATTTACCAAGCTGCCAATCAACCTACCATGCATGTCTTTGGACTCGGGGAGGAAACCGGAGTACCCGAATGAAACCCCCGCAGCACGGGGAGAACATTCACACACATGGCCCCGGCGGGAATCGAACCCCGGACCCTGGAGGTGTGAGGCGAACTAAGCCACCAATTAATTCAATTAATCCACTGTTAAAAATACAAGACTTTTTTTTTTTAAGTTGAATAAACGCATGATGTTTTGTGTTTAATAATGGTGATCTCAATATAGACCAAAATAAATCATGATTATGATTTTTGCCATAATCAGCCTTGTGTGAAGTCCTGTTTCTAGATGCAAAATGGACATTTTAAGCCTTTAAACTCCAAAGACTATGTCCTATTTAGATGGAGTAGTTTTAAATGGGAAAGTGTAGAAATATAGTTATTATGGGAGTATCTCCCATTTACACACACGTGCGCACACACACACACAGCCATGTTTTACCTTATATAACATGATCAGTAGAAATAACCCCATGTTATATAAGTCCCATCCCAACTGACATCTTACTAAAGATTTCCTTAATATCCTGTGGTAAAAGAGGCTTTGGACTATTTCTTCCATAGAGAGACACTCCAGGAAACGCTCACTTCTGTTATTTCCTGAAAAATCCAAAGCAAAACCAAGTATTGGCCCAGTTTAGAGTACAGAACAATGAAATATACACAAAGTTTAAAAGGATGTGGCGGTGAAGCGACATTTCCAGGTGGTTTAGGTAAGTTACTGAGCATAGGTACAGGCCACACGTTATGGTATCGTGACCAACTAATGATTATGTAATGAACTAATGAATGGTTAATGCTCTGGGTTACTGATCAGAAGGTCAAAGGTTCAAGCCTAAGCACCTCCAAGCTGCCACTGTTTGAGCGGCGCCCTTAACCCTATCTGCTCTATGGGTATCGTATCATGGCTGATCCTGCACTATTCCCCTAGATTCTTAACAAGCTCAGATATGCAAAAAAAAAAAAATGATTTTCACTGTGCTGTAATGCATATACGAAAATAAAATAAAGGCTTCTTCTTCTTCTTCTTCTTCATGTGCATCAATGTGCATTACAACAAGCTGTTAAAATAAAGAACAAAAATCAATCTGTATTAAATTGGAGGTGCACGCAGTATTAATCTAATTTTTAGTGTGAAGAGCATGTGTACATTATTTCAAATGTCCTCCAGCAACTAACTTAATAGACATGTGTCCAGAAATCTTTTCAAATAGTCAATAATAGTCGGTTATTAATGTTTAAGCATTGGTAGGGGTTTTGATTGTCAAATGTCCCTTAGATACATGGCTGTATTCATACTCATGTAATGTCTAGCTAGAAATGAATCTCAGTCCACCTGAAGGGGTTGTATTTTGATCTGAATTCATTTTCAATGTCTTGGTCACGGCTACACCTATATTTCTATGATGCTAATCGCTGTTCAGATCATTCTGCGAGAAAGTCACAGAGAAATATGGCTTGTATGACAGTGGAATGTATATGTATGTGTGTGTGTGTGTGTGTGTGTGTGTGTGTATATATAAAATATATTACATACATACTCAAGACACGTGAAATGACCAAATGAAAATCGGGTCTCAGTATAAACATGTGCTGAAAACTGGAATAACTCTTGAGAACTTCTACCTTTTCTCTCACCGTGTGGTTAATCTAAATGCAAGTCAACTGCATTTGGTTTCACGTGTAATTATTTATGATACAGTGTTCAGTCCACACAAAGCAGGAGGCTCCAAATAGAACAAGACCTTATTTATTCAAGAAACTGAAATTAGAGATAAAAGGTTTTATCATGGACACCAAAAAAAAAAAAGCCTGTGCATTATGGGATGCAGAAACCCTCTGATCGTGTGGTCTCTTTTTTTTCTTCTTTTTTTTTTTAAAGAAAGAAAAGAAAAAAAAAATGTACAATGAAAACCTTTACACAATCTCTGTGCACCTCACCTGCAATCCTGTGGGCTTGACAACCATAACCTAGCAACCATGCGGACTCCATAAGAGCTAGAGAATTGCAATACTTGTTACTCCCTTTCAGAAATGCAATGTAAAGAAAGCAAGGATGGAAAAAAACAGACCATAGAAAACGATGGACACATGCACTCAATGTCTTTCACCCATGAAATGCTTGATCTGAATAAGAAAGAGCTCTTGTGTCTTAGCAGACTGGCATTGAAAGGATAAGGAAGGAAAACTCCCCATCTAAGAAAATGCTTTATAAAAAAAAAAAAAAAAAAACCACCACCACACTCACACACACACACACACACACACACACACACCTCCTGCAAACGTCCAGGTCCTTTAAGGGCCTTTTGTGCTTCCTGTGCTGTTCATTCTCCTCATCCCTTCTACTGAAGAGGTTGCTGTGCCAACACTGGAGTCTGAAGACAGGGAGTAATAAAGTAGGGAAGCATGAGGTCCCCCAGATGATTTGGGAACCCAAGCACATGTAAATGGCCTGTTCACAGTGCACTCTCTCGCTTGGGACTTAATTAGAGTTGAACTTGACCAGTGACCCCATGATAATGGAGCAGCAGGTCACTGCTATGACACCGGCCTGCCTGTCCTGCCACTCCGCTACACTTGACTAACCTTTCATAGACGTCTACTGGTATATACGCGTTAATAGAAGAATTAGAAAGGGGACGAAATCTGTTTTTAATGTACATTCTGAAATTACAGAGTGCTGACAGACCAGACTGGAAGGCCCCATTTTTACACGTACCCATTTCATGAGTCAGTCTGATTAAAAGTGAATACCGCTACAACACTCTTAATACGAACGCCTTCTCCTAAGCGCAGTTGTTCATGAGCTATGATTGTGAAACATCACCACAATGATCAAAAATGTATTGTTACACCAACATATCATACTGAAAGCTCTTTCTGCTAGCTCTTTCTAGAAGCTGAAAGTAAGATTCATTTCAAACCATGTGACATTATTTTGAAAAAGCAGATCATGTTTACAGTCTGCAAACTGGCTGTAAAGTTTTAACAGTAAAAGCCAAAATAGTAAACAAACAAACAAACAAACATACATAGTAGTCTGTTTAGAATTGGACGCCGTCCTGCTTGACACCTAGCGATCGGTGATTATGTAATTAGTTGGAGAGCAGCGGTGCCTCATTAAGGCGTTCGGTGTTGAAATATCAGACCAGTCTGCATTTCATTGTCTATGATTTGTGCAGCCATGCCAAGCAAACTGCATTATTCATACTGACTGCTCCCAAGATAGTTCTGTCTGCTTCGCATCACTAAGGGATCTATAACCAATATTGACAGACACTGCACAAAAATAACTGAAATAATAGTGTTCCATGGGATTAAAAAAACAAAAACAAATAAAGATACTGTTTTGCAAGAGCATTGTGTCACTATATGTTTTGACACCCAAATGCCACAGACACAAAGCCGAGCTAATGTGTGCATGCTGATGAACTCAAACTCGTCTGAATGCATACTGATTTGCACCCTTTCCACATCGGCCGCTCCACATAACCTCTCTTTTGAGAGCCTGAAAAGTGTCTACATGAGTGACAGAGAGGCAAGAAGCAGCAACAATCCAACAGAATGCGAGCACACCGGTTTTCTATGTCTTCTAGTCTAGGCTCACACAATTTTTATTTTAATTAAAAATGCTTTTTAAAATGAGCAAACAATATTATACATGGCTAGTTACTTGGTACACTGACTTCTGAAACATTCCGTTTTAAACATTTAACTTGAGTAAAAAATAAATAAATAAATAAATCACACTGAAGGACACATAGTGAAATGTGTTGTGTTGAGCAACAACACAAACCCCATCTGTCTCTTAAAAGACAGTAAAGAAAAAAAACAAAAACATAGGAATGTTCTCCTGTTATTGTCCTTGTGCTAGTTTGCTGGAAAGTTTGTCCAGTTTTTGGACAACAACATTGCAGTTGCTGCTCCACACCCAGCATTTCCTCCTATTCTACTCCAAGAGGAAGTCTGATACTGGAAACAGACTCCATGCTGGCTCTGACATAGCCTACTACACGTCCTATTACTGCTGTTCTGTTCACTATTCAATTCAACTCAATTTCATTCAAGTCAATTGGTAGTTACACTATTGCCAAAGCACTGACATGACAAATGACCCCAGCTTTGCAGACGAGAATTGCAATATAAAATGTCATCATTGCAGAGGCGTGAGTGCAAGTTCAGAAATGGGAGTCATGTTATCAGTTTCAGATTTACAAAGAACAGTCATTTTAAAATGATTCAAGTTGACTTTTCTCTCTCCTTGCTAATATAACCTGGAAGTAAGATAACTTCAAATAGTACTGATGACTCAGGCCAGATTCTGAGGGTGAAAGTCTTACATACATGTGAATTAAGAACTTTGCTATCTATGAATTTAAGATGTTTACACACTCGGGAACATATTAAAATCAACATTAAGTGGAACAAAGCTGAACCACAGCCACACAAAACAGATGTTGTGCATAATTAAAGTTGCCACAAACCACGAACCCATTTCATTCGATAATCCAGTACTACCATGTGATTAGTGCCCTTTTCTTTTACGATTGAGAGTTTTATAAGGCCCTGTTGAGTTTGTTTGTTGGCAGAGGTTGCTGAGTATGGCCATTCACAGGAGCGCAGATATATGAGCATCTTCACTGTATTCATCTTATACTTCCACAAGCATTAGACATTTCGCTTTGGTTTAATGTCTAGTTATCGCCTTACCGTGCTTCTATAGCACATCTTTTAGCACATTAGCATCTTCTGATGAACCATAGGAATAATTCAATAAGCCTAGAAGTCAAGTGCATAAAGCACACTAGCAATTTATGAAGTCAGACAAGATCTTGAAGCTGAAATTGAAGTGAAATGGGTCTAAAAGTATATAAAAACACACAGGGTAGAATGAAAGAGCAAATGAAACAGACATGCTCATGAGTTTCAGGATGGTTGTATAAGGCCACTGCATGGTAGTGTGTCATCATGTTCCCTGTCAAAATGTTGTGACTGGACGCAGGCATAAACCAGATCAATGTTCACCTAATAAGGGAACACAAGCGATTACCTGGCAGAGCCAAGGCTTAGTCACTTGAAGGGTCATTTCTGAGAAATCATCAATCATACAGATCTGATTATGCATGCATGTGACTATAGACTTATATAAACTGGATTTCTATGTGGTTGTTTATATTCAGCTGCAATTTGGAGTATGTGGGTAAAACATACGGAAGTAAAAATACCAGAAATTTGGAAAAATATATTGCAAAACAATATACTGAGTGTATTTTCCAGTCACTGTATGACTGTGATTGTCATCATCACTAGTTACATACAGTATGCAACTGTGGTTCTATGAATAACTGCCGTGGGTGGTGAGAGTCAGCTGTTGTGCATGTCTACACGTATGTCGAAAACTTGCATGTAAAAAAAAATATGTCACTACATATGATGCAGTACTTAATATATATGTAATATATTTTATATATACACACACACACACACACACACACACACACACACACACACATTCCACTGTCATACAAGCCATATTTCGCTGTGACTTTCTCGCAGAGTTCACGCTGTATCAGAGCCAGCTCTGAATGACGAGGCGTTTAATAAATCCATAGTTACACATGTAACTAGCATTCTACTTCACTTTATAGGCAGTGTGAATCACCTGGATAATCAACTGTGTCAGCTAAGGACTACATGGAAAGGTCAGAGTTCACCACCACACTTGACCATTGGCAATATCCTTGTAGAACCTGAAGAAAGTGGATGGTGATACCCACGTAACAGTAGATTTGTAGAGCAGCACACCTCTAAACAATGCCCATGAGGAGCAGTCGCTCTTTGTAGATTGGTTATGTTAGGTAGACGCTGGGCACCCAATCAGTCCATAGGCTGTGGTGATTATGTACACCACTCGATCTGACCAACTTCTACTTTGAAATGAAAGCCTTTCCTCTATGACAGATTAACACTTGGCCTGAGGATCAGATGGACAGTGCAAGGTATTATTAGAACCACATATGTACCAGAGGCAGCAAGAAATACTCTGCAGGTCATTCAACTGTTGTACAAAATTGGGTAATATAACCTTGGGTAGATACTTCACATTCAATCACCAGGTCACCACAGAGTAGTCTAGCCACCAACTCAACTCGTGCAAGGCAAGTTTACAGCCAGAGCATGCAGTTCTCACACTCTATTTGATAAACTGCTAGATTTCAAAGACACACATTTCAGTTTGACACACTCGTACAGGCTTGAAAGGAAAGGTCTAAAGGGAGTACAAAATAAGATAGAGGTCTCACACAGGGCTCCTAAGGTATTGAGGTGCCTTGACACTTTCAGAAATAAGTAATAATTTTATTAGCCACGAGAGAGATGTCATACATGGTGCTCAGGTGCAATATAATGGCTGCCATACCCTTCTACCAGAGCATACATGATCTATGTACTAGGGGCTCTTGCCTTCAGGAATGTGTTTTCTGTACTGTTGGGACTCAATGCTTAGGGATTTATTCTGAGGGGCTAAACCTACAGACACAGGTTACCTGGCTAAGGGCATCTAGTCGCTCCATGCATTTGGGACAGCAGATCTACCTGGCTAGGAAGCCACCAGGGTTTTCTGACCACCAGCAAAACCAATTGTGGAAACAAAGGTCTTGCTGGCTATCTCAAAGCCACAAGCATAACTCTTTGGCCTAGTTGCTCAAGTATGTGTAACAAATTCAATCTGAAATAGGGAAAAATATAATGTAGACAGTGAGGCCAGTTGTGGGCCTGTGCATCCTGTCTAGGGCAGTCTGTGAGTAAGAAACAACCAGCAATGTGGTGATTTGGTGAGGTGTAGCTGGACTTCCAAAGCCAAAAGTTTCCCATATCTGGACTACCACTTTCAGATGCAGACACCACTCCCATCGTCATATTCACGGTCTCCACAGAGCATTTGAGTACTGAGCCTGGTTTATCAATGACGGTCTAAGCTGCGTTTGGCCCTTGGCCTGTTCTTTTGGGAAAGCTTTGACTTACCCTTTGGCTGAATTCTGAAATCTGCCTGTGTTTTAACTATTGCGTAACCACTTTAAGATGTGAATTCCAATGTTAATCCTGTTTTCCTCTTTCTTGTTGCAGATATATTGGCTATAAAGCAGCCTGTCACCAGTCCCTGGCCTTCAAAGGTGTGCTCCATGGAATAGTTTATTGAGGCAACTGCAGCACACAGGGCAGATTTTGCAGGTGTGATCTGCACACATCTGACAGAGTGGATTGTACTAATGACACATGATCCCCACACATAAACCATGCTCACAAAAAGGTGCCCCATATCCTGGTCTAGGTGTCTTACTTACTAGGAGTCCAAATCTCTCTTTAAATCACTCTCAGTAAAATCTATGCACTGCGGCATAGTACTGTGACTGGTGTAGTATGAAAGAGGGCACTCGTTGCTGAGCGTTTCTTAGCTGTGTCCAATTCTACTCGGGTCATTTCCATTTTACAAGAGTCTACATTGGCAAGTTTACAGCAGGGACCAGACGAGACCCATTTTCAGATGTTGCTGAGGCCAGAGTTGCATGGTGGTTCAACTGCTGGGTCATTATTAGCATAGAAAAAACTTCCAGAAAGAGCTGGAAACATAGCGATCCTGTGCTACTTTGAATAAGAGGGAAATTGGGAAACCCAACCCAAGTGAGAAAACACGGGGTCCATTGTGTGGAAAAAAAAAAAAAGTCTCGGCTTGCATATGCACAAGAAGGTATCCAGGTAACTCTCACCACCCCTGGCAGTTAGGATGTGTGAAATAGAAATATGGTTTATATACATAGGTATTGAACACAAATATTATCAAATGTATTTAAATACTCTAATAATTTCAGACTTATTCAGCATTTACTCATATACACTATGTGGCCAAAAGTATGTGGACACCTGACCATAAAATCAATGAGGTTCTTCCCCCAAACTGTTGCCACAAACTAGGAAACACGCAATTGTCCAGAACAGCTTTGTACACTGTATCGTTAAGATTTACCTTCACTACAAATAAGAGGCCCAAACATGTTCCATCATGACAACGCCCCTGTGCACAAAGTGAGGTGCATAAAGACACAGACCGAATATCGTTCTAAACATTTATGTGTACAATAATCATTATAAAATACATTAGTTCAATATCAATCCTACATGATTATCACCCTATCCAATCCCACCTACCTTAGGCCACTTGGGGTTGAGCAGACGGGCCTTGACGGCATCATCTAGTGCTGCGTGGTACTGGCCAAGTTTGAGGAGGGCGGCTGAGCGGTTGCTGTAGAGGATGCAGTTCTGTGGGTCGGCACACAAAGCCTCACTGTATAGCTCCACAGCCGTGCTGAAGTCACCCAGCTGGCACGCCTCGTTACTGCGCCGAACCTTCTCCATGAACTCAGCCTTGCTCATGACTGGTGCCTCAGCCCCAGTCGGTGCAGCCCTGCCCAGCGCCCGGGATCCAGCTCCAATAATCTGCAAACATACATTATATGAATGAGTATTGCCTGGTGCGGATGACACAGCTTTCAATTGGTAAGATTTAAGCTTGAACAAATGTTTTGATGGAAAATTATCTGGTTAGGGGTGAGACAATACCAACTGCCATGTTGCTGACATCAACGTAGTGTATCCTGGTACTAAAATTGTAAAACATCTGAGAAAATTATATTTCTACATTCCTTTTACTACCTACTAAACCTGAAGTCGAATGTACTGCAAACATGTACACAAATGTGAACGCGTGCACTAGGGGGCAGAGTCGCATATATACCAAACCAGAATATCAGAAAATAACAAGTCAATTTGCTACAACAATGAAAATGGATAAAAGAAGCAAAAGTATTCAAAGGGATAATACAGAATTTTAGTTGTAACACAGAGTCCTTGAGGATCATGTGTGGGAATATTTAGGTCTGTGGCAGAAAAGGAGATGGTATGTGGGACTGTAAGTGTCCAGGCCTGATGAGGGGGAAACACTGTACTGTAAGTTAGTGTGGCTAATGTGGCTCAGAAATAAGAAAATCCATTTTAGGTATTTCAGCATGGCCCGAGTACAGAGCTTACAACAACATGATGTCCATCCCAATCCCAGTGCTACTGAATATACAGATCTGCAAAAAGCAATTCTCTGCATCTTGGCACAAATATGTTTAAGTGCATCTTTGCAGTAATATCAATCCGCCATAAGAGCAAGTCTCCTAAATTCGTTCAAATATTCTAGCGGTTTCCCTAACCAAACATTTGATCCCTGCAGTTTTGTATCCTTTTCCAAAATGTGAAGCTGTAAGCAGATACTGCAATGTAATGAACCCCTAGCACAGGATTTTGTAGGCATTTGTTATAGTTATCGTAGCAGACTATTGTAGCAGAGCATTGTGAGTTATTTTGCTGCACATAAAGATAAGGGAGCAGCTGCAGGAAGAAGGAAAAACACGGACAATGCAACTGGAAGGCTCTGCTCTATGCATTTGGCTGTAAGGAACACATTGGTGGCTGCTGCTGACTTAAGAGTATGCGAGAAATTTATGGCTAGCCACCTCAGAACTTCACATCTGGAGTATCCCCAAGAGCAAGGAGGGATGGACAAAGGGGGAGACTGAGGACGCCTGGGGAGAGAGAAGGAGGGCAGAAGCGGTGATCTCTGGCACAGGCCACACCTCTCCTTTAACGGAACTCTGGGATAGCGCGGTAATTACTTCCAGAGAGAGAAGAAAAAAGGGGAAGGTCATAGGAGGCAAACGCTACGGCTACAGGACAAGTAAGAGAAAGTAAAAGCACAGTGGAGGGAATTCATAAGTCAAAAAAGTAAAGGAAGCAGAACGGTTGTGAACCCTGGTGGTGGTTGTTTTTTTGTCTGATTGGAGGACAGGATAAGGGCATTCTGAGGACAGAGTCTGGGTTACTGTGTGAAACAGAGCATAAGACCATGAGAATAAAAAAGGTGCATGAAACAGGATGTTGGGGAGAAGAAGGGAGAGAAAAAAGAAAAAAAAAACAAAAAAAAAACAAAGGACTGTCAAGGCAGTGAGGGGAGAGAAAGTGGAGGGGAAGAGAGACCGACTGTAACTGAGGGCAGGAGGAGAGTTAAAAGGCCAAAAAAGTAAGGTCTTAAAACAGATTTTGCAGCTCTCTTTTAAATTTGAAAAAGAAAGAACAAAATCGAAGGCAAATCATACATTAGTAGACTGTATTATTCTGAAGGGTTTTTTTTAATCTTTTTAAATATACGAACCAAGAAGAAATTCATGCCTACCTGCAAGTGATTATGTGAAATAGTTTATCTCCTCAGGCATGCGAGTTCTACCGAGGTCTAAACCCTTCTGTGTGTGTACAGACGGTCTGCCTGAGACCAAGACCGTAGTGAGTATTATCCAGGCCAGACAGAGATAACAGTGTTGGGTGTGTTTATGTTGGCTGTTCACCACATGGACACGCAACAAGACTTAATGAGTGCCTTGGTGGTGGTAATTCGGCACAGACAAATTTGGGTACCACCAATTCAGGGAGTTCAGGGAGTGAGACTCAACTTTCAGCTGAAGCAACAAAGTGCAGAACTCATGCTGTATAAAAAGACACACACACACACACACACACACACACTTTTCTAACCATCCTTGAATTAAAAATTAATGCTGTGCCTACACCTAAATCTAACCCTAATTTTACCCTTGGTAGCCAACAGAACTCCTTTTGGCTCTTTTAGTTCTTAATTACAAGCTGCAGTTTTTTTAAAACAACTAAATGTCCCCACAAGGTCAAAACTATCAGATATTCCTATCCTCATGGGGACATTTCATCCCCACCAAGATATAAAAACATCCCTACACACACGGAGCACACAAATGTACCTCACAGTGGGCATGTACAGACCCACCACATGCACAAACATGCCACACGTGTAGAACCCAAACCATTCAACAGTCCAAACATAACAGCTGTAAACTTTCCACAGACACAACAACTAACAGATGAAATGTAGGCCAATTAAAATGTCTTGTAGATGCTTAGGCAGTCTTACAAAGAGATCATTCACTTTATTTGTGAAACATCTGTCAGACAACCTTTCATAAATCATGCCAAATATTTCTGCTATCCCAAACAACTTCTGAATGGATGATCCGACAGGAGAGATAGCACAATACCATTTCCCCCACGATTTCCTTCTCAATCGTAATACTTAAACCGAGCTCGTATTTCAGTTCTGAAATGAGATCAAATTTTTACCCTTCACTTAAGATGGCCACGTCAAATAACCCGTACTATCTGTTCAAACACTCGAAAACTTGCAGGACAAAATACACACCCATCAACATGGCTTACTCAAAACTTACTCAAAAACTTAAACAAAGAAAATTAATTAAACAAAAATGTCATTCTAGAGTAACTCTTGTTCATGCCAACTATAATTAAATCAATTTGTTAAAAAGTTTTTGAAACCGTTTTCGTTTTTCAATCTTTTTTCTTTTTTCATCTTATAATAGCATGTTCGCTAATGGGGGGCCAGGGGTTGTTCCTCCATATCCGATCCAGCATTTTCTGCTGATATCATCATCATGATGCTGATACTGGATATTGGTGCAGTGATGTTTCTATGGTACAACATGGCGGAGACACTGCTTTACTTTCCATCTCCTACAGTTCTTCCTCAGCAAATCGCTAAGTGAGGGACTAAGTCAAACTGCAGACTCTTTCCAATAATACTTCGGGCTTCAGCTCATAAAGAAGGAATTTTTCAACCTGCTTCTTGGGCCTCGGCTCAGCAGAACAAATAAAGTGCCGGCACACTTGCTGTTTCGGTCAAGACCCACTCGCACGGAACAGTCCAACTACTGAAACTATCGTTTCTGAGTAGGCAGTGCCTCCACCTGTACGGCCCAGCCTCTGGCAGGAGGCTTTATTTCTCCGGTCATGGGGCCAAAGCGCATTCCTGGGGGGAAAAAACAAAAAAAGCAAATCTCTATGTTGGCGGGTAGCTGCAGGAAAAGTACATGCCCACTTTCATTGGAAGCTTTAAAGACTTAGCTTCAACATGGCATGATGTAGATGTGGAACAGCTGCTCCTCTGGCTGCCCATCAGCCAAAATCCCAAAACATAGAGCAGATCTGAGAACTTACTCGATCCTTTTAAGACTGGCCAAACAGCACGCATGAAGAGTGAATCCGAGATGTTTACGAGTTGTCATGATAGCACACAAGTGGAATGGTTTCATTAGGAATTAACCGTGTTTGTAACTTGCCTGGCTCTTCTAGTTTTCGTGGCACCTTTTGAGGGGAGGGATGTTTGAAAATCAAACTTGAGAAACAAAACTAGAAAAATGGCAAATGCTTTCAGGGCCCTTTTTATTGAATCAGCTTATAGGGCTAGCTTATAATAAACATCCAGCCACAAGCATTAAGCCTGGTGTCCGTTAGAACCCTAAGCAACAGAGTAGATGACACAAAATGATGCCAATCTTCACGATTAACGATGTAAATCAAAGCGGAGCAGATTGCAAAGTGTGCAGAAACGCTTCTCAAAATGAAACCACCCCTCTCTTCTCCACTGCAATCCTACTGGACCAAGCGTAATGAACGTAGCTAGCCGATTGCTTTACCAATGGTGAAGGTGCAAAATAATTTACTCTGCGTTATATTTAAAACGCTTCCAACTCACTCGTATAACTTTCTCCAATCTCCTTGAATCCCTTTTCAAAAAATTCTTCCTTCCTTCCATCCAAGGTATTTTCTTCTTATTTTCCTAGCAGGGTGTCATGATCGACAAATTTCTTTCAATGTCAGTTTGAAACACAACTAAATTATTCAGCCAGCCTTCATGTCCAAGTGTATTATCACAAAGACTCCTTCTAAAAATACTCAATAAATAAAACATCTCCTGGCAAAAAGACTCACCTATACATGTTTTTTTAATCCATACAAGCCCCTGTCTAAGTTGTTACTATAGAAACAATAACCTATTAGAACATTAACATAAACCTGTGAACATCGTTCCCAGCTGGAGTGAAAAAGAAAGACACAGGTGAATCTGTTGCTCTGGGAGAGATCATAAAACCGCTGTGAAACATGCGGCAGTCAGTAGGCTGGAAGCACAGCGGTAGCTACGCAAACGACACTGAGAAGCTGTTCAGTCAGAATCCTGATCCAGTTTCTACACCTGTTCTGTGAACACTAGAGTACTGAAGTGTATACTGTTGCATACTGAGAACTGAGGCGAGTCTTCTACAGCAGAGGTGTCCAACACTAATCCAGAAGGTTGATTTATGGGGATTTTCCTGCACTAAAAATTTGTCATGCTATCTGAAATTAATGTAGTCCTGTTTACATAGTTGTTTTGTATGTTATGGTGTACCTTAACCCAATATTGATGTATGTGGATTTCCTTCTCCCCCACCTCCAGGCTGTAATAATAATAATAATAATAATAATAATAAAAACTTAATTAGGATATAGGTTCATTATTTAAACATGTATAATAGTATTGTCTATTTACTGGAGCCATACAACTTTTAATTCCTAAATGTTTCATTGCACATTCCCCTATATTAAAATTATCATTAGATTTAAGTTGACAGCACGGACAGGCCTACTTGTTTGAGTTACTGAGGTTTAAAAAAAAAAAAACAAAAACAAAAAAAAAAACAAACAACCCAACGGGGCAGGGAAAAAACCAAAAAAGGGGGGGGGGGGAGGGGGGGGGGGGGCGGGGCGCCCACAAGCGGGGACAAAGAGGGGGGCCGGGGAAGGAGGGGGGGGGGGGGGGGGGGGGGAGGGGGGGGGGGGGGGGGGGGGGGGGGGGGGGGGGGGGGGGGGGGGGGGGGGGGGGGGGGGGGGGGGGGGGGGGGGGGGGGGAAAGAAAAAAAAAAAAAAAAAAAAAACAAAAAAAAAAACCCAAACCCCAGCCCAAAAAAGAGAGGGGGAGGGGCGGAAGGGGGGGGACGGAGGGGGGGGGGGGGGGGGGGGGGGGGGGGGGGGGGGGGGGGGGGGGGGGGGGGGGGGAAAAAGGGGGGGGGAGGGGGAAGGGGGGGGGGGGGGGGGGGGAGGGGAACCACAACCGTTTTCTGGGGGTAAGTGGGGGGTGGGGGGGGGGGGGGGGGGGGGGGGGGGGGGGGGGGTTTTTTTTTTTTTGGGGGAAAAAAAAATTGATTTTTTTATTGTTTTTTGTTTTTGTGTTGTTGTGTTTTTTTTTTTTTTGTTTTTTTTTTGTTGTTTTTTTTTTTTTTTTTGAGTAAGGGTTAAGGGTTTGTATGGGGGGTGAGTTGTGGGTGTGTAATAAATTGTAGGGGGGGGGTGGGGGGAAGGGTTTTGGTGTATTAGTGTGGGGGGGGGAGGGTCTTTATTTTTTGAAGAAATTGTGTTATTAATGGTATGTTGGGAAATTGTGGGAAGTGTGTGGGGTTGTGTGAGGGGGGTGGGGGGGGGTTTGGGTGGGTTTTTTGTTTTTGTTATTATTTTTGGGAAGGGGGTGTTGTTGGGTGGGGGGGGGGGGGGGGGAGGGAATGGGGGGTGATGGGTTGTTGTTTTTTTTTTTTTTTTTGTTTTTGTTTTTTTTTTTTATTATTAGAAAACTTAATAAATTAGGGTATAGGGGCTTAAGTCCTTGGAAAAGGGTGTGTTAAATGTTTGTAGTTGGGGGGGGGGGTGTGGGGGTGGTTTTTTTTGTTTTTTTATTTATAATGTGGGGCTTTTGTGGGTTGGATTTGTTTATGTAGGTTTTTTTAAGAGGGTTTTTTGGATTGGGATTTGGGAAATTTGGGGGGGAAATTAATACTTTATTTTTATGTTTATAAAGGATTTTTTAAACTTTTTTTTTAGAGTGTGGTTTTTATGGTTTGAAAGGAGAGAAGGGGGGGAAATTAGTGAATTTGAGGGGGGTTTATTTGGGCTGAAATAGGGTGTAAGAGGGTTTATGTGTTAGTATAAGAAAAAGTAAAATTAAAAGAAAGGTTAAGCAAAAAAAAACGATAAGAAAAGAGAACAAAAAAAAATTAAAAATGGTTGAAAAAAACAGCTTTTTCTCTAATTTTTTTCCTACTTTTTAGCCTTTTATTTTCAAAATTATAAAATTACTCTTTGTATTTCTTTAAAAATATATTCCAGTATAATAATAGTTTTTCATTCTCCTTTTCAGTGATTTTATTGTTTTATTTATTAATTTTTTGTTTTTTTCTTTAAAAAGTAAAAGTTAATAAATGTTTTATTTTTCTTATTATTATTTGATAAGAAGGTTGTTTTTTTTTAAAAGAAAAAAACAGAAAATTTTGTGTGTGTGTTTGTGTGTTGGGGGTGGAAGAGATAGAAAAAGAAAAATAATGTAATTTTTGCGGAATTTGGATTTTAAAAATAAAAAGGGAGAGGGGTTGGATAAAGAAAGATTATTTTGTGAAAAAATTTTTTTTTATTTATTAAAAATTTAGAGGTGGGGTTTTAGTTAAAAAAAAGGGTGGGTAGAAAGAAGAAAGATTGGTTTAAAGAACAAAAAAAATTATTTTTTTTTTCTTTTTGGTGGGGGGAAAATTTTTTTCAGCACAATGGATCAGTGGTATATCTGGAGGAAGAAGAATTAAGAAAGAACACTCTGTCCACAGTCAAGCATGGTGGCGGCTTGGTGATGCTCTGGGGCTGCTTGGTATCCTTTAGCCCTGGAACCTGTGGCATTTGGAAGGCAAGATGGATTCATTGAAGTACCAGGAAATCCTAGGAGAAAACCTCATGTCGTCTGTGAGGAAGCTGAAGCTTCGGGGTCATTGGATCTTCCAAAAGGACAATGATCCCAAGCATACCTCAAATTTGTTCATTGCAGTGATCCCAAAAATACTTCAAATTTGTTCATTGCAAACAGTTGAAAGTCTGTACACTTGGACAATGAACCTGATTTGCAATGGGCGTTGAATAATTTTGATTACATCTGTACATGGAAGGAGAACTGCAACAGCAAAAAGAGCTGAAATTCTTGGAAAGTGTTCGGGGCAATTTTTCTGTGACATATTAATGTCCTTTCCCATTTTCCTCACTATTTTGGCTAAGGTTACTTTTTTGGAGAAAAACTATATAAACTGCACCTTTAGCTTTCGTCTCTTCACATGCAGCACACACCGTTGGCATTCTTCATATTTGTTCGGTATGCACTTTAGCATAAACGTGCTTCATCACTGTCTGCATGATGTGCATGCGTCATTTCTTTACTCACAATCACACACCAGCTTATTAGGCTTTTGGATTTAATTTCTTGCATCATTATTCGAGATGACCAAAATAGGTAGCTAGTAATAATATCACGTGATGAAGATTGCAGTTTACACCACATCACTGTTGAATTCTCTAATCTCTTTTGTCAGAAACTGTTAATTTTCCATAACAGTAGCATTTACAATAGTGCTGGCTGCCAGGCACATCACTGTTCTACATGCATGCACTCGTTCTAATTGAAGTTCTTGTTTCCTTAGTAAAAGCTAATTGACAGGAACTTGCGCAGACACTCCATATACTCCAAGTCTAACACTAAACAGATTAAAACATGCTGTAATTTAACAACAGCAAAAAAAAAAACAGTCCCAGGTAATTTTTCTGCCACGAAGGAGGACGTTGCATTTGGCTGCTATAACAAGCGACATTGTTTTGTACAATTAAATTAAAGAGAAATGAGCTCTTATAAAACAACAACAAACTAATTTGGTTTGTGGACTTTCCACAACATTAAATGTAACTATACAGTCTGTGGACAAAAAAGGAGGACTTTAATATACAAAAAGGAATAAAACACTTGGGGGTATGCTGTTATAGGATAATAATTAAATGCTTCACAATGGCCTTCGTCACACGTCCCATCATTGCTTCTTTTCCTATAACTGCACTCCGTTATGTTTAATTCCTTAAATATTGCATAATGAAACAGATTACTGATTAATATTAACTGAGCACACACCAGAAAAATCACCAAAGCATGGCTTGCCTGTAATGGCACCCATTGCAACTTTTGTAGCAAACAATCACATTTACTACTTAGGGCAAGTGCATTCAAATTTTGAAATTTCATTCCCCGTTGTTGAACATAGCCATGCGTTATGATGTCAGAGTTGCTGAGGGGATCTTAAAAAAAAAAACTATTAAAACGACAGGCCTGTCGTTCATCAGAGAACCTTCGATGCCCATAACCCTGTCGCCGGTTCACAGGTTGTCCTTCCTCGGAGCACTTTTGGTAGTTACTAGCCACTGCATACCAGGAACACCCCACTAGACTAGGGATGCACCAAATGTTCGGCCACCGAAATAATTCTCAAGTGAAAAGACGGAATAAATTTTACCAAACAACGATTTTTTTGATGACGCGATCAAATAGCAAGCAGCGTAGAGCGAGAGGCGCACATGCTTTATAAATGTAGCAAGTACGTCGGCAGTGTCAGAGAAAGACAAAAAAAATGGCCGTTCAGACTGTTCTGCTGAGTTGTCTAGAGGGAATTCATCTGCAAAAACTTACAGCATTTAAAATCAAATCAAGACACCCCACCCCAAACAGCATGCAGAATACGAGAAAGACACGGTGGCGGCCGCAAAAAGGAAACTTCTTCCTCCCAGTCCCAGCACAACCACTCCATTGGACTTCTTAGAAAAGGCAAAAACAAATGTGTCAATGACAATGCCAAAGCTAAAGGCATTACTAAAATAATAATGGAATTCATCGCCTTGGATGATCAACCATTTTCGGTTGTAGAGGACGTTGGATTTCACAGGCTTATAGACTATATTCAGCCCCATTACAAAATGCCTAGTAGACAGTATTTCTCAACCGTGTGCTTACCTGAGATGTATAAAGTCATTTCAACTCTCGTCCAAGAGCTCTACATATATCGCAGCTTCCTGAAGAATTAGGCTAAGTATCCTCATGTCTAGGACGCTTATTCATTTGTTGTGGGTTCATTCACGTTTGTGTTGTAGGCATACAGAGTATGTTACATTCTTTCAGCAATCACTTATAGGCCTAATATATGTGATTCAAGAAGGGGGGCTGAAAGATGGCCAAATAAAAATAGTTTTATTTTACTCATTAATTTATTTTAAGTTTTAATGTTGTGCTTTGTTGGTATAATGTCTGCTGGAATGTTTAAAAAATGTGCTAAATAAATATTTGTAAATTGCAGTTTTGGAACTGATTTTTTTATTTGAAAATCAAGACAAAATAGTAAAAGGCACATTTTGACCATTTAATTCATGCAATGGTGAAAAAAAAAAAGGCAAAATAAATGGAAAACCGCGTTCGGTATTCGGCCAAACATCATTTCGGTACATCCCTACACAAGACCTGCCGTTTTGGAGATGCTCTGACCCAGATCACATTTTGGCCCTTGCCCCTTTTTCCTGCTTCCAACACATCAACTTTGAGAACGGACTGTTCACTTACTGCCTAATATATCCCACCCCTTGACAGGTGTCACCGTAACAAGATAATCAACGTTATTCACTTCACCTGTGAGTGATTTTATTGTTAAGGCTGATCGGTGGATCTCTTACAGCAGTGGCACAGTAATCTGAAGACTTCCTGTTTGAACACTTCCTGATGATATATGTTGAAGGTGGTAGACATATAGTTTGTGAGCATGTGCAGCCATTTATCAGGCTTGTATCCCAGTATACATAATAAATTCCTTCTCGTTGATTGGTCTGGGAGTGAGGCAGTCCAGCTGCTGTGAACATGTTGGCTAAAGAGACTAACATCCCAGAAACCAAAAAGGAAATCAATTGGGGTTACACCTGAAATTATCTGACTAGAGAAAACAACAATATCTAATAATAATAATAATAATAATAATAATAATAATAATAATACCTTAGATTTATATAGCGCTTTTACTTTAGGGGGAATCTCCTCAACCACGACTGGTGTGTAGCGTCCACCTGATGATGCGATGGCAGTCGTAGTGCACCAGAACGCCCAGCACACACCAGCTATTAGTGGAGAGGAGAGGAGAGAGTGATGTAGCCATTACAGAGATGGGGATTATTAGGGGGCCATGAAAGATAAGGGCCAATGGGGGAACTTCGCTTAGGGAAGTTCTACTGTTGAAAGGGTTTTCAATGAGATTCCTTTTACTTCCTTTTGTGATAATGTACGTGTTAACCAAACAAGGGGGTGGGGCTAAAGATAAAAATGGCCCTCCATAACAAAGCAAAGCAGGCTAGTAAGACTTTTCAGAAAATATCTACATGGAAACAAAATCAGTAAATGAGCTAGTCTAAACCCAAACACACGTTTGCCCCGGGGTTGGGGGTTCGATCCCCGCCTCCGCCTCGTGTGCACAGTTTCCTTGTTCTCCCTGTGCTTCGGGGGTTTCCTCACCTAGTCCAAAGTCATGCATCATGGGCATCTGCTTGGACTGATGGAGGGATGAATTAATGGAGCTAATTAATGCCATACTTGCACCTACATCTAAACTTAATCATAACCTCTGTAAACAATGGGAAAACAGTGTCGGCTACACAGATCCTTGTGGGGACATTGGGTGCCTACCAAGAGCTCTCTCTCTCTCTCTCTCTCTCTCTCTCTCTCTCACACACACACACACACACACACACACAGTAAAGCCGAACAGAGATCTTTACTAACATCCAGTCATAGCAAGGCCAGTAAAATACACGAGTTAGGATTACATTTAGACCATAGAGCAGTTTCATTCATGGTCTGAGCTCTGAATTTAAACAGTTGTTACACTTCACAAGTTCAGTGTCATACTGTTGCAATAAGAAAAGACTAGAAGAAATGGTTTGTTTGTTTGTTTGTTTGTTTTTACAAGTCACCCAACACTGTAGCTCCTGTAACGTTAAGCTCCCAGGAGAACAACTCAACCCAAATCTACTCAAACTAGAGAAAGCGTCTTCTTTTAAATGTAAATAATGAGAATTATTTAAAATAATAATAATAATAATAATAATAATAATAACAGTCGTAGCAACGCTAAACAGTAGCTAATTCCTGGCTTTGGAGTTCAGCTGAACCCTTGTCATATCTTACAGAGTAAAGTACCGACACGAATAACCAAAGAAGAGGAAAAAGGAGAAAAGGGAGAAGAGAAAAGTGTCTCCATCCGTCAGGGTGAAGGTGTGAGGTCGGGAGACGCGGTGGAGCGGCTTTGAGTCACAAGACTCGACTAAACAGGCTCATATTTCACACTCGGACCACTTTACCTTCTCTCGCCTCGCTCCGAGTTTCTCCATCCCGTCTCGCGTAGATTTCCAACAGCAATGGGGAACTTTCAGCCCATGATAGGGTTCTCTCCAAGCCGAGGGGAAAAGGGCCGCTCTCAGCCAGTCGCGTGAAGAAGAAGAAGAAAACAACCTCGGAGTCGCGCGAGCGAAAGCACGACAAGAAAAGACTCGAAGAAAAACCAGGCACGCGCGGAGTTTCTGCACAACCCGTCAGGAAGCCCGAGTTAAGAAGTTATTCCTGGGAAAGTGCGCCATGTTGCCAAATCCGCTGTTCTTGCGGATTTTTCCCCTCCTGGTAGAGGCGGTTCAGAATGGCATGGTTGCGGCGGTGAGGGCTCAATTAACTATTCGTGACATCAGGCGGGAGTTGAGTTACCTACTGTAGCGCGTGCAGCTCCTCCATCACTACACAGAAAGCGTGCGTGTTACAAACGCAAAGCTGCACGGGTTTTATACTCTAATCATGTGGAAATGTTTTTACGGGTTTGTTTATTTTTCTTCTGTGCATGGCCCAGAAGAGAGTCATGCAACAATCAGAAACGGTGACTAAAGAAATATGGTTTTATTTACACTATTCCCAACTATACATGTGCATTTACATCATATTTACAATTATTCACATTGTTACTGCAAAGTGAATGCATGCAGGAATCCTCGCGCTCAGGTATCGTACAGTTGTTGCACTTCTTTTCGGACCTTGGAGTACATCCTGAGACACTTTTTGTGCAGTCTGGCTGGAGAGTCTTTCCTCTTGGACCGTTTGGAGTGGAACCGCTTGGCTTTGCGTCTCGGAGCCGCTAGATGTCGCCAAACGGCTGCGCCTTTGCTCCAGCGCTCGATGCGAGGCGCGTCATTAGGAGAAGAGGTGGAGCAACTGTTAAAGAAAGAGGGTTGAGTTTTAAAATGGCACCCTGGTCATTCTTCATTATTATTTAGCACTTTGTGATTTAAAGGAATGAAATTTGTATTTCAAGTGTCTTGCTCTATATGCTTTGATAATTATTTTGGTTGTGAAAAGAAAAATACATTTATAGATACTTTAGGCTTCTAGGTCCTCTAGGCCAGTGATCACCAACCCTATTCCTGGAGACCTACCTTGCTGAAGAGCTTAGCTCCAATCATAATCATGCCCACCTGACCATCCAATCATTGCCTTAAGAAGTTCTTAATCAACTACAATAGGTGTGTTAAGTTCACACTGAGACCAAAAGTGTCCATAGTGTATGAATAGGTGTGTGAGTGTGTATGTGATTGTGCCCTGCTATGGATTGGCACCCTATCCGCCTTGTGCCCGATGCTCCCTGGGATAGGCTCCAGGTCCCCCATGACCCTGAAAAGGATAAGCGGTATAGAAGATGGATGGAGGGATGAACACTGAGACCAACTGTGAGAATCCTGAAAGACTCCTATAATCCTAAGCCAAAATCTGTAGTCTTTGATCGCTAGTTTGACGTGTTCCCCATCAACCGATTAATGGCCGCTGAGATCATATTTTTCCTTTGATTAAATTCCGGCAAGGCGCACGTTCACGCATGTTCGCCTCACACCTCCAGGGTCCGGGGTTCGATTCCCACCGGGGCCATGTGTGTGCGGAGTTTGCATGTTCTCTCCGTGCAGCGGGGGTTTCCTCCGGGTACTCCGGTTTCCTCCCCCAGTCCAAAGACATGCATGGTAGGTTGATTGGCAGGTTGGTAAATTGTCCATAGTGTATGAATGGGTGTGTGAGTGTGTATGTGATTGTGCCCTGCGATGGACTGGCACTCTGTCCAGGGTGTACCCTGCCTTGTGCCTGATGCTTCCTGGGATAGGCTCCAGGTTCCCTGCGACCCTGAAGAAGGAATAAGCGGTTGAAGATGGATGGATGGATAAATTCCGGCAGTGTCAGAAGATTTGAGGCACAGTCCTGTATTGTGGCTTCTACTCCATACGAGTCTTGACTTTCGTGACATTGATGACAGCTGAGACCCTACAGTGTGACGTGGCTTACAGTGGGGATCATGTTCATACAGTCTGACATGCAACAGTCGCAAAGGACTGTTAAAAAAGTGTGTAACTGGCTTTCGATTTTGGTGGATCTCAAGGAAGAGGGTTGGAGACCACTGCTCTAGGATCTCTAACTAAAAATAAAAAATAAACAAAAGGCATACCATTTAGGGAATCACTCCAGGGACAATTAATTGTAACATAACAATCCAGTTTAGCGTCTTTTCTCTATGACAGTCTCGTAAACGTAAAAGTAAATGATACGGAAGGATTGAAACATGACAAGGTGTGCTGTTACATGAAAATAATCAACTAAGGCATGTTGCCTCACATGAAGTGGTTTTACTGTTACCAACTCCAAAAGTAGATTATTTTCCTATAACAGTGTTTTATTCCTCTTACACCTCAGCAGTTTTTCAAGGATTACAAATTTTAATTCATTAATGAACGACACATCATGTTTTTTAACTACTTGTGGATCATCCATGAGACAGGTTATTTCCTGTTATCACTTATGTTATAGCAGCTGTAAATGGTCATTCCCTCCCCAGCCGCTCCAGAAAGTGCAAAGTCCTCTGTCTTGAAGACTTTTAAGTTACAAAGCATTGACAGTCAAGACTCCTTCCATAAATTATAAATAAATGTCTACTTACAGAAAACTTTACTATACGAACGATGTTATCATAAGGAAGTAAGTCCTTGTTACTATAGAAACAATAACATACTGACAGAGCTGCTGTTTTGAAATTAATCAACACCTTCAGGCCATTTAGAATAGAAATTTCACAGCACTCTGGTATAAGACATCTTTTCAAAAGGTGTGTGCTGCAAACAGAATGTTGAATTACAATTATTCGGTGCACACTAATGTACGAATATGAATTCAAAAACTGGTACCGACTCCTAAAATAGTGCACTATATTAGAAGGCATGTCAAGATTTCTTCCATAGCCGTTGACGCTCAGTCTATATTTAATAGCATGTTTACTCTATCCAAAACCCAGCAAATGTCGTTTTGCATATTCATAAAAACAAGTGATTCATCTAACCACACGTTATTTGATTTGGTGAACTAACCTTTCACTCCCAGTGCAGTTCTGAGGCAGAAAGAAACAGGATTGGGAGACAAAATCCAGCAACCAGAAATGTACCTTGTCAACTTCAACCTCTTCAGCAAGCTCCCTGGCAAGTCTGTTTGCACAAACCGCAAGCTTCAGCTTTTCTGAGTGTCAGCTCCTTTTTAGTTCTTGGTATTAGAATGCAGTGTATGTATCTACCTGGCTGTACAGTTGCAGTGGTACAAGGTGGTGTGTTCAGCATTGCGTAGGCCAAATTTTTCCCGCAGTGCAGGTATCTGATAATGACAGGAGTCCAGGTCTTTATAACTCTCACAGGTGTCCAGTTTACCTATAAAGCACAAAGTTGGGAGTTAAAATGTTAGAAAGCCGTTTTTTTTTACTCATATTATGTCAATAAATGCAGGAGAAAACTCATTTAATAGACATGTTGTACCTTTTTGTCTAGTGTGCATCTCAGGATGGTTGTGTGTCTTTGGTGAGTCTTTTGTTTTTATCTGTGATGAGTTTGTTGTTTGCGTCTTGGATGAGTCTGGTTTTTGTGTCTGTGGTGAGCCTGTTGTTTCAGTTTTTAGTGAATCTCTTATTTGTATGTGTGGTGAATCCGTAGGTGTCTGTGGTGAATCCGTAGGTGTCTGTGGTGAATCCGTAGGTGTCTGTGGTGAATCCGTAGGTGTCTGTGGTGAGTTTGTTTCCGTTTTTGCTTCATCTGTAGTTTGTCTATATTCTGAGTCTGTTGTGCTGTGTGTTGAGTCTGTTGGGTTTGTTTTTGGTGAGTGTGTTGGTTCTGTTTTTGATGAGCCTGTTGGATGTTTCATTAGTGGCTTTGTTGTTTTCTCATGAGGTTCAGGCTGCTGAGATGTATTAACTGTAACTGATAGCCTTCGTGGTACAGACACTGATGAATGATTTTCCCTGACATCTTCAGTGACAATGCCTGATGACATTACCAAGTCATTAGTAACTGTTAAATTTCCAAAAGAGACAGTGTGATGCATGCTTAGATCCAGTTTGTCATTTTCCAGTAATGGGAATGAGGAATTGTAATCTGTTGCATCCTTCAACAGAGCATATGTAGTCATCTGACTCAGTTTACACCTGTTATAAAAGAAAAGCAAGCTGATGATCATTTTTTTGTAGTGTATAGTCATATAGCTGAAACTGTATAGATTATGGATTTGCACTGGTTTTCTAATTTACATGATATCTAGGGGATAGCTTACATGCCCCACCAGGTCCTTTCTGCACATGTCATTCTCTGTGAAAATTCAAAGCACCGTATCTTGAGGAGGTTGAAGTAGCCGTAACCGACCATATCAGACATGCTATCGTTGGCATTATGAAGGCAGCGGCGAAATCTGAAACAAAATCACAGTAACAGATTGCATTAAGATAACATAATAGTGTTATCTCAGTAGGTTACAGTAAATTAAAATGCCTTGGTAGTGGCTCATAAATCATGTTACCAAAGGCGGTGTAATAAATAGCTAGTGGTTGCATGTCATACTAAGAATTCTGGAAGTTGTAGGGGTGTTTGTGGTAATATAATAAGACTTACTTGCTATCACAGTCACAGTGTGATAAAGTGAAGAAGTTAGTGTTGAAAACTCCATAGCCAAATTCAAAGGAAGCAATGGTTTTCTCACAGTGGTCATGCTCCCTACAGCACATATCAGTCTCCAGAAATAAACCTAGGATACAAGAGGACAGGTGTGAAAAGAAAGCTGTTGATGACCATCAAGCAAAGACACGATATCATAGTTGATACATTTGGCTAACCTAAGTCTGAAAAAGCAGATGCCTTGTTCCCTGAGCCACACCACAGAGTTCCTGGAATCATCCATGCTCGCTTAGAACGCTTCAGCTTTTGGGAACTTTCTCCACTGTTCTGGTAAATCGTTTTGCGGTCCATATTTTCAAGGTCTCTGGTCCTGCGTACAGGTACTCCCAGTTCTGGCAGTTTTCCCAGAGCTGCACAGGGGCCATCAGGTTCATCCAAAATACTGATGTTAAAGCGTCCATCTGGAACGTCTGAGAAAGGCCTGTCTCTGACTTCAAAGCACTTTGATGAAAAGTTTTTAATAACAGCACGGTTGTTGCTTGTAATACAGTCCACCAGGCTGTTTTCCTTGTTCCAGATACTGTCAAATAAGACCAAACTTCTCTCTTTGCCCACTGTCGTCTGGTGAAGGAACATATAATGTGTCTGTCCATTCGAGATAGAGTTTGTCCAGAAGCAAAAATTGCTGTTTCTTGCAGTTGTCCAAAAATGACCAGCAGAGAAATCAAGAAAAATTGAAACAACGCACACTATAACCAGATAAAGGCAGTGGCCATTCATTTTATATTTAAATCCAGAAAATACAACTGCAAAGCTTGTGAGAATTTACTTGAAAATTCTCTGTTATTTTAAACTATTTACTACTTGAAATTCAGAAAGTCGCAGAGAGAAAGCTATTAAATAGCTCTAACACATCTCCTCTAGCTATGAGACAGGGCATTACATTCTGGGTTTTATATCTTGGTCAGTAAACATAACTTTCTTCATGTAGTGGCCTTATGTCAACGATAGAGGGAGTGTCAATAAACATGCCTTTTGCTTAATAGATTTTTTTTTTATGTAGGAACAGATATGGTAGCATTGTGTCTGTCCTTGTGGAAACTGCAATGAGCACACACACACACACACACACACACACTCCAAGCAAGTGATTCATCAAGCATTTACTCATACACTTTATAACGGTTTATCAGCAAAACTTTCATCTTTTATCATTAACAACAATAATATGTTATCTTTCTGGATAACAACATGACAACAAGACAGAATTCAAATTCCAGGAGAAATACAGTATAAGCACATCACAGTTTAAAAGTAAAATGATTTATTAATATTCTCTTCATGTTTTTACCAATATTGACTCGATGTAAAAAAATAAATCAATAAAAACATCTGTTAGTGTTCAGTACTTTACATTTAAAATCTATGATGTAATGCTATTCTGATAAGGAGAAAGAAGCCTGGCACACTTCGAGGAAGCTGCAAAGTTTACATAGCAATGCAAAGTTCACCTTGGTTCTTCTTGCGTGTCTGGCTGCAGTGACTGGTCAAACACTCACCTGATTTCACATGAACATTTCTGTCCTATCACCACTGAAGGCAAGTTAATGATTAGCGGTGCATCACTGTAATTAATCCTTCAGCGAATCAAATTCTAATGACTATGAAACATGAGACTGAAAAGGATTACATCTGTAAAAACATCATGTGAGTGTTTGAACTCGTAAAGGTTCTTACGTAGACCTTTGGAACACAGTGCCTCCATTTCAGAAAAAGATCTTCAGGAAGCTAAGAACCCTTAAATATCCAAGGGGTACTGTACATTTTTTCTAGGTGTGTATTCATTTATGATGACAAGAAGTTTGTGTCATTTGTACTGTGTTTCTTTATTTAATGCATTTAAAGGTGTTTTTTTTTAAACTACACTTTTAGAAAATGTGTTCCTTATATACTATAGGGTTCTCTGCTTCTTAAAAGGCTTCTAGTTTGAAACCCTTTCTAAGAGGGGTGTATATATACAGTACTGTGCAAAAGTCTTAGGCACATGCAAAGTAATACTGTAGAGCAAAGATGCTTTCACAAATAATGAAATTAAATGTTTGTACATAAAAAAAATACTATAAAGAGCAGTAATTGATAACAAATGAAGTCAATGTTTGGTTTTAAAAAAAAGTCCAATTTGTGCGGTTTTATAAGGAAATGAGCTGTAAGTTTTATTGAGCATCTTGCAGAACCAGACACGGTTCTTCTGGAGACTTTGACTGTCACACTTGCTTCTTATTTTTCCAGCAAAATGAGCAGCATTCATTATGTTTTTTGTTTGAAAAGTGTCTCTTACATAATGTGTTGCTTTCTTTACTGACATACAAACATTTTTCTGTCACACTTAATTTTGTACTGGAAAACTAATGTTTGGAAATCTAAAAGGTTTTTGTACTGACTCGATAATGTAGAAGTCATAAAACAGATATATATAATAACATTTGTACGAACAAAAGAGTAGGCTTCCTAAAACTTTTGCACAATTTATTTATTGTATATTTTTACTGATTCTTGAACACCATGACCTTCACTTGCCTTATTAACTGAAAACATCATGTGTAGCGTATTGACAATGCATATAGAAACCACTATTGTTCCCTGTAATTGATTGTTGAATTTTTTTTTGCTTTCAACACCTATTATGTTAAAAGCGCAACCTCCCCCCCCCAACTGCTCCTTTCAGTATTTTAAAAAGTGCAGCATCTGGACAATTTCATATCTGAAACCCCTGCCAAGCTAAATAATGTGGTAATACCACATCCTGCTTTGTCAACAATGCCTTATGTCACTCAAGTTGATCATAATGACATGTCAAGGTCCTGTAGTGCTTTATAACAAATCAAACATCCTGAGCTGGGTTACAGACAATAACCCCCAAGCCTCGGATCAAAAGGACAGGAAAAAAAATCACACTAGCGTGCTGTGTGGATGTGCATGCTGGAGTGCTATCGATGTTCGTTGTTTTCCCTATAAGGTCAGATTTTCTGAATACTTTCCTGATAAAATATATTCACTGGACTCACTGGCAGGATTTTCTATCTGGTCAATAACACTGTACATACATAATATATATTAGTTTTCTTTATAGTACATGGGATTGCATTTTACATCATAAGGCAATGGTGATTCATGTGCCCACTTGCCTTCATTAGTATGCTCATCTTGTATTTCTGTATTGGGTGAACATATAAAAAAAAAAAATAATCATCCTACTGACAATGGGCATCACAGAGAAGTGCTCCTCCACAATGAAAAATGAGATTATGTCACACACTGTCAAACTCGTCACTTGACCTTTGTGCCAGATCTTCTGAGACGGTTGAAGGTGAAGACAGAATCACCACAGTGCAAATACAACACAAGAGGTACTTTCCTGCCAGGTTACAACACATCATCACTCTTTATGAGGTTGTTTATTATTAATGACTTTATTGGTTACATTAGGATGATACAAGTCTATACACTGAAAATACACTGAATATGTAACAAATATATTAAATAATCTTTTAGTATCAGTTGCAATATAACAAGGGCAAACAAATTTAAGAAAATGTCCATGCACAAACAACATTTTCTCAATACTGAAGCAAGCAATTTAGTGTGCAAGCATTAGTGTGTATATACATATATATATATATATATATATATATATATATATATATATATATATATATATATATATATATATATATAATATGTATGTATATGTATATATGTGTGTATATACATGGTGTGAAAAAGTGTTTGCCCCCTTCCTCATTTTTCCTTTGCATTTGTACACTAAGTGTTTGAACATCAAACCAATTTAAACAATAGTAAAAACACATAACACAAAAGCAATTGTAAATAATGTATTAAGGTGAAAAAATCCCGTATGCTGTGTGAAAAAGTGATTGCCCCATGATAACTGCACCCTGCAAAATCAACCAAGGTTCGATAAGTGCAATAGCTTTACAGCTGGAGATTTTGGCCCACTCTTTGCAGAATTGTCTAATTCAGTTACATTAGGGGTTTCGAGCATGAACGGCCTTTTAAGGTCATACCACAACATCTCAATAGGTCAGGAGACTTTGTAAGCCACTCCAAAGTCTTTTGTTTCTTCAGCATTTTGTGGACTTGCTGGTGTGTTTAGGATATTGTCCTGCTGAGAACCAAGTCGTTTCGCTTGGTACACGCAGAGGTCGGAATTCTCCTTCAGGATTCTTGGTAGACAGCAGAATTTAGTTCTTTTCACGAAGTCTTCCAGGCCAAGCAGCAAAACACCAGACCTCACACTACCACCACCATATTTTACTGTTGGTATAATGTTTTTTTAATGCAGTGTTCTTCTTGCCAGAAACTTGAACACACCTTCCAAATTCACTTTTGTCTCATCGGTCCACAGAATGTTGTCCCAAAGTTGGGGTATCAAGAGTGTTGTGGAGAAATTCAAGCTTTGTGTTTTTTGCTCAGCAGTGGTTTCTCCTGGACTCTGCCATGCAGGCCATTTTGCCCAGCTTTCCTGATGGTGGAGGCATGAACGCTGACCAACTGAGGCAAGTGAGGCCTCAGTTTTTGGACATTGTTGTGGGGTCTTTTTGACCTCTTGGATGAGTCGTCGCTGCGCTCTTGGGGTAATTTTGGTGGCCGGCCACTCCTGGAGGTTCACCACTGTTCCATGTCTCGCCTTTGTGTAATGCTCTCACTGGGTTCGTGGTTCCAAGCTTGGATGTTTATAACCTTTCCAGACTGATAGATCCAATTACTTCTTTCTCAATTTCCTGAATTTCTTTGGGTCGGAGTTCTTTAGGATCTTCTGGGATTACTGCAGCATATTAGGTGTGATGTGCGGTGTGAATAATCGCCTGTGGGCTAGAGTACTCAGGTGTGAAACCACAGTTTAGTATGTTTACAAGGATATTTTTCACACAGGGCCATGATGGTTTGGATTTTTTTCACCTTTAATATAAACACATTCATTTACAAATTGCATTTTGTGTTACTTGTGCTGTCCTTGACTATTGTTTAAATTGGTTTGAGTTCGAAACACTAAGTGTGACAAACATGCAAAGGACAGGAAGGAGGGCACACTTTTCACACCACTGTATATACTGTATATATATATATATATATATATATATATATATATATATATATATATATATATATACATATATACAATATATTAGTCCCCCCTGAAAGTATTGGAAGAGCAAGGGCAATTCTATTTATTTTTTTCGCTATACATTGAAGACAACTAGGTTTGAGATCAAGAGATGAATATGAGACGGCAGATCATAATTTCGGCTTTCTTTTCCTCATATTTACTTCTAGATGTGTTAACCAACTTAGAATATGGCACCTTTTGTTTTAATCCACCCATTTTTTTCAAGTGATCAACATTTTTTTTTTTTTTGGAGATTCTTGTTGCCCAGGTGTGCCCTGTTAAATTGATTGTTTAAAGAATGAATAGCACTGAATGTCTTCTCTTGGTTTGAGCTATAGGTTTTGCCTGTGAATACTGCATTTGTTGTTAAAAAAGAATAAACCATCATGAAGACCAGAGAGCTGTCTATGGGAGAAAAGCAAGCCTTTTTGAAGCTGAAAAATCTATCAGAGCCATTGTACAAGCATTGGGCATAGCCAATACACCAATTTGGAATGTCCTGAAAAAGAAGGAAACCACTGGTGTACTAACAACCAGACATGGAACAGGTTGGCCAAGGAAAACAACATCAGTTGATGACAGAAATATTGTGATAGTTGTGAAGAAATACCCAAAAACAACAGTGACATCGACAATAACCTTCACAGGGCAGGAGCGAAGGTATCACAAGCTACCATTTGAAGAAGACTTCAGGTGCAGAAACATAGAGGCCATACCACAACATGCAAACCACTCATGAGCAGTAAGAATCAGTAGGCCAGATTGGAAATAGATTGGAAATAGATGGAGACGAGCCAAAAAAATTTGGATTAACCTCTACCAAAGTGATGGAAAGGCAAGCAAGACAATGACCCAAAAAGCACTGCCAACACAACAAAGGACTTCATCAGGGTAAAAATTAGAATGTTGTATACTGGCCAAGTCAATCACCAGATCTTAACCCAGTTGAGCTTTTTTTTCAACTCCTGAAGAGGAGACTGCTTGATGCAATTATTCCAAGCATGGGGATATGCAACTAAACATTAAGTGTTCATTTACTATCTGCTCCTATACTTTTGCTCACCTAAAAATTTTAGTTGAGCAAAAGTCTAGATGTAAATGTAAGTAAATGAAAGCTGAAAGCCTGATATATCATCTCAGATTAATTTTTTGATCTCAAACCTAAATGTCTTCAATGTATACCAAAAAAAATAGAATTGGCCTTGCTGTCCCAATACTTTCAGAGAGGATTGTATATAGATATGTCACTCTCGGCTACATCAACAATTATTACTCGTTTCCTCGTTGTTTTTCTACAGTGTAAAATGTTATTTTGGATCGGAACAATTTGGAATAATGTACGGGAATATCAATATCGAACATCCTGTATACAAGATGTAGCTTGATATGTTCTACCACGTACTGTGCAGAATTTTTATCCGTTTTAGTAGAGCAGTCACTTTGTCATATTAAAGTCAAAATGATATTGGGGAATTCAAATACTGTAATTACATCACATTGTACGTCACGTTTCATTTTTCTCAGTTCCTAATGTAGCACGGTTTTTCTCATCTTCCTTTGCGATAGTGGATCAGATTCAATACAGATAGACAGTTAAAGATTATCTAAACCACTAATTACATAATAGCTCGTTGTAAGAGCACGAAGCAAGAAGTGCACTATCGTACGTGAAATCAGGCTAATTAGCACAGTAGGAGCAAGTTTAACAGTGGGATGAAAATGAATGGTGGAAGACAGGATCATACAGAGTCACAAAGTAAGATCTATTAGGATATGGAGATCAGGGTATTTCAGTCATCAGCCTCAATGTTGTTTTGATTGAACAGCACATGCCAGCGTTCGATCCTCTTGTCTTTGTTCTTCAGGCACTCATACCAATGTTTCAGGCATTCTCCTTTTGCTGTGATACCAAGCTGGCAGCCTCCTGTGTTTCATACAACATACATTTCACATAGTTCATCTGTTTGCCATTGTGGTCATATGCAGAAGAATCCATGTTAAATTGAACAGCAATCATTCAAGTGGAAAAACATGACAGAGTTTTCGATAGTGACATGTGAAATGTGTTGTTTACATGTCGCCTGTTGTCTTACTGAAAAACAACGTGGATTTGCATTCAAAGAATGTGAGGGAATTAAATGCATTTATCTCTTATGCAATTTGGTGCAGCTCACTGTGCTTTAAACACGCCAGCAGTAAACACTAAGCTTGATATGAAAGTCTTCTTTGTATTTAAAACAATAAATAAGGAACATTTAAGTGTTTTAATCCTCTTATGCCATAGCAATTGGCCAACAATTACAATTTTTAATAATTATAAGGATAAGAATGATGATATGTTCTATCCATTTAATGTTGTGGAACAGGAATGAAACAAGCTAAGAAACAAGAGAGAGAGAGAGAGAGAGAGAGAGAGAGAGAGAGAGAGAGAGAGAGAGAGAGAGAGATCTTGGCAGGCACCAAATGTCTCCACAAGGATAGCAACATCTGTGTAGGGAACATTTGGTTGGTCCCCATGATGACACCCCCAAAAAAAAATTTTGCAACTGTTCTTTAAAAACTAAAAGAGTCACATTTCCCCTGTTTAATGAGGTTTAGATTCAGTTTAAGGTTAGATTTAGGTGTAAGTATAGCATTAATTAGCTGCATTAACCCATCCATCCATCCATTTTCAATACAGCTTATCCTACACAGGGTCGCAGGAAGCCTGGAAACTATCCCAGGGAACTTCGGGCACAAGGCTGGGGACACACTGGACGGGGTGCCAACACATCGCAGGGCACAATTACACACATATTCACACACTACTGACAATTTGGAAATACCAATCGGATGCCTACAACACATGAACTTTTAACTAGAACATGCAAACTCCATGCACACAGGGCGGAGGCGAGAATCGAACCCTGGAGGTACGAGGCAAAGTGCTAACCACGCCCCTAGAGCTGTCATTACATAAAAGAAAAAATCTACAAAACCTTCTGACCAAGCAGAATTGAGTATTCAAGAGTGCTGTTGTATAAAATGTAATAACTGTCCAATCAGATTTCCTCTGACAAATTTGGGAAGTGTTGAAAAAAATTTGCTCAGGCTAATGATGTGCCACTGACTCGTTAAAGAGCTGAAGATGAACAAATATTTGACATATTGTTTCAGTATTTTGCAATAAAAAATAGAAAATAGGTAGATTAGTAGTTGCAATTAGTCCTTACCAAGAAAAGGATTAATTGGAATTTTGTCTGCAAACCCTCATAACAAACATTCAGGAGATGGCTTGTGATTGGACAGTTATATTTTTACAGACAGTTACATTATAGTTTTGAGTATATGTTTCAAGCACTGCGCAGTGGAATGAAATATGAAATGCTCGAAAACGTGGCATTTCAAATAGTCTATTCTGACACAAATTCAATATTTCATTCTTTAAAAGTAAATCCACACATTCAGTAAAGAAAAAAAAGGACAAGTGCCGTGAAAGTGTAAGGAAGATTTATCATTTTACCACATTGTCCACAAGTAACGTGAAGGGTGCACGCTGCCTGTCACATTTTTCTAACCTAATGATTGCATTTTTAATGTGACATGAATTTCTTTCCATATTCATCAAGGTCATGGCCTTCATTATCATGACTTTGGCCTGTGGAATATCGTATGCATATTCCAGTACATGAAATTTTCTATCAGTTTGGCTGTACAACATAAAAACTGAGGAACTGTGGTGTATATTATTATTATTATTATTATTATTATTATTATTATTATTATTATTATTATGCTGTAATTTCACTATACCTATGAAATCATTGGATTTTCCCATGTCGTAATCCCAGACGGAGATATCCAAAGTCTTCTTTGCTAGTTCACTGTGTTTGATCTCATAGCTGAATTCCTGCAATAAGTACAAAAAAAAAAAAAAAAAAAAAAGGCTGTGAAACGTGTCAGTGGCAGAATCCATTACATGTGACATGAATAGAATAAAGCACTTTCTTTGTTTTAAACTGACAGAGCTCGTAAATGTTCTCTCAAAGTGTCATGTCAATGGTGCTTATTAATAAAACAGAAGGGTATTAGCGAGACAGACGGTGAGAGCTAACCTCATTAAATTCAGGGTTGAGGGTCTTCTTCTTGATCTGCGTTTTATTCTTCGCTTTCTTCCCCATGTCAGGTTTCAGGGAACTACAAAGCAGCATGGAAGCAATAAACATGACAATGTACAGTTCAATTATGAGCTACACTGGAGCCTAATTAGCTAAAAAAATCATCTATCAAATAAACACTAATGGGCTTAACAATGAATGTCATTTAGCTTGACCTCATTTGCATAAGGGCAGATAGTGGCAAAAGTTATAACCGTTTGGAAATGAGGTTTTTGGTTAAACTCATGTCGCCCGATTGCATAATGTCTAGCGCACCTCGCGAAAATCTCCATGATGAGATCACGATAGGATATTGGTGCTTTAACAGCTGAAAGTGTTTACAGTTTTATAGCTTTTTAAATACGCACATCTTGACATAAGGGTCAGAGTAGCCGTTGGCGTCCATGGGAGCCAGATGAGCACAGCGGACGATACCCACGACGAGTTGGCTCTGCTGGCTGTTGTAGGTGAGAGACACCAGGATACGTCCTCTCTCCTCTGCATCATCACCCTCGTTTATCTACAGATGCAACCCAGCAGACCAAACAGTTTGTTTCGACTTCTGTAAATTCTTTCCATTTCAAGTCATCACATAGTCATCAGTGTTAACGGTCAGATATTTTGCCAGAGGTTAGCTGATTTTGGAAATGCAAAATGTAAACAAACACAGTCTCTGCACACAACAATTCCTCCAAATCTATGTTGTCTGTTTACAGAGACGGTCATATACACTGATGTTCTGCTCTGAGATCATATTCAAGCCAAATATTACCCCCCAAAAAAGTGTTCTGAATTAAAAATCACTAAACACACCTTTAATGAATGCAAAAGCATGCATACTCATATGAGAGGACAAAAATATTTTTGTATATAAGATTTCAAGGAGGAGCTTCTTCCTTCAGGCCATCAGACTCCTCAACACAGATATGTCCACCATACAGATTGCTTAGGACTCCATAAGGAGTCACTCTGCACTCCACTGACATTCTGCACAGTACATTTTCGCACTTGTATGTAACATACTGCATATTTTGTACATTCTATTTTTGCACATTCCTGTACATATATATAATATTTCTTATTCATTTCTGATTTTTTTAATTCAAATTTAGTATTTAACGCACAGTTTAAAAAGGTAGGCCAGGTTTTCATTTCACTGTATATAATCGTGTATGTGACAAATCAAAATCTTGAATCTTGAAAAAGATCCATCCATCTTCTATACTGCTTACTCCTTTTCAGGGTCACGGAGAAACCTGGAGCCTATCCCAGGGACCATCGGGCACAAGGCGTGGTAGACCCTGGACAGGGTGCCAATCCATTACAGGGCACTCTTGAAAAAGATGTTCCTTTATTTTCACAAGTAATAGTAATAATGGTCAAATAGTGTATGTTAACATACGGATAGTAAAAAGTTTGCATTTTCCATTCTGAATGTGCTATATACAGTACGGTCTATTATACAACAGTTGGTTCCAGTCCACATATTTGATTGGTTGAGCGGCATTCCAAGTGTGTTGTATTTCCTATAACCGCACTGGGATGTTTCACTGTATGTATCTGTTCATCTGTGTTCACTATGTAAAATTCCAACGGTTCGAAACGGTTACTATAGTAATGTTAGTGGCATCCAGTATTTGGTAAAGTAATCTACTACTACTACTTTAAAATTGTAATCTGATTACATTACTGATTACTGCATGTAAAAGGAATCAGATAACTAAATACTTTACTTTCACATAACTTTCAAAACCTATCAAACCTACAAAAATACACTACAAAAGTGAAACTCATAGTTCTTTCAGTAATTTTAGCATGCGTCAATGTATGACATGATCAGAAAAAGTTGGATTTATCATAAAATTTGACTCAGGTGTTGTCACTGTTTGTAGGACTAGCAGATTGATAAAATATTGAACATTTCTATCTAGGCTAGTTTGGTGTTTATAGCCAAGGGGAGGCACAGCTAAGCTATCATTGTATGGTTTACCTGCTACAATGCCATGCAAAGTATTATCTTTCCTTCTGCTCTGCTCATATCATGTTCACGTAAACTGGAATTCATATAGACATTTACACACCTTGTTTTCCAGCTCAGAATTAGAGGATGTTACTGTCTCAGTTTCAAATCCTTTACTGTAAGCTAGCATTTGGTAGAATTGAGAGCTGTTAGCCAATAGGACACAAATGTTCCCGCATATTTTCCTGTAAACCCTGTCTGATTGATCTCGCCTCGGTTTACTGAAGATATAAAATTACATACAGGCCATCTTCTTTTGACGTTCAGTGACGCAATGACTCAAAGTTTAGAATTATTCGGGGCTAAAGATATAAATCCTCTGGGATACAGCCCCGAATGCCCAGGCCAGGTCACGCCCCTGGCAGCCGCACAAAACACATTTAAAAATGCATTTTACTTAATATTGTTTTCTTAACAATAAATTTGTAATGAAAGTAACGCAATTTTATTGATATCAGTAACTGTAATCAAATGATATCATTTTAAAATGTAATGCGTTACATTACTGCATTATCAGAAAAAGTAATTTGAATACAGTAACCATTACTCAGAGTTATACCCAACTCTGGTGACATCATCTGTGGATATGGTAAACAATACAATTTCAGGAATATAACTTTTGACCTAAAATATGAAAGTTCATCAGATGAACAGGAAGAAGGGATGCCAACTTTACCAGAAGCACGGGCATGTACAAATCATCGTGAGCTAGCTAGAGAGCTAGCTGTCATGCTATAAAGTGAGTGTGGCCTCTTCGGAATCTATTTTCACTAGTGGAGCAAAAATATTTGGCCATATTGTATCTGAATGTCAATATTAATTTCTGAACTGTTGTATAAATGTATTATCACATCTGCAATTGTGCAGTTGTACTGAATATCAGCTGATATTCAGTATAACCAAATTCTTTCTCATATGATATTGCTTAAATAACTTTATATGCCTGTGCTTTGCCATTGTACCTTCCATTATATCCTTTATGTATGATTTAGTTACCTCCTCCTCATACAGTGCCATACCACGTACTGAACCTCCAGCAGCTGTTCGCTTCACCTACATGTGGGAGGACCAAAAGCAGACTGTGAAATCCAAGAGCACACATCACATAAGAATATCTGTAATCTAATAACATCAGTCAGCGATGCAGCTTACCGGAATACCTCTCTCCAAACACACGTTGAAGTTCTTCTTCTGGTTCACTTTGAGCTTCTTCAGGACCACCCGGGTTTCCCCAATGAACTCGTTATGTCCAAACTTGTCTTCATCACTCACAGAGAGTCTGACAGGGAACAATGTGGATACCGACCCTTAGCAAATCTTACAAATGGCATGCCTTTAATTAAGTGGTGAACTCTCTGTACAATACAAATCGATAAGTATCTTCATTCTTTGTTCTTGCAAATTAAATGGAAGCAATGAACTGAAATAAATACACAATCAGATTGGCTTCTCAAAACAGCTGATTATTTTTGTAACTGGAACAGATTCGCTAATGAGTATTTGAATGTCAGTCAATATATTATTTACCGTACTCAATAAAGAATCTCATATCCCTAAACATCAGCTCTATAGCATTTTCAAATTGAGAACGATGTTAACTCTTGCCTTACATTTACAGATTCAATTCTTCTAACTGAAAATGGGGATGTTATGATAAACTGAGCCTTGGAACACCACTGGCATGAGAATGTTTGGGCAGTGATGATCACAGATGATGACCTCCTGGACCACCTCAACATCAGATCTGATCATTTGGCATCTATTCAATATCTCTGAGAAATGGCATAAACCATTCCATGATTTATGAATTAAATACTATGGAAAAGGGCTTACTAGGAAATCAGTCACATAGCTAATATTCCTATATCTGCTATTCATTCTTCTCATTTAAATCCTTGGTGCATTTATAGACAATATTACTTTCAATCTAGCCTTGTGATAATTAATTGCATTTTGATTAGCTGATAATAAACAGGCTGCCCAGCTTAACTAAATGGTATAATGCTGTACATAATGCAGCACTTCTTTAAAGATTGACCTATTTGGAGGATAATGAGAACAAACCGTTTCAAGTCCTTGACATATTTCTGGATTAAACAAGTAACGCTCTCTTTTTTTATTTGCTTATTATATCTGCTCATGGCCTATGCTATTTGATTAAGCAACATTAATGATTATGTTATACTGTTCTCTTTCTTTGACAATTAACCTTGACTTTTACATTTGGTATAGAACAAAATCCTATATATAACACAATTATCACATTACCTGAGGGTTTTTCTCTGCATGTCCTCATTGGTGAGGCCGTGGTAGACCAGTGTCTCATTCCAAAATGGATTCAGCGTGTTGCGCAGAGTCTTTGTGCGTAGCTTGTTAGACTTAGCAAAAAGAGAAAAATAAAACATCTATGTCTATTTTTATTCTAACCCTAACCCTAACCCTAACCCTAACCTTTCATGAATATGTAGTTCTGAACGTGAACTTTATAAGATTGCAAGCATTCCTAGATGCACATTGCAGTGTAAACTAGAGAGCTTTTTGAATTTGTGGAGATTCTGGATGCAACCATTTTAAATTAAGAAGTAATTTGCCTTCTATGTTCTGTAGGACTGTGCTAATATAATACTTTATTTAAACCATGTGAGAGCCTGTAATATTCTGACACCATTTTTGCTAAATAAAACCCCTTCTTGGACCAATGTCAAATAACATGCTGACAAAACCCCAGAAACTAAAAGGTTAACTACCCAAACTAGATTTGAGTCTCAGGAGTTCCATTACTAGAAGATTCTCAACTTCAATCCCAAGTTACATCCCAATCCCTACATAGTACACAGACAAGCCAACTAGATTAAATGGCTTGTATGTATGACATAATATATTAATAATATATTACAAAATATTTCCTAATGGTGCCTTCTGCTGATGTGCCATCAGATCAGATGCATACCTTGCTAGCACCTGGAAGCAAATGCAGTTTGACATATGGATCAGCAAGGCCATTGGAGTCCATTGACTTGAGCCCCTGAACCAAAGAGACAAATGAAACCAATGACAAACATAAAGATATTGAACATTTTGCATTCTTAATTCAAATTTTTACAAAATTCTAAAAGCTTCTGTTTATTTCATATTTTAAATGGGGGGCAGGGGGTAGGGGGTGGGGACAATCCCAGGTTTTCAGTGTGGTGTCTCAAAACTTTGTTTTGTCTGGTACGGAAATGGACTTCTTATTTAATCCCTTTTAGCCTGCTCACTGATGGAAATACGATACCTTGGCTCTGATGATATTGCAGTGCAGAGTGTGGTTTTCCTCTTCGTAGAGCAGACTAAACTCCAACATCCCCAGTGTGGCTGCAAGAGGGCAAAAAATAGAAGCAATAGGAAATTGAACCTGAAAACTAATTCCAAATTACAAACTAAAGCTACTGGCCGGCAAACAAGATGGAGGAGAGTTACTACAGAGCTGCATGGTAAAATGCTTAATCGTGACTGGAGTGTATTATTGTCTTACTGGCATCGTCAGAGTCGTAGTCCTCCACCTCCTCAGCAGTGGCAGGAGTGTGGGTGCTGTTTGCAACTGGAGGCTGCACAGTAGGTATTGTCCTACTCTCCATCTGAAGGACTCCTTTCTCAAGGACAGTTATAGAAACACATTGTATGATCTGTGATCTGACCATCATGTGTAATTCAGTTTTACTCCAAACAGAACTCAAAACTATAGCTCTAACTCCATAAAGCGTAGAGAAGAGAAGGCATTATCAAAGTTCCTCTCAGAATGAGAATTACTTGTACGTTTCAGCTTTTTATTTTATTTTATTTCTTTACCTGTCTGCATTAGTGAGCTCAGATATGAAGGCTGCAAAGGATGGCTTGCGCTCTTGTTCGATTCTTCTTTTTTCCACGCTGTCAGATTAGACTGTCTCTCTGCACCTGATTGAGTTTGAGTTTGACTGATCTGAGCGTTGACAGGCAGCACTTCTTGTTCAGGAGGCTTCATTTCTGCTGAGTTGGAGCAATCAGGAAAGTGATATTACAATTTTCAGGTTCTTATATACTTTTATATGTTTCAGATTCAATATTAAATCTCATTGCAATTTACAGACATTGACTCAGAATCTGCCGCTTTCTGACGATACGCTGGGCACCGTCTAAATTTGGGGGAACAACATAATGATAGGATAAATGTACTTATCTTATTTGTTACTAGGCAGAACACACATTCAGACTTCTATGTAACATACTCATAGCACATCATTAAACATTAGCTACTATTAGCAGGATAGAAATGAAGTTTGAGTTCATTTCAGACATTACAACAGCCTGTAAGCTAACCTGTTAAACCAGAAGAACCTGTTGGTAAGTCCAGACTTATGTTCGTCGCTCGTAACTTCATACCATTCCTATTATTTTTGCTGGAATAATTCACAGTCTGTACTGAAAGATAGCTAATTGAATTAGAGTTTAAGAGGCTAACCTCGATTCTGTGTGTTGACATATGGATGAGCAGTCGTGCTCTGTTGTGACGATGGTTCAGATGGAGCAGGTGTGTCAATAGCGCTGAAACGATTCGGCTTTGAAATGGTTAAAGGTGCAGGCAAGACCTGCTGTGGCAACCCCTTGAAGAACCAGGCACCAGACTGCTTCAACATCTGGTGAGTAAAATGTTCAAATATCATAAACCTGCAAGTCGCCTAACTTACACATGAATGGTTACAAACAACAGTTGTCCAGTTGAGCGGTATCAGTGAAATAGAGTAATCTCTGGACAAGAGAGAAAATATACAATTATTTAAAAAGTCGGTTTTACCACCTACTTCTATATTTTATAAAAGAAATTATGCAACTGAAGTTCCATGAAGAGAATATAAATTTATATTATCTGATTACTCATATACAATTTGAGATGCCAGGCATCTTTTTTTGTAGTTAATATTGGTCTCATATTGTATGCCATAGTATTTTAAGAGGATTTAAAATGATATAAATATGGTTAGAATGACATCAGTGTGGTTACATCAAGCTGTCATACAGTGACACTGGACTTAATACTGCTCCTCGCGAGAATCTCTACTTATATCTGAGGCCTGAATAATGTTGTTCACAATACGGCCCTCAGTGACTAAACATACAGTATGCATTTCCAACGAAAACATACTGGTGAAATGTTATTAAGATCAGGAGCATCCCTGCAGAGAGAACCGTGGAACTGACTACCCAGGGGGCCTAGATCAGGGCTGTCTAATCTTATATGCAAAGAGCTAGTATTAATTCCAGCCAAACAGGAGCCACAAATACCATTGAGTCCATTGAGTCAAAACCAGCTGATTTAACAGGTGTGACTGAAACCTGCTTCCACACCGAACCTTTAATGCTAAGCCTTGACACCTGTGGCATAGGTGGAGTAGTTTTCCGAAAAGGCCTAGAGTAAAAAGAGACACACAGAGGCTGGTGCCAAAACCAGGTTGGAGAAAGAATATCAAGTACGCTCTTTTAAATTCACAATGCACCAGGCTTGGAATTGTACAAACATACCCTGTCTCAAACATCTCCATAATGCACTTCCTTTTTATTTTCTGCTTTGATTCTTGCATTCCTTTACTAAGAAAGACAGCAAGATAATATGGCAACACTTCATTCTTTAAACTTTCTCAGTTGAAATGAGCAGAATGAATCATTTTTTAAAGTGAGCTCTATAGTCACATTCACTGCCAGTTAAAAGTTTTTAAACACCCTATAGTTTATCATTTTTGTGTAAATTACTCATTTTAAACATTTTAAAATCTAACCCAGAAAGCGGGATAAGTAAATTGACATTTTTGCAATCATATATACAAATTATATATTTATGTTTTATGGTTAATACTAGCACTGACTGTGTCTTAAACTGGTTTGTTATCACCTCATAGTGAGCCTACCACCTACACTGGACTCTCAGTTTGCCTACCACCCAAACAAGTCAACAGAGGATGCCATTTCCACGGCTCTTAATTCAGCCCTCACCCATCTGGACAACTACACGTACATAAGGATGCTGATCAATGACTTTAGCTCTGCATTCAACACTGTCACCCCCACTAAACTTGTCACCAAGCTCAATGACCTGGGCATCAACTCCTCCATATGCAGTTGGATTCTGCACTGCTTAACCAATAGACCTCAGTCTATTAGGATGGGAATGTCCTCTACACTCATCCTGAACATTGGAGTCCCACAGAATTGCATGCTGAGTCTGCTGCTTCACTCCCTGTTCACCTGTGACTGTGTGCCTCTGCATAACTCCAGTATTATCATCAAGTATGCAGATGTTACCATGGTGGTAGGTCACGTCAGCAACAATGATGAGTTGGACTACAAAGAGGAGATCCAAAGTCTAGCAGCATGGTGTTCTGCTAACAACCTCAATCTCAATGCTGAGACCTCATTGTTGACTTCTGGAAATCTAAAAGCAGCAGACACTCTTTCATCTACATCAGTGGGACTAAAGTAGAGCGTGTCTCCAACTTCAAGTTCCTGGGTGTCCACATCTCTGAGGATCTGTCCTGCCACCACAATTCTTCTGGTCAGTTTTGGGAGGTTTACTTTAAAAATGTATTCATTCAGTTACAAATTACTTCATAAAAAATGTCATCAGTATCTTAATGCAAGTATCACAATATGAAGGTAATGTAATCTGATTATTTTTGGATTACTTCAAACTCACATATGTAAATAAAGTCAGGAGAAAAGCAATATGATCTCATTTATCCAATAATCTAATAAATAAATAAATAAAATATCACTGTCAATGATGCGGGTAACATGACATCACAAAAGCTGGGGTGGGGGGTTTTCTTAATAGCATTCAAAACAGTGTTACTATGAATGCAGACTGTAATACACTGAAAAAGACACACTATTATCATCACATAAATGTACAGTGCCCTCCACTAATATTGGTACCCTTGGTAAATATGAGCACTTTGAAAATGTGTCTGTATTGTTTAAACTTTTGATCTGTCGTTAAAAAAATTCACAAAAATACTATCCTCTCATGGATATCAAACAATTGCAAATACAGTGCAGGTTTATCCAAAAAATGTATATCTTTGTTAAATATAAGTGTGCAGCAATTATTGGAATTATGAATTCATATAAGAAAAAAGTATTTGAAGTATATTCCCATTGATATTTTACATTTGTTTAGTACACTTTTTTTTGAGTACAGCTGTGATTTGCGGTAAAAGGTCGTTGAGCTTCACAAAATGGGAAGTGTCTATAAGGAAATAGCATAAGCATTGATAATGTCCATTTCTACCATCAGGGCAATAATTAAGAAATTACAGTCATCTGGAAATGTTATGAATCAACCTGGAATTGGACGCGTGTCAGTATTGTCTCAACGCACTGTGAAGAGGATGGTTCGAGTGGCCAATAAATCTCCAAGGATCACAGCTGGAGAATTGCAGAAGTTAGTTGCGTCTTGGGGTCAGAAAGTCTCCAAAACTACAATCTGAATTCACCTCCATCACCACAAGTTGTTTGGAATGGTTTCAAGAAAGAAAGGCTTCTCATCCAAAAACAAACTCAAGAATCTTCAGTTTGCCAGACACTACTGGAACTTCAAATGGGATCAGGTTCTATGGTCAGATGAAACCAAAATAGAGCTTTTTAGCAGTAAACACCAGAGGTGGTTTTGGTGCACACAGAGAGGTAGCCATATGGAAAAATACCTCATGTCCACGGTTAAACATGGTGGTGTCTCTTTAATGTTTTGGGGCTGTTTTTCTGACAGAAGATCTGGACATTTTGTTAGGATACATGGCATCATACATGGCATGTATACATGGTATCTTATCAAATATCAACAGATATTAAATGAAAAAAAAGCTTAAAAAGGGCTGTGGTTGGATCTTCCAGCAGGACAATGATCCAAAACATACATCAAAATCAACAGAAAAATAGTTTACTGACCACAAAATCAAGATCCTGCCATGGCCATCCCAGTCCCCTGACTGGAAACACATAGAAAACCTGTGGGGTGGCCTGAAGAGCAGAGTCCACCAGCATGGACCTCGAAATTTGAAGGATTTGGAGAGATTCTGTATGGAGGAATGGTCTCAGATCCCTTGCCATGTATTCTCCAACCTCATCAGGTAATATAAGAGAGTACTCAGAGCTGTTATCTTGGCAAATAGAGGTAGCACAATGTATCAATAATTTTTTTGGATAACCTGAGTATTTTTGTGAATGTTTTGAAAAGATCAAAAGGTTAAACATTCAAGACAATTTTTCACAGGCTTCTTTGTTCATATTTACCAAGGGTGCCGATATTAGTGGAGGCCACTGTATATACATAAAATTGGTTTCACTTTGCCCGGGTTTGAAATTTATTCCTACATTCTATTGAATGTCCATGGAATTAAATAAATATCAGTTGCCACGAGTGTACCCTGTACCATCATTTACACATTTGAATGAGGATGTAATATGAAGCAGTGTGATAGCATGAAATTAAAAATTATCTTATATGGCCAAGGGCATTGTTTCGACTCAGGACAGTGGTCATTTAAGTTACTGTCAAGCAACTGTTTTATGCCGAACACAACAGCGCTCCACCTTCACACGTTCACTGAGAGTAGGATAATAAGAGGCAGGAATTTGGTCAGTATTTGCTGCAAGCCTTTTATAATCGACCAATCGGTGTGCGAGAAGGCGGGAATTACAGAGAGGGGTTAAAGCAATGCAAACATGCGTACACATGATACAGTATTAGACCATAAACACATCATAACGAAACTAAAGCTGAATCCCAGACATTTTCTCAAAGTTAGAAATCCCATCCGGACGCTTATTTAAGAGATAAAAAAAATAACGTTTCCGGCAAAAAGAGGACATGTTCGGGGTCAAAAGAGGAGGTGTCCGGGAAAAAGAGGACTTGCCCGGGGAAAAGAGGACGTGTCCGTGGAAAAAGAGGACAACATGTCCAGGGGAAAAAGAGGACGTGTCTGAGGGAAAAAGAGGACATGGCCGGAAAAAGAGGACGTGTCAGGGGGAAAAAGAGGACGTGTCTGGGGGAAAAAGAGGACGTGTCTGGGGGAAAAAGGAGGGACGTGTCTGGGGGAAAAAGAGGACATACAGTCACCCTAACAAAAGCATTTCAGGGAACAATTTGTGTTAGAATTCTACCAAGTTAACTTTGCACAAAATTTATTTTCTCATGCACCAGGAGGTTGTTCATGTGAGTCACACCTGGCAAGACAGAACCAGAACTATAATCAAGCAGCTGTCTATACTGTGTTACAGCAAAAGATTAATTTCTTTGGTTTTAAATGAGAAAAACTGTAATGCTGATAGTACTTATATTTTTTTTACAAAATGTACCTGCAATCTGATTACTTTGTTTTTTGATGTAACTGTAACGGATTACAGTTACCAGTTTTTTGTTTCCTGATTACAAACATTACATGTATTCTGTTACTTTTCAAGCCTCGTTCTGGTTAGAAAATGCAACTTCCTGAGGAGATTGAAGAAAGTTCATCTGTCTAAAAAATCTTACCAAGTTTCTATTGCTACACCATTGACAGCATCCTGACCAACTGCGTCACAGTCTGGTATGGCAAAGAACAGTGGTGAAAACCACTCAATACTTCACTGGTGCCCAGCTCCAAGCCACTGAGCATTTTCAAAACAGGAGATGTCTGCGTACAGCACGCAACATCAATAGGGACTCCTCTAATCTCAGCCACAGACTGTTCAACCTCTTTCCTTTCCAAGTAGATACAGGAACAATCACACCAGAACCAGCAGGTTCAGGACCAGCTTCTTCCCCACAACAATTACCCTGTTGAACTCTGCACTACACTGTTAGGCCACTGATGCTTTAATGCCTGTAATCATCCTGCAACTCTATTCCACACTGTACAATATATTGTGAATATATATATATATATATATATATATATAAAATTATTGATCCACAGTATATATCTTAGGTTATCTTTATATATCTGTATATTATCTTTATATACACTGTATATTTTCCATGGATAATCTGGGTACTGTTATATATACAGTGTACATATCTCTTACATATATTTATGAATAATACTTGCATATATTATACATTTTATACCTATTATAGTCTTTCTATCATAATGTAGTGTAATTATCATTTATATTGTTATCAACTCGTTACGTGTATACAGTCATGGACGAAATTATTGGCACCCCGGAACCTTTCCAGAAAATGCACCATTTCTCCCAGAAAAGTTTTGCAATGACAAATGTTTTGGTATACACATGTTTATTACCTTTAAGTGCATTGGATCAGCACAAAAAAAGCAGAAGAAAAAAGGCAAATTTGACATCATTTTACACAAAACTCCCTAAATGGACTGGACAAAATCATTGGCACCCTATTAAAACTGTGGGTAAATAATTTCATTTCAAGCATGTGATGTTCATTTAAACTCACCTGTGGCAAGTAACAGGTGCTGGCAATATAGAAATCGAAACTGAAGCCAGTTAGAGTGTATAAAAGTTGGCTCAACCTTTGTGTTGTGTGCCTGTGTGTGCCACACCAAGCATGGAGAAGAGTTACAAGTCAATCTCCAGTCTCAAGGTTACAAGTCAATCTCCAGAGATCTTAAAGTTGCTTTGTCCACTGTGCGCAATATAATCAAGAAGTTTATAACCCATGGAACTGTGGCAAATCTCCCTGGACATGGACAGAAGAGAAAAATTGATGAAAGAATGCAACGCAGGATAGTTCGAATGGTGGATAAACAACCTCAGTCAACTTCCACGCAAATTCAGGCTGTCCTGCAGACTCACGGTGCATCAGTGTCAGCTCGAACCATACGTCGTCATCTGAATGAGAAGAAGCGCTATGGCAGGAGACCGAGGAGAACCCCACTTCTGACACAGAGGCATAAAAAAGCCAGACTGCAGTTTGCAAAAATGTACCCGAGTAAGCCTCAATCCTTCTGGGAGAACGTTTTTTGGACAGGTAGAGCTTTTTGGCAAAGCACGTCATTCTACTGCTTACTGAAAACGGAAAGAGGCCTACAAAGAAAAGAACACAGTACCTACAGTCAAACATGGTGGAGGTTCAAGGATGTTTTGGGGTTGTTTTGCTGCCTCTGGCACTGGGTGCATTGACTGTGTGCAAAGAATCATGAAATCTGGAGACTATCAAAAGATTTTGGCCCATAATGTAGGGCCTAGTGTCAGAAAGCTGGGTCTGCGTCAGAGGTCATGGGTGTTTCAGTAGGACAATGACCCGAAACATACCTCAAAAAGCACCCAAAAATGGTTGGAGACAACACGCTCGAAAATTCTTAAGTGGCCATCAATGAGTCCGGATCTAAATCCCATAGAACAGCTATGGAGAGATCTCAAAATTGCTGTTGCGAGAAGGCACCCTTCAAATCTGAGAGACCTGGAGCAGATTTCAAAAGAAGAGTGGTTCAAAATTCCAGTTGAGAGGTGTAGGAAGCTTGTTGATGGTTATAGGAAGCGATTGTTTCAGTTATTTTCTCCAAACGGTGTGCAACCAAATATTAAGTTGAGGGTGCCAACAATTTTGTCCAACCTAATTTTTGAGTTTTGTGTAAAATGATGTCAAATTTGCTTTTTTTCTTCTGCTTTTTTGTGCTGTTCCAATGCACTTAAAGATAATAAACATGTGTATACCAAAACATTTGTCATTGCAACACTTTTCTGGGAGAAATGGTGCATTTTCTGGAAAAGTTCCAGGGGTGACAATAATTTCATCCATGACTGTATATATATATATATATATATATATATATATATATATATATATATATATATATATATATAAGAGAGAGAGAGAGAGAGAGAGAGAGTGAGAGAGCGTATATTGCACAAAGCTACTATTTGCACATCTGGTAGATGCTAAGCTGCAGTTTGTTAGTACCTATATTGTGCAATGGCAACAGAGTTGTAGCTATCTATTGATCTATCAGGTCTAACAGGTTTACCCTCCAAGTGTGACTTTAGACTCATTTAGAGTTCCACAAATATTTAGACTTCCTTATTTAATTCTGTATCATCACTATGTAAGATTTATAGTCAAATAAGGACAAATAATGAGCTATCGTTAAGCATGTTTACCTGGCGGAATGTGACTATGTCTTAAAATGTTACAAAATTACTTGCAAAAATGATTATATTGTTCCCTTGTTCTCCAATCTAGGGAATGGTGAGCCAGGAATCATTTCAAACATGGCATGGATTTGCACAGAGTTTGCATAAGTTAAAAAAAAAAAAAAAACACAGGTTTTTAACCATAAATTTGAATTACTGAGGAATCCAGGCAATTGTCAGCCCTTTGTATTATTTACAAATGAGGGTACACTAGATTAGGGACAAATGAAATACCGGTGTGTGTGCATGATCATATTGTATTATGCGATACGGTCTGCATGCTGCTCTGTGACAGCAGTGACTCATCAAAGGCGTGAATCATCTCATTATGGTGATAGAGCCTCCTTAAGTCAGAGGTGCTGAACCTGTGCCGTACCATATGCCGTTCTCTGTTTCGGTGTGTTAAACAAATAAACCAGTGAATCCCTCTGAAGAATTCAATGACACGTTATTGGAAGGGTACCTTAATATAAATACAGATATAAATAGAATTGACACTATTTGGGTGGTTTAGTGGTTAGCATGTTTGCCTTGCACCTCCAGGGTGTGGGTTTGAATCCCCCTCCACTCTGTGCATGTGAAGCTTGTATTTTCTCCCCATACTTCAGGGGTTTGCTCCATGTACTCCAGTTTCCTTCCTCAGTCCAAAGACATGAGTTGTAGGCTGATTGTGATTTCCAAATTGTCTGTAGTGTATGAATGTATGTAAGATTGTGATAATCCATAAGATAATGCCAGATGGACATGAATGAGAACTTTCAAAATAATAACTTCAAAGATACTGCATGTCAGACCATAATCACAATTTATGGTTCTTCAAGACAAAGTCATATATATCATCCATCCAGTTTCTATACCACTTATCATACACAAGGTCTCGGGAGAGCTTCGAGTCTATCCCAGGGAATTTGGGGTATAAGGTGGGGGACACTCTGAACAGGGGGGCAGCCTTCCCATGGCACACACACACATTAATGACAATTTGGAAATGCCAATCAGCCTACAGTGCATGTCTTTGGACTGGGGGAAGAAACCAGAGTACCCTGAGAAAACCCCTGAGGCATGCAGAGAACATACAAACTCCATACACACAGGGCAGAGGCAGGAATCGAACCCCCAACCCTGGAGGTGTGATGCAAACGTGTTAACCACTAAGCCCACATGGATACCATAAATATGTACGCTTCCCAAAACAATTCATGCCCAACCCTTTGTTCAGTGAATAATCTCACCTGGATACAGTAAACTTCCTGCTGTGCACACACACTTGTCTGTTTCTACAGCTAGAAGAAGAGTATTGATTGAAAATGGCACTATGAGGTGTCACCCGGAAGTGGATGAGTTCCCTTTTGATTCTGATACCTCTCAAGCTTTCTTATTCATGTTGTTTCTGGAAGTTTTTCCTCGCCACTGTCGTCTCTTGTTTGCTCGTTAGGAATCTAAATCTACATTCGGACTGCTATAAAGCTGCTTTTTTTGCTCGTTAGGAATCTAAATCTACATTCGGACTGCTATAAAGCTGCTTTTAACTGTTAAAAGTGCTACACAAATAAAATGTTTATTTACCCGCCTTATATATGTATGCAATACGAATGTGTTAGGAAAGCCCAATATGGGTAAAAGAAATTGTTACAGATATTTCTTATATACACCCTACGAAGTGGACGTGTTGTCATTGAGGCCACATATTGCAAAAGGAATTATGAACATTATGTAATTACATAATTGAATGATTTCTGACCTCCTTTTGTTCACTGCAGATCTTGCACAGCCATACAGGGCAGGAGCGACTGTTACTGCGAATGCCACACTTGGTGCATATGTGCTGTGGTGGGTGAGAAAACACACACAAACACACACACACACTTAAAGGTTGGTACAGACATATTGGCCTCAGGAGACTGTGCAGGTGCAAACATAGTCACAGAGGACACATAGCATCAGCTTTCAGTGCAGTTCCACAACATGTGACATCGCTAGAGATGGGCTTCAGTGCTGATAAATGATATTACATAGACTTTTAACGGGATACGTACAGCAGCTGCACCTGCGCCACAGAACTGAATGTTTGTTTAGTAGCACATTATTTAATAGATGGATAGTAAATACTTATTGGATGCTACTATTATATTGGAGGTTGCTGAGCATAATTTACTACCCAGCTTGTATAATCAAATGAGGCACTACAAAGCAATAATTTCAGAGCTTAGCAAGTAATAATCTAGCATTTACAAGTAATAATTGGTGTAAGATGAATCTGCAAGTACATAATAAGGATGGTGAGAAAAGCCTCATATATTTCAGAATTTTATGCTTGGAAATAGCACAAAAGTGATACTACCAACTGTCTCAGTATGTACATGAATATTGGAATAGAATATGCAGTTTACAACCTGGAACTGAAATGGATTTAATTGGGAGTGTGTCCTGAATCTATACAAAATAGCTCTAGTGTGGGGAGAAAAAAATCAGTTTACAGTACTTTGAAAAATCTAAAATATATGTGTGTGTGTGTGTGTGTGTGTATATATATATATATATATATCTTCTTCTAAAGTGACTGCATAAGTATTCACCCCCGTTACTGGTGCATCCAAACTTGATCACAATTTAAATACAGGTGGATGTAAATGGTTCTAGAGAATATCATATACAGTTATTATTATTATTATTATTATTATTATTATTATTGTTATTATTATTATTATATTTCGAAACTGCACCAAGTATTACTTTTAAATACTGCATATTTACTTATTAATGTCTGAGTAAATATTTAACTGTGGCACCATGTACTGCTGTATGCACTTGTCTCATATGTTATTATATTATATTATATTATATTATATTATATTATATTATATTATATTATATTATATTATATTATATTATATTATATTATATTATATTATATTATATTATATCATTTTACCATTATACTTATATATCATTATACTTTTAATTATTACACATTAACCTATAATTAGTAGGTAATTATAATACATTTTTAAAACCATAAACTTAGGATTAGAATTAAATGTTGTAATTGAGTCTAACAAACTGTGTATTATTATATACAAGCCACATAGATTTTAGTGTAACTGTAGATGTTCTGCAAATATCCTAAGGCTCCCCCTCAATACCTTCTTGCACTCGTCACACATGACCATGCTGACTCCCATCAAGCCGAACTGCTGGCCGCAGAGCAGACATTGTGAGTAGCCATCACCGCATGCCGTCCTCTTTATTGTGTCCAGCCGATTGGCCAAACGCCTGCAGGACATAACAGTGGTAAGCTCATTACACACTCCTTCAGCTACTCCTTAAAGCCGTTAAACACTCCTGCTTAAATTCTGCTGATAGAATGAATTAAAAAGTCACTTTAACATTGTGTTGTGTTGTGTTTTTACAAAAAGTGTTGAGGTCAGGAGGTTGGGTGGAAAGCACCAGCAAATCAAATCAAGACAGAGGGCTAAGCAGAACGGTTGATACAAAGCTGTAGTTTCGCATTCACTATTAATGACTTGCAGAGCAGTCCGGCTCGTCCTGACTCATGCAGCGCTTGTAATGGAGCCAAAAAGCAGTAGCATTCGGAAACGTTGAGACATATGTGCTTGTGCTGAATCATTTAAAATCACTTTAGGAAAAGAGGTTTCGATGAGTCCATTTATTTTCCCAATATATCTCAGTCTTTCCATTTAGATCTGGTAGAAGTGGATTTACTTTTGCTTCAATTATCCCCAGTGGAATAAACAGCCTTTCTGCATTATCCAACCAGGAAGCAAGGCTGAGATCCGAGCACCGACTCAGTGATGATCCAGCACTTTTAGATTAGCTGAGGTTTATGTTTGCTCAGAGAGATTTGAATTAGAAGTGTGCACGGCCCGGGACTGTTTATTTTATCCCAGTCCAATCTTCTCCTGAAGAATTCTGGCCAATCCAGCCCATTCCTGAAGGAATTCTGACCAATCCTGTTCGCTCCCACAGAAGCTTTTAGCAATTCCTGCTGAAGAAGAATGAATGATTGCGGCAAGCACCATATACGTGAACATGGCCTTTGTGGTTGTCCCAGCACCAATGCACACCTAATTTGACTACTCAGCCTACTGGTCACTATTACAAGGAAGGAGCTGAAACATGGTGTCAGACTCTCTACTCAGTATCAGGTCTCACCCAATCCGCTCCTGCTCCATGGCCTCAATCATCTCGGCTCGAGCCAGCACACTGTTGATGATTTCCTTCTCCTCGTCTGTCAGCTCCTCAGCTCCAGTGAACTCCATCTGGCCAGTGTATTGATGTCAGATTGTCCTACAGCTTCAAGGAGAGAACAGAAGGTTCACATGTGCACACTCGCATGTAATCACACTTGATTCAGAAGCAAACATATTCACTAGGAGGCAATCATCTTCAGAAAGGAATGTTACTGACTAGCTATAGTAAATACCTTTGGAAAAGTAGAAGCAAGCACATAATAAAACATGACATGAAATTATAATTGTTAAAAAGGCAAATTAATACCTTCAGACCCTATTATAGTATATTAGGAGCTAAAACACATGATTTATGCTTTGTTTGCATTCATTTTCTGAGATGACCTCGTACTACCACTAATGACAGCTCTTATGTAGACATCTTCATAGATGATACAAAGTGCTATGGCATATTTCTGCTTTACCCTAGAATGCAGATTGAATGTCAAACAGGCAAATAGGTCCACTAAAGATTATTGGCTCATATACTTGCTAAAGGTTCTGGACTTGTTGTTTTTATAGCGATGAGATATTGTTGCTGCATGTGCCAGTTGCACATGCAGAGGACAGGAGCATAATACAAAGGACCACAGAAATTTTTTCTTTTTTTTTAAACAACAAAAAACATGGATCATGGCTAGAAGGCAAGCCTGCTGTGTTGAAAAGTTATTGATTGGAGTCACCAAATGTTACCATAGAAACAAACTCCTTACTCTGATCAGGTATTGCTCAGTTCAGCACCTACTTTACCAAATGCATCATAAAGTTCATCTCATCTTCATTCACCAGGAGAGTGAGTGCTCAATTTGATGCTTGCTCTACCATTTAACAAGTATCTGCGTGCTGCGATACTTCTGGGTGTTTGGGGGTCAGCAGGGTGACTGCCTCAGGTCATTATGCCAGATGGCAGGATGATCAACAGCCCATTAGATAGGTGGGAGGGGTAATCCACAATGCTAGTGTCCTTGCAAATTATGGTCTAAATCCTCATTGAAGGGGGGGGCTCATAACAGTTTCAGAATGAGATTCTACCTTGAGCCTTATGTTCACTGTATATAAAATTAAAATCCCTTATTGAGTGTTTAACCCAAGGGTTACAAAATCATCATTTTGAATGTCATGTTAAATATGATTATATTAAAAACATTTTCATGATTTTCATGCTAATTGGTTGGTTAGTGCTGTATTTTTGTTATTCTCATAAGAAGTTAATGGTTGTGCTGCTCTAGTGAAACAGGGAGACCCGACAGCTCACATTATAAATAATTATTATACACTTATCAGGGTAATTGGTGTAAGGTAAAGATTGATTTTTATGTACTAGCTCAATAATTGATTTTTGTTTACTTTTAATCAAAAAAGTTCCGTACTGCAACTTTAATAATAATAATAATAATAATAAAATGTATGTGAGATAACAATATTGAGAGTGCAGTCACAATGGTGTTTAATTAGAAAGAAAAAAATCAACAATCTCCAATATAAAGGATTAACAGCCATGTTTTACATTTAGCTAATAAAAACTGCCTCACCATTTTCCAGCAGCCCAGTCACACAGAAAGAGTCATATGCCCATGATGTATGCCGCTGAATCAAACAATCTTATTTTAATGTTAAGTACATTAAACTTGAAATGTCTTGTTGGTTTACCAAGTTTTTTAGGGCAACAAGTTTCCAAACATTTTTTATGTTCAATCAACCTGTATGGGCTTACAGTGTGCTTTAGATCGGTAAACATACAGACATATAGATTTACTTATTTATTTATCATGGAAAAGTTCCTTTTTTCCATAATTAAATTCAAAATTTGGAACTTTTAATATATTCTAGATTTATTACATATAAAGTGAAATATTTGATGATTACAGCTTGCAGCACATGGAAATCAAAAATCCAATGTCTCAAAATATTAGAATAAAGAATTTATAATACAGAAATGTTGTACCAGAGAAGAACTCTAATCAGCTAATTAACTCAAAACACATGCAAAGGTTTCCTAAGCCATTAATCTCTCAGTCCGGATCAGTATACACAACCACAATCATGGGGAAGATGAAAGTAAATTTTGCATTTAATTTGGAAATCATGGTCCCAGAGTCTGGAGGAAGAGTGGAGAAGTTTCCACAGTCAGTGATGATTTGGGGTCCCATGTAATCTGCTGGTGTTGGTCCACTTTTCTCAAGTCGAGAGTCAATGCAGTGTCTACCTGGAGATTTTAGAGCGCTTCATGCTTCCATCTCTTGACAAGCTTATTGAAATACTGATTTCCTTTTCCAGCAGGACTTGGCTTGAAATATTTCACTTTATGTGTAATGAATCTATGTAATGAATCTAATGAATATGTGAAGTTCCACTTTTTTAATTAAATTACAGACAAAATTTACTTTTCCATGATTTTATACATACATATATATATATATATATAAAATTATTGATCCACAGTATATATCTGAATATGTATTGTTGTTATTATTATTATTATTATTATTATTATTATTATTACCTATACATACACATGCCAAAAAGTCTGCATCCCCTTGCGGAATCTGCTTGATCTTAATACTGTTAACAGAACAAGAGAGATAATAGAAATCCCATTTTGTTTTTTTATTTAGTACTGTTCTTAATAAGCTATTTCGCATAACAGATGTTTACATATAGTCCACAAGACAAGATAATAACAGAATTTATAAAAATTACCCCGTTCAAAAGTTTACATACTGTACGCTTGATTCTTAATACCGTGTGTCGTTACCTGGATGATCAACATTAATGTTTTTATGTTTTGTGAGAGCTGTTCATGAGTCCCTTGTTTGTCCTGAGCACTTAAACTGCCCACTGTTCTTCAGAAAAATCCTCCAGGTCCTGCACATTCTTTACTTTTCCAGAATCTTCTGCATATTTGACCCCTTTCCAAAAGTGACTATATGATGTTGAGATCCAACATGATACATTAAGAGCCGAGGGGTGTAAACTTTTGAACAGGATGGTCAGTGTAAATTGTCCTATTCAAAAGTTTACTCCCCCCTCCAGCAATGAAGGTTTGATTCCCAAGGTCCCTTTGTGCATGGACCTTGCATGTTCTCCCCATGCTTCGAGGGCTTCGTCTGGGCACTTCAGTGCATTTCCCCAATCCAAAGACATGCATGTAGGCTAAGTGGCATGTCCAAAAAGTATGCATAGTGTATGAATGGGCATGTGAATGTGTGTGTGACTGTGCCCTGAGATGGATTGCCACCTCGTCCTGGGTGTCCTCCACCCTGTGCCTCATGCTCTCTGGGATAGGCTCCAGGTTCCCCACAACCCAGTAAGGATAAGCAGTACAGAAAATGGATGGATGGATGGAAAACTCAGTAAATCAACACCACTTACGGTTGCATATGATTATAAAGATCACTATGCAATACTTACAACCAAAAGAAAAAAAGCTTTCAGTCTACACAGTTTGCAATCTGCTGATGGCTCATACCACTCACTTACTGTAGCATTGCTGATGGAAAGATGATGTACCCGGCAACAACACAATGGTCTCTGAGGAGGTAGTAAGGGAATTGACTCACACTTTCCTATTAGACAATCCACCAGCAAAGTGCAGCAAAGGGTCATACTGAGGTCATAATTTATGTGGTTGAGTCTAACATTATGTCGTGCTCAAGACTATGTCCCCAAACTTAGACAACCAGATCATTACTCTAATACACTAAACCATAGTAACCATAACTTACCTTATTTGGTAATTAAGGTCTATTGAACTGTGGGTATGGCCAATACCATGTGTGTCATTATTTTTACATTCATGGCATTGACTTATATTTAGTTCATTTTTATACAAAAGAGCTACTATTGCCCCCATACAGTACACTGAAGTGTACAGGTATAGGAGTACGGTATATTAAGCGCATCGGCTGTTAAGTAAATAGTTTTCTGAGTATTTACCCCACCACCCTGTTCAGCAATGCACTTTTATAAACTCTCCTTTTACAATCAGAGTTTAGTTGACACCATTACATCATTCATTAACTGCTTTATACTGGTCAGGTTTACAGTGAATCCTGAGCATAACCCTATGGATGGAGAACCCCAAGGAAAGCACAGTTCTTGCACATGGACAAGGTAACAAGAAAGTGGCATGTGTGGAAGAACTGGCCTCTGGTGGTCAGGTGTAAATAAATGAAATCGAATAACTGTTTTGTGTTGGATGACGACCAGAGAAGTCACACCAAATGAGAACGGTGTTTCACTGACCCTCATGTAACCTGATTATATTACACTTACACTCTGCAACTTCCTCTGTAATGTCAAGATGCTGGCCTGTGTATAAATCAGTATATTAGTGTAATGGCCTCCATCTATAAGAGTGAACTATAACTTTATAGACCCTTCATTACATTTGTAACTTGAGTCAGTAATAAGAGTGGACCTTGTTTCTCGTTCATTTGCAGTCAGGGTCACAGTGGATCCAGAGCCTTGAGCAAAAGGCAGGATTACAATCTTAATTGGATGTCAGTCTATCGCAGAGACACTGCATACATTCATACACTCATTCACATATTTTAGCATAGACAATACACCTTCTGGCATGTTTCTGAGAGGTGGGAGGAATCCGGAGAACCTGGAGGAAACCTACTCAGACAGGAGGAGAACATGCAGAACGCCACAGAAACAGTAATCTGAGTTCAAGTTTGAGCTGTGAGGTGGGGTCATTTTCACAAAACTTTTTTTTTTAAACTGTTTTCACTTAGCAATAAATAAATTCTTATATGACTATTACAATCTCTCTAAAACGCTTGTGCCTGGAGCTAAGAAAATGAAAAAAAAACTGTTTTATTGTTTGAAAATCATGACATGTATCGCCACCTCTGCAGTATATTCTCCTACACAGCTGCAGTGAGATAAAATTAAAATGTCTGTGGTGTGCTATTTGACATTACTGTATGCCATATCATCAATGAGTCAGTGTGCTGATCTTTCTAGCGCAACCGCTTTAGTCAGATTCAGCTTTTGCCCCATAGAGCCCTGCTAACCACTGATTGAAATGTCGAAGAGAGAGTGCTGACAGTGAGGGCGACCTAGCAGAAGACGTGACTGATTGCTGTCTGGGGGTGGAGGGCAGGGAGGGAGTAAGGCAAGGAAGGAGGGAAGCAGTGAGTGTGTAAAGAAGGGAGGAACACAAATGAACGGAAACTGCATCACATTCAGCATCACTGTCACTATTCATCTCATCAGCGCTTTTCAAATCCTGCAAATCAAACGGAGCTGGGATTCGTGCCCTTAGCTAATAGTTCAACATTCAACTGATGCAGAACGAGGCGCTTTCTGGCTTTTTTCGGCTTTCTTCTTAAACATTACAGTTTGGTTCTCTCTTCAGTGTGTTGTAATAATGCAAGGAGGTATTAAAACATGCTGGAATTTTCCCTTTGGTGTATATCATCTAGATTTGAACACACAGATTTGTGGTTTTGGATATGAGAAAATATGCATGCTAACAGTCATCCATATTATCTATATATGGCGTGTCTGGATGTTGCATAATAACACAAATCTGAAGACAGTGCGGTGCAAAACACTTTCAAATTTGAGATCCTGTTGGGGTTTTTTTCCCTCCTAAATCATCCACATGTACTCCTCTCCAATTAAAATGCCCTGTCACACATGAAACTGAATCTGGATCCATGCACTTGCTTTGGATCATCTGTACCTGCCAAAAAGGGACAATAATTTACAGTCAAGCTCTAAATGTCATTTACTATTGAAAGACATTCAGGACACGGATTGGATTTGAAACGTATTATTCACACCATATTCAATGTCATTACTTCTTTAGGTGCAACGAAAGGTGATGTACTAATTATTCATACATAATGAGCTTGAGGACAGGCTGAAAACTGCAGTAATGCCAAGCACATCAATTTGAGTTAGTATAGTAATGTATACCATTACAGAGTATGGGCCAATAGATGTGGAATCTCAAGCAATTATCTGTCTCCCAGAAGATAAAATTACTGATTTCCAATGAACTATTGTGGTGGTAACATACAACACAGGAATAGAAATAAAACATAATAAGTGGGAGAAGATTGTAAGGTCATGTATATTTTTAGCTTGAGTTTGTAAGGAAAAAATATGAAATTTCATTAGAAGATTTATGAAGTGCAACCTCGAACATGTTAGTATACAGGCATAGTAAAGAACAAAAAAATAAAAAATATTCGTGGCTCAGTTCCATTTCTTGGTGCTACTGGTGTACCGCGAAGTCCTACACTAGAGGTCTTTTGTTTACATGCAATGAGCCCTTGCACAATCGGAGAAGACTGTGCCCATTTCAAGACGATTTCACACAGCGAGACCTTACTGCCAAAATAATGTGCTGTGAGCACAGGCAAAACAATACGTTCTGAAAACTGATTATATGGTAATCTAGTACTAAACTGCAGCTATGGAGTCAACTCCATTCTCTGCCTCTAAAGCTACATTTGGCAAATCCATGTGTTTGTTCACACTTGAGTGACCCAGTGCCAATCTTTTCACCCATTGTCAGCTGTTCCAACAAGCCCAGTGTTACTTGACTTTATTGAGGGCTCTGATGGTGCGATGTGCTGGAAAAAAAAAAACCCAGGGCCTCCAGACAGTGTCTGGTCCCCTTTAACTCCAACACCTGCTCTTCTCATCCTTCTAAACCCAGGCCTCCTGTTGGTATTACTCAGCCTCCACTGCAGCCAAAAAGCAGTCATCAAAACCCTACATAACTATAAGTTTAACAGAAAACTTGATGTGCACAGAGTGCACGGGAAATAGGTTAATGACATTCATACATCAAACGCGAGATATGGAGATTTAATTTGGAACATTATTCAGTGGATGGGAAGGGAAAAGTGGCAAGATGAAGACTATTCTAAATTCAATAATGTGTTATGCAAACACTTCTGAGTAAAACAAAGTCTCAGAGAGAAGTGTGGAAGAGGACAATAGTGCATGATTTAAAGAATGATATACTGTCAGAACTTAAGCATATTACATTACACTTTATAGGTTGAAATAATAATCGTCACGGTTTCTCCTTTTGCATAGTGGCTCGCATGGCGATAGATGATATGTGCGAGTGTTTGTTGGGTTTCAGTTTTTTTTAAGCCTGTCTCCACCCCTGTCCTGTTATTGGTTTATTTCCCAAATGTGTGCACCTGTTCTGTGTTAACTAGAATTAGTGTGTTTCTGTATAACTTGCTGCTTTTGTTTAGTTTTTAAATCTGAGCCTTGTTTCCTGTGTTTCAATGTACTGATGGGTTTTAATCAGTTAACCAGATAACCAGTTTTCAATTCTGATTATGTATTATGGCCCTAATAAAATACACTGCACTTGTGTCCTGTTTCATTTGCCGGCAAGCTGCAATAATCATTTTTTTTTAGCTTATTATTGAAATCCCAATTATTTGCATCAATTATTCAGGCAAGTTAAGAAAAAAATATGTTTTGTTGTAATTTATTAATTTATCATTTTAAATAAATGGAATACAGCCCTTTTATTCATGCTGTATATTGAAAGCCCATTCCTTCAAACATATAAATCTTAGTCTGACTAATTACAAGTTAATCATTTGAATGCTAAATATAAACACAATTAGACTCAGAATAAATAATTAAACAAATATGCCACCATATTCATTGCCAATTCCCGCCCACTAGTTAATTTGTCTCTATTGCACGGCAGCTATCATCTGCAGAGGTCATAGGATAACACGTTTCCACTGCGACACATTAACCCACCAAACTGCCAGCTTACGCAATGGCTGGAGCTGATTCGCTTTTCTAATTACTTAAATTTGCATATTACATACAACGTATGTGCTATTTGCCTGGGATGCCCAATGCTTAAGAAGTTGGAATAGTTTTTAACAGAAGGTACAGGAAGATGCATGAGTCCTTTGTTTTGGAGATGATTAGAAAAAATCTGTTCATTTGTGTCAACAAAGAACAGTGGCCCAGTTTGCTGCAATCTTCTTGGAAAGCTTCCACTGGAGGAATTTGTTCCCATTCAGCCACAAGCGCATTAGTGAAGTCAGGCACTAATGTTTGGCTTTTAGATTTGGCTTGCAAATGACCCATCAAGCCCATACTAAAGTTGTTGATGGGGTTGAGGTCAGGGCTTGGTGCAGACTAGACACATTCTTCCAATCTGCTTTCAACATATGATTTCATATAGGACTTTGCTTTTATGCTGAGACATGAAATGAGCCACAATCTGGGAAGCTGAGTGTTATCTAGATTTGTATGCTGCAGTGCTCAGGGGCTTAGTCAGAACCATGAAAACCTGCCCAAAACCATTATTCCTCTGCCACCACATTATATAGACGGCATTATCCACTGAAACAGGTAATGTTCTCCAAGCATCTACTTCCAGACAGTGATGTGTGACTCATCACTCCAGAAAAAGTATCCACTGCTCCAGAGTCCAATGATGATAACTTTACATCACTCATGCAATGGAACTCTGACATTGCATTTGGTGTGTCTAGGCTTATACAATGAGGGAAAAAAGTATTTGATCCCCTGCTGATTTTGTACATTTGCCCACTGACAAAGAAATGATCAGTCTATAATTTTAATGGTAATTTTAATGGTAGATTTATTTGAACAGTGAGAGACAGAATAACAACAAAAAAAATCCAGAAAAACGCATGTCAAAAATGTTATAAATTGATTTGCATTTTAATGAGGGAAATAAGTATTTGACCCCTTCTCAATCAGAAAGATTTCTGGCTCCCAGGTGTCTTTTATACAGGTAACGAGCTGAGATTAGGAGCACACTCTTAAAGGGAGTGCTCCTAATCTCAGCTTGTTAATTGTATTAAAAGACACCTGTACACAGAAGCAATCAATCAATCAGATTCCAAACTCTCCACTATGGCCAAGACCAAAGAGCTCTCCAAGGATGTCAGGGACAACATTGTAGACCTACACAAGTCTGGAATGGTCTACAAAACCATTGCCAAGCAGCTTGGTGAGAAGGTGACAACAGTTGGTGCGATTATTCGCAAATGGAAGATACACAAAAGAACGGTCAATCTCCCTTGGCCTGGGGCTCCATGCAAGATCTCACCTTGTGGAGTTGCAATGATCATGAGAACAGTGAGGAATCAGCCCAGAACTACACAGGAGGATCTTGTCAATGATCTCAAGGCAGCTGGGACCATAGTCACCAAGAAAACAATTGGTAACACACTACGCCGTGAAGGACTGAAATCCTGCAGTGCCCGCAAGGTCCCCCTGCTCAAGAAAGCACATATTCATGCCCTTATGAAGTTTGCCAATGAACATCTGAATGATTCAGAGGACAACTGGGTGAAAGTGTTGTGGTCAGATGAGACCAAAATGGAGCTCTTTGGCATCAACTCGACTTGCCGTGTTTGGAGGTGGAGGAATGCTGCCTATGACCCCAAGAACACCATCCCCACCGTCAAACATGGAGGTGGAAACATTATGCTTTGGGGGTGTTTTTCTGCTAAGGGGACAGGACAACTACACCGCATCAAAGAGACAATGGACGGGGCCATGTACCATCAAATCATGGGTGAGAACCTCCTTCCCTCAGCCACGGCATTGGAAATTAAAAGTAATTACTAAGTCATTACCAAGTATTAAGTCATGTTTTGCAGAGGGGTCAAATACATATTTCCCTCATTAAAATGCAAATCAATTTATAACATTTTTGACATGCGTTTTTCTGGATTTTTTTGTTGTTATTTTGTCTCTCACTGTTCAAATAAACCTACCATTAAAATTATAGACTGATCATTTCTCTGTTAGTGGGAAAATCAGCAAAATCAGCAGGGGATCAAATACTTTTTTCTCTCACTGTATATGGTTATTTAGCCATGCAACTCAATGATATTTAGCTCATTCTTCTGACAAAGTTTGTTTAAACTGTGGTCTGACAATTCAGTATTCTGTGGTAATACTGTTCCAGTAAATAATTGTGTGTGGCCTGCATATATATGGCTCTGCTGTTCTTGCTAGACATTTTCACTTTGCATTAACTTCACATAAGCAGGGAAGGTGTAGGGCAGGAATTTGGTCAACTGCCAGTCAATGATGGTTTTCCACTGCAGTTTTTCTATTAAGAGTTCACCTCTGTGGATGCAGTATTACAAAGGGATAAACAGTCAGCAGAGAAGGATAGTGAAATCAGCAGGATAGGAAGGGATGAACTCTCTATAACTAATAAATGAGATGAGACAGCATCTCTGAAGGGCTGCATGGCCCTGGGGCAGAGATACCACACTGATCGAACAGTAATGCAATTCTGCTCCTGATGAAAGAAGAGCCTAAATGTTTCATGGCGAGTTGCAGGGGCAAGGGTCATCCCGAGAGAGGTGGCATCAGGCACTGAAGTCCCAAGGTGGAGTTGTTGGGGCATAGAAACAAGAGAGTGGCTATCATAATCCAGGTGTTTCCAGGAAAGAAAGTGGTACTTCAGGAAGATTGACACACTTCAACAATACATAAACTCACTCAATAAAAAGAATCCATGTCATGTTTTGCCAAAAGATTCCAAAGACTCAGTCAGTACATGTAAGTAAATACAGTAATCTGATTATCACATGACATCAGATTTTGGAAATAAGTCATCCAACTCTAAACAATTAATGCATTAACTCAAATTGTTTTTCTTTGTTTTTGAAAGCTTCATTTTACTATCAAATGCCTAATTTGGGAGTTTGCTTTGAAGTAAATGTTGCTTTGTCACTATTTCCCAGGTGGCACCTGATCATTGTGCTGAAATCCAGGTGTCTGTATTGGATTTCTTGAAACCCAGTTATGAGGTTTGATCCATTTTACTTATGGGAATGTTTACATGACCAGATGAATTTTTTGGTAATATTCATATTATTGGAGTATTTCTTATGAGAAGGAATTCTAAGGCCATAAAAAAGCCAAGAAGAGGAAACACAGGTGATGATGTCCAGCTAAAGGTCATTGGGCATAGTCTCAAAAATCCTTGACTTCTCATGGAGGCAAAAGGTGAAATAAATGATTAAATAATTGCCAGAAATCAGGAGAAAGTGAAGAGACTGAAAAGTCACGCACTCACCCTGCCAGTATGATGCAGAGATCAGTGTTGACATAGCAACCGATAATGGATAAAGACGGTTGATGATGGGTACAGCAGAGCAAGAAGAAAAGAGGAATACAGAAGATAATATAATGCCCTAATTCTAAACTGTAACTGTAGCATTGTTTCTTATATCTGTCTGTGACATTTCATTTGCTAAATCTGTGTTTGTTCACACTTGAGTCACTGTAGTATTGATGTCTTACCTCCAATCCTCAGCTGTTTCAGGTAGAATTGTTTTATTGTCTGGCTTTATTAAGGATGCTGATGTCAAGATGTGTGGAAAAACCCTGGGGGGCATCCAGACAGTGTCTGGTCTCCTCTAACTCCAACACCTGCCCCTCCTTGATTTCGTGAAACCACAAAAGCACCACAAATCCATATCAGGAAGTGATTTATGGAACATGTAGGGAGGCCAATAGTACTGTGCTATTTGTTCGAATATTTATGTGGCTACACATTTCAACATGATAGGTGAGAAAAAGAACAAGTGTTTAAGGAACTATCAAAAACCTTTGGGCATCCTGTACACTAGAGATGTCAGGACTGCAGCATACGAGTGAAGAAGAGAACCGGGGTGATGCCTGTGGCATCATCACTATCACTATTTCTATAGGACACAACAAGCAGGAAGCCCAGGAATAGGAAGGGATGATGAAGCAAGAAGTTCAAATGAATAGGAAAGGAAATAAAGAGTAAAGGATATATAATGAAAATGGAAAAAGATGAATAAAATGAGAAGGGTTTTAGGAAGGAGAACAAAAAAGAGAAAGTATTTAAAAAAGAAAGCAGACCAGCAATAAGGAAATCAAACATTTTTTTTCTGGGATGATCGTGGTTAATTAGATGTGGTAGCTGTTCCAAGTAAGTAAGTAAAGCTTTATTTATATAGCACTTAAACAATGTTTAAAACAATGTTTACAATGTGCTTTACAGAGCACCTACAGTAGATGCAGAGAGATAAAATTATGCTGTTATAAATAAAAGAATACAAATAAAATCAAGTATAGAAAATTGCCTGGTTTAAGGAAAGGCCCCATTGAACAAATGCGCTTTAAGATACTTTTTACAAGTGCTTATTGAATCAACTGCATGTAGGTTGTCAGGGAGAGAGATCGACAGTTTAGGCCTGTAGTAACTAAAGGCCGACTCCCTGCTTTTCAGTTGCATTCTGGGTACAACCAGCAGGTTGCAGTTGGATGACCTCTTTGTAAGTCTTTAATGGAGCTCTTTGGTAAACCAACCAAAACACTGTTGCAGTAGTGGAGTCTAGATATAAAAAGGCATGTATGAGTTTCTCACTATCTCTGGGGGAGAGAATATCACGCACTTCAGAGATGTTACGAAGGTGATAATATGCTGTTTTACAAACATTGTAAATATGTTATAATAATATGTTTTTTCAAACTGACTTCGCTGTCAAACACGATCCTGAAATTCTTAACACAGAGCATCATTTCCGATAATAAGTGCCTCTGTCTTATCTTTATTTACCTGCAGAAAGTTCTGTGACATCCACAAGTGTATGCTCTCTATGTAGTTTACAAGGTTGCTAATCGACTTGTAGGCATCTGGTCCAAGTGAGAGATAGAGTTGCGTGTCATCTGCATACTGAGTAAGGAGATGTTATATCGATTAATTACATCAGCTAATGGCAGCATATATAATGAAATAACAAGGGACCTAAAATTGAGCCTTGGAGAACACCACAAGATTTCGCATGACGTCTGGAGGTGTGTGTATGCAATGCAACATGATCTAAACTTGTCTAGGACTAGGCCTGATAAGCCAACCCAGTTTTGCAGTCGGTAAAGTGTAATCCCATGTGTCAAAGGCAGCACTGAGATCTAAAAGAAATAGAATTGACAGATTACCCGAGTCCTTTATTTTGTTGCAGATCATTTAAAACTTTTAGAAGGGCCGTTTCTGTGTAATGTTTGGACTAAAAGCCAGACTGAAATGTCTCATTAAGATTATTGATGTTGAGATAGTTATTGAGCTGTATGGACACAACTTTTTTAATTATTTTGCCTAGAAATGGAAGATTAGAGATAGTTCTGTAGTTACTGAGAACAGGAGAATCAAAGATCGCTTCTCTTCAGCAGAGGCCTAACAATAGCTGTCTTAAAGGTGTGTGGAAAAATTCCTTGCTGGAGGGACAGATTACGAATGCTCAGGATGTCTGGTAATAATGAATTTAAAACCAACTTGAGAAAGCTAGTAGGTAATGGTCGAGAAAGCATCTAGAAGAATTCATAAGTGATATAACCAGGGCGAGAGTGCTAGCGCTGACCACGGAGAAAGAGGATAGATTACATTTAACAATAATAGGTGGAGCGTTAGAAAACATACCAGACAAGTGCTGACTATGTTTTGGCTCATGATAGTAATTAGATTGCTGAAGAAAGCTGCAAAAACATCACACTTTTGAGTTGTGAAAAGATCTGATGATATTTGAAGTGAGGGGTTAAGCAGACTATCTGTAGTGGAGAAGAGGAATCTGGCGTTGTCTTTGTGGCCGTCAATTAAACTTAAAAAGTACGATTATCTAGCAGACCTCATTTCGTTATTAAGTATTTTCAAGTTGCTTTTATAGATTGGTGAACCATACGCTTTGTGTGCTTCTATTGCCTTTCTGCTCTTCTGCAGTCTCTTCTTAGTCTTACAATGGCGGTACTATTTCTCCAAGAAGCAGCTTTAATTATCCCAGAGACAGTTTTTGTTTTTAAGGGGGCAACAGAGTCATTTGGTCAGTCTGACACTAAAACTCTCTATTAGAGTATCTAAAGAAGGGAGTGAAAAAAGGGGGAGAGATGATATGAAGGTTGCAGCTGTATCAGCAGTGAGATAGCGCTTAGTGACAGTCCTCTTATCACTCACAATGTTAGTACATGCTGAGATTTCAAACAAGACACAGTAGTGTTCAGAAGTGACACTAACCTAAACTGTTAAGAGTTTAGCAACCTTGTGAAGCTGACAGTCGATGGATCAGAGATTAAATCCATACGGATGTTGAAATCACCGGTAGTTAATACATATGTATAGCCAGTTCATGTCCTATTACGCAGTTCCCCAAAATCATCAAGAAAACCTTTGTTAAGCCCAGGACGGTGATAGATAACTAATAAAAAAATAACAGACTGATCACCCTTGATATGCACTGCAAGGTACTCAGATGTTTCCCAATAGAAATCTGTTTGCAACATATAGTATGATGGTCAACAAGTTGGCTAATTCCAAAAGACTTTTTTGTTAATGACGTACATTTAGTACTGCAGATTTAAGAACAGGGAGATGTGATTCTTCAGTAAAATAATTTTTTGTCCAGACCACCTAAATTAAATTACATGTATTTGAGGACCTCTTCTGTTTCCTACAGCCATGCCACCAAGTATTACAAATGACCGGAATATTCTGAAAAGTAGCATGGTTACCTACACATCAGACATGCTCACTGGTAGGGGATGCTGAAAATGTAGTAGGAGAAGGAATAAATCTTGAGGTGTGATGCTGACTGAGGTTACTGGATACAAAAATACTCAAGCCAGCCCATTTGGCACCAATAACCATGTCACTGTCAGAGTCACACTGATCACATTTTTTTCACATTCTGACATTAACTGCAGCTCTTAACCTGTCCCTGCATGATTTTATTATTATTATTATCATCATTATTTTCACATTGTGTTGCTGACACTTGATTGGCTGATAAGATAGTTTCATGAATAAGCAGGAGTACAAAGGTGTTCCTATTAAAATGACCATTGAATGTATATAGAGTGTACACGGGTGGACATTTTAGGATTTAGGCCTAGTCAGCGTTTGTACAGTAACAAACAATTTTCAAAATCCAAAGAAAACGAAAAAGTCTAATGCATGCTGTGCATGAACTCAAGAAATACAACTTCACACACACAATAGGTTATGCTTACTCAGAGGATGTTTAAAAAAAATACGAATGGCCCAGCCCTTTTATAAAGATCTCTATACACTCTTAGAAAAAAAAAATCTAAATCTAGAACCCTAAAGAGTTTATTAATTCTCTCCGGGGGATCCTTGGTCTATCCTACTGCAGTTTGTTCTTCTATTAAAGAATGTTTCAAGGAACTAAGAACTGTTCAACTTTTTTTTCTAAGAGTATGTTTATAAATGTATACTTTTCTATGGCCGATACAACACCTATATCGAAGCGTGGCTAATACTTGCTACTGACCCGTTAGTAAAATCCCCACAATCTTCAGTAACTGCTTCATCCTGGTGCATCTACAGTCTATCCCAGGAACACTGGGCATGAGGTGGGACTACACCCTCAGTGGGATGCCAGTGCATCGCAGTGCACCATGCACACACTCATTCACATCCCTAAGGATTATTTTTTGTAGAAAATCCTCCTACTGGAAGAGAACATTGGAATAATTTCTTTGTGCATACTTTTGGAGTTATGTTTGGTCTACTATATAAAGCAGCGAAACCACTACAGTGCTGAACATCAGCTCAAGGGATTTAGTTATAGAAGGAACAAAATCTTCTTTGTGTATGATGCTCCCAAGTACAGCCATGCGTGGTCTGCTACAGTGTGTTGCTCAGAGAAAACCCCTGTCAATTAGCATCCACTTCTTGTTGAGTTACAAGTGAACTGTCACTAGCCCAGGGATGGAAATGGCAAATTGACACTGGGGGCGGGGGGGATTATTGTGGTGGGACTCAACATGTTATCTGCACAGGAGTGTGTGGGATGAATCCTGGCATAAGGGTCTTCATACGCACTCGGTGTGTACGCATGTCTGTTTACACACTGCACGTCCACTACAAGACAGGACTCTGGAGGGATGATTCAAAGTGTTTTGAAATGTCTATTTGGAAAGATGCTCGAAGGTTTACGCCTACTATGATTAATAAATGATGATTATATATTTTTAAAAATCCATAAAATGATTCTCATAAACGTTAGCTTTGAAGCTTAACATATAGTAAAGATTTCACTGATGTTTAATATGCATTGTAATGCCACCACACACACACACACACACACACACACACACACACACACGCACATCTGTATTAACACACAGCAGATCAACCACCCACCCAGAAGCTTACCATCTTATTAAGAACCTCAGCTAGTTCATCCCTTCATCACCATTTGGAAGACTTTTTCTCTCATGAGATAAAAGCCTATCGCTATTTTACAACACGGATATATATTGCAGGATGTCAAATGAAGCATTGTGAAGCATGTGCTTGACCATCTGTCTGAGCTGGAGGAACACACACCTCTGACTGTAGAGTGTTTATTAACGTCATAGCTGCCATGCCTATGTGCCAGAGATTTCCCTCAGGGAATTTGCTGGAGGCGTCGCTCCAGCGCTAACAGGCAACAACGCATTCGTCCTGAGCACACATCAAAATTTCCTACTGTCTTGCGTTGTCTGTTAATTTCATTCTGATTTATTGATTCATTACAGCTTCCTCGGTGTGAGGGAAGCCCTCCTACGACACGTCAACACAATGTGCCCCATGCTCGTGATGTGACACGGGTACAGAAGGAGCGTTTAAGCAGCTGTTCAGCCTCAACTCACTATTAGCAGACAGAAGGTTTGAAGCTCCTTGTTTTCTCTCTGCACACATTTACTACTAGACCACATTTCATCTCCTACTGCTCTGACTATAATGCTTTATACCAAAAAAATAAAAAAATGAATTAAAACATTTCCGACATGCTGCCTGGAAGTCTTTCAGCATTGCTGTAATGCTTGCATTGTTAATGATGGTCCACTTGAGTCCAGCGCATCATATGTCTGATTTAAGACAGACCTAAGATATTAGACCTAGATATTTCCTGAAGTGTTGAGGTAGAGTTTCAAAGTGGAAACATGACCTATAATCGAGACACGCCTTCCCAAATGATTCCTTTTATTTAGAATTCACTTTCAACTCACTCCATTGTTTCACATCGGATCCATCGTTAATATGCAGGAAGCCTAATGCGCCTTTTCGATCTCCAAGCCTCATGCACTACTGTTGAGTTCAATGTATACCTGCAACACTGCTTTCTCAAGCCGGATAGAAATTAATAGCTGGCACTCCAACAAAGCGAAGAGTTCACCCAGTCAGAGTTTCACAAAGTGTGCTTTAACTTTATACTAACAAATGAATCTGTGACTCTCATCCTCACACATCCATCCACACTGGAGTCTGTAGTGTGTATAACAAAGAACCCAAAACAAACAAACAAAAAGATTCTCAAACATATCTTTGAACCTAATTAATAATATAGTGGATTTTAAGTCTTGTCTGTAAGAGAACAATCACTTTTTATTGCTTTTGAGTACCATCAGGCCTATAGTCTAAAAGCTCACAGCTTCTGAAGAGTCATCTCTCCTTATTTAATACACTGATCATGAGTCTCCTGAAGGTGTGCGCAAATCCCTGTAGTGCTGCTCCAAATTACTATTGTCGAGATGTTCTGCAAGGCACAAACAGTCTTCTATGGTCATACTCTAGGAATGAACAATAAGACCCAAAGGTACGATTCACCAATTAATTTTAAAACAATCCAACATCTTTTTTTTACCCTTTAAAATAATACATAAAATACTGTATATATATATATATATATATATATATATATATATATATATATATATATATATATATATATATATATATATATATAAATGACATGCAGCTATCTATATATGATTACCTTAAAATAGAATTATTTTAAAATAGATAATCATGTGATGGTCATGTGAAATGGCAGGTCAGCTACAACAAATGGAATTGTCACAATGTAATGAATACTTGGTACAAATGAAAAGCTACTTGAAGATAATTGGTATAAATTAATTAATGCTTGCGTGTCATTATCACAAAAGAATAATTACTTGCCAAACAGTGATTATGGATGCTTGTTAAAATACTTTGTAATTAATTTCTAATCTTTTACACGCCACGGCGTTGTCAGAAAGTAACACCGTTTATTGCTACATCACATCAGACCCGCCATTCGTACAACATCCACACATTTCCATACAGTATTGTATACATTTGAACAGTGTTACGTAACTAGAATCAGCAACTCACATCCCCAAAAATTCAGGCATCAAGAAATTCAATCATACTCCCATTTTTATAAAAAAATTAATTTTGCATTTATTTTTTTTTGCAAGTGCCAGTTCTGGATCAAAAACTCTAACTCTACTAAAGGATGATGTCACCGGAACTTGGTGGACATTGTGGGGAAAACTTACCTTGTGAATGATGATCTGTGTTGCGTTCCGACGCAGGAAAAGAGAGGAGAGGAGAAGAAGAGAAGAAAGGAGCGAGATCACTCTGCGTGTTTCAGCTGGAGCTGAACGCCTATCTGTGTCTCCTGCACACACTGTCTCCTCAATGTACTGCTGCTTACCGAGAGAGAGAGAGAGAGAGAGAGAAACCTCCACCCCCTCCTCAGCCGCCTGCATTAAATCACAGAGTTGCTGAGCACAAAAGCTCCTACCTACCGTGCACAAAGGCTTTTTCTCCCTGATAGATGATTTACAGTAAATAATAGTGCTCTTAATTGCTGTTGTTAGATGATTCTCAAGGTAATCGCTTTTTTTTCTCTCACTGCTATGACTCCTCTCTGCAAAAAGATCTGACAAATCCAGTAGGTATTAATATCGGTCTATTTTACGCAAAAATATCGATGCATACCATTCACGCTGCATCCCCTGCCACCACATCTTCTTTACATTTTACCCACTGACTTACATGACTCACATTTGAGACAGGATGCAAGCAAGCACTTGAAGGGGTTACAGGTCTTGCTTAAGGACCCAAGCGTGGCAGCTTGACAATGCTAGGATTTAACCTCACAGCCTTTTAATCAGTAGCCCAAAGCTTTAAGCACTCAGCCACCATTCCTTTATAAGACTTTTTTTGTTGTTGTCAAAAACTGTCTACATTTTGGAGTGAAAATGAGAAAATATGGGATACATTTATCTGTCACTACTATCGAAAGCATCTTACCATTGAGGCAGGTTACAAGTTAACAGATGAGAGGGTAAGGATTTTGCTTACGGAGCCAATAGTGGCAGTTGACACTGGGATTCAAACTCTCAACCTTCCTATCAGTAGCCCCAAGCCCTAACCACTCTAAACACACACTATATTGCTGAAAGTATTGGCACACCTGACCATCACACCCATATGTAAACCTTCCCCAAAGTGATGCCACAAAGATGGAAGCACAGATTTGTCTAGAAAGTCTATGTATGCTGTATGCGATTTCTCTTCACTGGAACTAAGATGCCCAAATTTGTTCCAGAATGACAATACCCCTGTGCACAAAGCAAGGTCCATAGAGACATTGCATGTTGAAGAACAGCCGGCACAGAGCCCTGACCTCAACCCTACCGAATTCTTTTGGGATAATTTGGAACGCTGACTGCAATCCCAGCCTTCTCACCTAACATTATTGCCCGACCTAACTAATGCTCTTGTGGCTGAATGAGCATAAATCCCCACAGCCACACGCCACAATCTAGTGGAAATCCTTTCCAGAAGAGTGGAGGTTATTATAACAGCAAAGGGAGGACTCTATCTGGAATGGGATGTTCAAAAAAGCAGATATGGCTCTATTTTAATTACATATCTCTATTTTACTACAAAACAGAATGCTATGTGCATTTAATGGTGCAATGGTTGCAAAACCATTCCAACATATTACCGAAATAAAGTTAAAATCACCAGTATCTGTATTAGCAAGTGTGTCAAGCATGTCTCATTATAGAAGTAAGCGAGTCAACAAATGTTTACTTTGTAAAGGCATGAAAAGTTCAATCAGGATCAAACCCTAACGCGGTTTTGCTCCGAGTAGCCGAGTCGATACTCAACGAGATCAGGAAAGCAGAAAGCAGACAAAGCCAGAGAAGGATATAAAATAAATAAGATAAAGTGTTTATGGATACAATTACGAGCAACAACCAGCATACAGCAGTGGAGGAAACGTCCTGAAAGAGTCACAAAAACAGCCAAAACCATTTGAGACAAGTGGAATCAAAGTTGACTTTTATATCATATTCAGAAATATCATTATTCTCTTCACATACAATTTTGAACCCATTTCCTTACTTGCATTAAAGGTCTCCATACTTTGAATGGAAGAGTATGCGAAAGTGTGCAAAATGAAAATCTGTCTCGAATATAAAAAGCTATAAAACAGACTCATATTCAGTTTTTAAAGACCTAGAAAGTGACATATGGGGGGGGGGAGCGACGTAGATATATTACATCGTTTTCAACACAGAATGAGACATAAAAAGATTAAAAGAAAATCAAACAATGTTCTGGAGAGAAAAAAGTGACCCAATGTTCCTGACATCACGTTTCTTATCTCTATACACCTGTATCAGTGGAACATTTTAGCTCCAGTCTTATGGATTTGCTGCCCTGCATCTTCACCCGGGTACAAAGATGTCAGCACAATTCCGATCATTATCCCACTGGATTCGATCCAGGGCTTGTTAATGAGCGAATGTGCTGGGTCAGGTGTATTTGCAGGGAATTAAGAGACATACAGTAGCTATAAATACTCCAGAATATTTCCCACACATTATCCAGTAGCCTCATTTAAAACTGGAGTCAGTGGCCCTGATAATTAATCACGTCTTTATTGCCACCTTGTGGCAATTGTTCATTAGGATAGTAAAACCGGCATAATTAAGCCTGGAGATGTCCAAAGAAAGACTGTATGTATTCAGTAAATCCCTGTGTGGCTCTAAAGGTCTTAGTTTGAGTAACATTTTATTACAGTTCTCAAAATAAACAAAACGTTATAGAATTTAAATAAGATGACAAAAAGTATTTGGAGGTTCTAAAAGTTATTTTCAAAATTCAGTTTCTCAAAAAGCTCCCTACTTGCTTTAACACGTTGGGTATGGCTTGGGGACTGTAACCCTCTGAGTTCAGGGGCATTGCAGTGTTTCAGTCACGTATACCGAAATGCCGGAGGAATGTGAGCAGAATGAAAAAGATCACCATGTAACCTAAGGTATCACCCAAATGCGTGCTGTCAAGCACCCTGCTGCTGATTTTAATTTATTTTAGAGCACAGATCTTCAATCTCTCTGCTGGGGCCTCTGCACTGCAGAAATGTTTAGTGGTTGTTGTTGGCGTTGTTTTTTTTTTTGTTTTTTTTAAGTATGAATCTGTTGAGTGAGCATGCAAAAGAGGCAAGAAGTGATGAGGACCTGCTGGAATCTGGATTAGAAAAACGTGTTAATTATAGCTTGTTGATAAAATTTGAATATTTTCCTCTCTTCATATTTGGTACTCAGACCTATAGCTCCATTACTGGTGTTGGTTATGTTGCAGGTAAAGGAATCAACGTTTACCTGCATAGAAATCCAGGAGGTTCTTGAGATTCAAAAAATGATCTTATTTAAAAGCAGTGCAAAGAAGAAGAAAAAAGAAAAAAGTGCACCTCCTACCACCTCAGAAGCACTTCACAGCTGATGAAGGACTTCTGTCTGAAGCATCCTGTTTCTCTGGATACTTTGTGCACTATTAGAAGCTGATTTTGTCCCCTAACAAAAGCCAGGCTAAACAGAAACCAGCATGGGGCAATAAACTGAAACGTCAGGCATGCTCGTTAATTAGATCAGACCGTCAAATACCTCAGGGATGTCATAGCCCATTAGTTAGGTGGTCCTGGTGGTGGCATGGAGGATGCCCAGCAGGGTGATGTTAGCCAGACACTGGAGCTTGGGAACAGCGGTCTGCATAAAGGGCAAGTGAGACTTGAATAATCATAACAGTGAAAACATAGTGCTAATTTGGGTATTTAGTTCAATTCAATCCAATTTTATTTGAATATCACTTCAAACAGTAGACACTCTCACAGAGCGGCTTTAAAGAAATCAGAATGCAGATTTAGATCCTTAACGAGCGAACCAGAGGCAACGATGACAAAGAAAAACTCCCTGAGATTACAAAAGAGGAGCCCGTTCTCATCTGGGTGACACTGGATAATGGGATTATAAATCAGTACACATACTGTACATCGTATAAAGTACGAAGTGTATTGTGAGTGTATTGTGAGTTAAACTCCTGGGATGAGTACAGGGCTTGTGACAGCAATGGTTCTTTTTACAGTGGGGGAGAGCAACAACGCCAATAACGGCAATGCCTTAAAAAAAGTCGAGAAGCTATCATACTTGACTTATGCTATAGGCTACTATCCAGTGACTTTGTAAAGACGTTCTGTAACAAGCAGGTGTGGAAAACATACAGTATTCCAGCCAACAGTCTAGAAGCTCGTTTCAAGTGACTCCATGCACCTTTATTAAACTGGTGTTGATACAACAGTTGTGTTTCCCATCACGAACATTTCCAGCATTTCCAACTACAGTACTCAGAAATCACACAAAAACCTGAAACTAGCCAGAAAATTTTGGAAAAAAATTGGGAAATGGAGGCACATGTTGCTCAGTCTTTGTGTCGGAAACAAGGTCACTGTGGTGCACAGGCATTTCTGATGTACAGTCATTATTCCGCTCTCCCAATCACTATATATCTTACAGTAGAAATGGTTATATATACACTGCATTTGTTTTCTGGAAATCTATTAGATTTAATTCCATCTATCCATTTTCCATATCACTTATCCTATACAGGGTCGCAGGGAGCCTGGAGCCTATCCCAGGCGGGGGACACCCTGGTCAGGAAGCCAATCCATCGCAGGGCACAATCATACACACATTCACACACTATGGACAATTTAGATATACCAGTCAACCTACAACAAATGTCTTCAGACTGGGGGAGGAAACCAGAGTAACCTCTAAAACTGGGGAAACATCTGTGTGTATACAGGACAGAGGTTGGATTTGAACCCCCAACCTTAGAGGTGCGAGGCAAAAGTGCTAACCAGTATGCCAACATGCCCTCGATTTAATTCCAATGATTTGCTATAAAACAAGAGACAGATAAAGTGATTGATTGATTGATTGATTGATTGAGTGATTCATTGAGTGATAGATTGATTGATTGATTATTGATCCTGATTGTAACTGTAAAATGAAACTAGTCAATCTTGGCAACCCTGGCATTATTTGTCCTGACTTTTTCTCCTCCCAATAGCTTGGAGAAGCTTAATTCTTTCCCCAGTGGGCCATTTTTGAACATTAGGTACAATAGTAGCTAATGAATCTAAACAGAGCAGTGAGCATGCTACCCCACGATTTCACAACATCTACAAAGGCAAGCAAATAGCATGTTTTTAAAACTGTTGGTCATTCCTGAAGGACTTTATGAAGATAAACATTTCTTGAATGGCTGGTAAATGGTCCACCTGCCTCTACGGACGAGCCACTACTGAGTTTTTTCATCACACACCTCCAGAAATGATAAATACAATAGTGATAATGGTGTCTAAGGTGGTGCCAACCTTTTCTCCACTGTAGAGCTCTGCCCTCAGGAGAAATAAATATTGAACTGAGCTTTTAAAGATACACAGATAACAGCGTTACCAGGAACTGTCAAACAAAGTTATCAGTACTCTGACTTTCATTCTGAACTCGAAGATTTGTGGAAGTAGCTGGCCATAAAACTGGGCAGTGAACTAATGCAGAGATCGTAATAAGATTCATGTTCATGGAGCAGGAGATTGAAGTGCCACTTTCTATTATTAGTAGCTTGTGTTTATAGGAGGATTAGTCTTTTCCGGTTTGTGAAGGCAGCAGTCAGTGATGTCCACTGGTACTCCTGGGAGTCGTATATTCCTCAGCCATAATAATCTGCTGTGAATTTGGAGAGCCTAATATTTCTCAAAGACTTTCCAAAAGGCCAGTAACATGTATCTCTAGAAACCAACATCAAGCACAAGCACTAACATTAGCAAACTGCTCATTTCTAACTGAAAGAATCTTGAAGGTCCTACATACCAAAGTGCTTGTGAAATATTACGTTACATAGCTTTTCCATACCAAAGTTGGCGGTGAAAGAGAACATCATTTCATGCACATATATTATAGAACTATTCTGATAGTAGTACTGAGTGCTGAGCGTGTTCCAATACAGTGCTCTCAGAAGTGGATTCAGTTACAGTTACATGTGCCTTAATCGATGCGATACCTATGCTCTTCAGAAGTGGTCTCCTATAGAGAAACCAGTCCAGTCCATGTCTGGATTCCAGAAATGGTATCATGTCAGCAGTCTAAACCTAATTATCCATCATAAATGTATCTGGATAATGTAAGGGTTTTATCTCCAAAAAAACTAAACATGATTTTTATTTTTATATATATATATATATATATAATGTGTTTAGATAGACCCCTATTCTACATATTAAATTGTGTTATACCACAGCATATCTATAGTACTAGTAGTAAGTGTTATAAATGTTTTAAATAGTAGCCTGTGTTTAGGTTAGTTTCACTATATAAAATAAGCTACTCTAAAGCTTTATATCTTCTTTTATTTTTTTTTATAGCAGCCTGCTACATGTAGTGAAATTTCCAACTTATGAAATATTCAGAACCATAAAAGTAATGTCCACTTCAGCCTTGCATTGGCTTTATGTCCAGCATAAGAACCCCACAACACCAGGTTCCTTCTAGGACATTTAACCATCTCAACAAGGGCCTAATACATTCAATTAAGTGTGTTACAAAATAAAATAAAATAAACACTTATTTTTAAAACATTTTTTAAACACCACAGACTTGTGACGTGCGACAAACAGATGTCTTGGTTTAGGTCCTGTGTGCTATTACTTCATTAGAGCCCATAGGCAGTGCAGGAGCACAGTTGGCTTTCCTTCCAACATATACACTGAGCACATTCCCACAGAGCTTAGCCAGCTGCAAAGCACAAAATTATCACCCAACACAACACATCTACCCATAGCACCACCCTCCCTCCACCCCCCACTGCTCACTGCTTCTTCTTCTTCGTCTTCTTCTTCTTCTTAAACACAAACGACATTTTAATTTGGCATATGTTATTCAAAGTGACCTTCAAGTGTAAGAGTTCAATGCATGCTGAGCAGTTCAGGCACCCGATCAAAGCCTAGGATTTGATCTCATAACTTCATGGACACTACAGTACCACATTATTCTCAGACCTCCCACTGCCCGTAATATTACAGTGATCAAGTGTCTGAGGAAAAGTACATACAGGTCTCACATCAGGTTTCTTGTACTAGTGCTGCACCAGAAGGAAAGTTTTGGGGTATGTGAAAAAGAAAGAAAGAAAACAAAAAAACAATCCGAACAGCAGTAGCACACAGCCCACCACTCTGATAAGCAGTTTGCTCTTAATGCTTTCCTCCTCCGCGACTTCCAGTGGTAAACCCCTCATTTAATTCTGGAGCATGTGCGTGCAGCTCAATAAGACTTGTTGGATAAATTCCCTGGTGTTCCACATGCAGGGATTACCCTTGCTGGAGAGGACACAACATGAAATTCATTCAAAATGTCATTTTTCTAGAAAACACAGTTCAGCAACTTTTCCTTCAGAGTGACTGACAAATAATAACCTCCACAAGGGTGTGTGGGAACTGAAAGTCAAAGAGATTTCTTCTAGAACGACCGACTCGTGATTTCTGCCACAGCAGCCATAAAAGCCATCAAACACTAAAAGCAAGTCTAGGTGACTATGACACGAAGTTGACAGCTATGAATACACAAGTCGGTCATTTTATCTTTCACCGTAAACTTACAATAAGAACAAGACCACTACGTACTGCTAATATTTCTTCTTTTTTATTTAACGATGAAGTTTCCTGAAGGGGCAATATGTTCTCTAATCAAAAGCAAAATACAGGATGTCCCAAAAGTCTCCATACATAGGGGAATATGTTTCCCTAGCAATGTCGATTGTGGAGGTTTATGGACTACCACTTTTTGGTTGGTCCGCAACACTCCCGGTCTTTTGAATTTGTTCAAAGTTTGGCAACAGTGTCGTTTGTGATGTGCTTGCCATGTTTCCATCGCAACCTTGAAACAGCTTCCCAATCCAGCCATGAGAATGATTTCAATACATTCTTCTATTGTCAGACATTCTTAAAGGCTATCTGAATGAAGGAATGAATGAATGAATGAGTGAGTAAATATACACACATATATATATATATATATATATATATATATATATATATATATATATATATATATATATATATATATATATATACACACACACACACACACACACACACACACACACACACACAGTGCCTTGCAAAAGTATTCGGCCCCCTTGAACTTTTCAACCTTTTGCCACATTTCAGGCTTCAAACATAAAGATATAAAATTTTTATTTTTTGTGAACAATCACCAACAAGTGGGACACAATTGTGAAGTGGAACGAAATCTATTGGATATTTGAAAATTTTAGCAAATAAAAAACTGAAAAGTGGTGCGTGCAAAATTATTCGGCCCTTATGCAGATATCTATAAAATTCTAAATGGTTCACAAACTTTCAATGCTGATCAGTACGTACTTTATCAGTGATTTGCAGGTCATCCATTCGCAGGGCCCATGCTAATCTTCTCAGTATCGATCCAATTTCAGTATACGTGCTGCCGTAGCTGACGTGATGACATGCAAAAACATGAGGTGTTACCATACATACTGCACCAACGGCCGAGCAGAAGGTACTTTCACAGTAAGCGATTTCGGATGCAGGCACGGTTTTGGGAGGAAACTGGACAAGCCAGAAGAAACCCACACAGACCGAGACAGCAACTCGAGCTCATTGGACCCCCTGCACCACCGTGCTGCCCCCATTCACACTTGAATAAGCATCAGATGAGACAAAACCCAAGATATTAGCTTGTTTATTGTTATAGACAAACTGATAAACGGTTAATTGCATTGCTAGCCAGACAACACAATAACCTTTATTAGCTTGGGCAGGGCTCACATTCTGCCGTGAGAAAAGTTGCTGGATTAAACATACAGTATATTTTATTGGCATTTAGATATGTTTAGTAAGTACATTCTCCTCTACAAGATTCATGTACAATATACAAGTTCAAAAATATAGTTTGTTTGCATTGAATTAAATTTCCCATTTACTCTCTTCAGGATGGAAAAAAAAAATTATTCACATTACCATGTTCTGGGGCTCTGAGGTGGACTTTTTTTTAATAGTGATGAATCTTAAAAGCACTGGAACTAGACATGGAGCTTCTCAAAGACAAGTGTCGATGTGCGTGTGTACCCAAAGACATTAGTAAGTGCACAGATGAAACTAAATGAAAGACCATAAAAAGTGTGCATGGGACTAAAAAAGAATTTTTTTTTTTTTTTTTTTACATTTTTAAAAAATAACAAAAGAAAATTAGGCATCAAGGAGTTTCTCAGGAAACACATGACCCTATCACACTTGCATACAACACCATACACAAACCACAGGAAGACGAAGACACACACACACACGCTACAGTACAATAAATGGACGCAGTACAGTTTACTGATTACGAGCCCTGAAGGTTTGGGCGATCATCACCTGCGAGAACACAATCGAACACTTAGCTTCCTATAAGGCCATGTGAAGGTATTAATAGAAAAGATTAGTATTGAAGTTAGGAATATAATCCAAATGGCAGAATTACATTGTCTGTAAGTGTCTGAAGAGAACTAGTTAAAAAAATATAAAGTGATGAGAGCAGTGGTCGGGGGTTGGGTAAGAGACATGCGGCATCATTTTGAAATGAACGAGGCAGAAAGATGAAAGAAACGCGTTAAACCGTGTGGGTGGAACAATTCATTAAATAACAAAAATCACGGGAATTTCATTTTAAAACACGAAATACTGTCGATGACGTATAAATCCAGGCAGATCTGGAGAAGGGTTTGGTTTAGTCGAAGAAGTAAAGACGGTAACAGATGGTCTGCTGGAACTGACATTTAAAAATAGAACAATGACAGACATACCTGTAAGAATACATACTGTAAGCAGTTGACTGCATATAGAAACTTTCTCATCCAAAAAAAAAAACAATAGTGCCGAGGATTTTTCATCAGAGAGGACCTCAAAAGCCTCGGAACATGCACTTGTGTTTTCAACAAGAACTCGCAAATTAAGTTCTTATGGTGCTCATACATACATACATACATACAGAAGAGGCAATTAAAAAAAAAAAAAAAAAAAAAAGAGGCAAACCAAAGAAAAAAAAGGCACGTTGTTTTGGTTTTTTTTTTTAAATAAAAATTGACAAACGATAAAAAGTTCAAGCAACAATTATTCAGTAACTGACACAACCAGGATGGGGCGGTTTAAAAATATCCAATCCTAGAAATCCATGGACTCAAGAAACAAATGAGATGTGCTGGATTTTGGATCGAGTCTCCCAAAAGAGTAGGCTTTACCTCATTTTCCCTTTAAAAGGAAGCGCTACACTGTAAGTAGGGCGAATTGAAGTGGGACACAGCTATACCTTTGACGGATTTTTTTTTCTTTAAATACACAGATCATGTAAGGCTCTGAGGAAGAATTTCCCTTTAAATCTTTTACCTTTGCCCAAATCTCAATGAGAATCAACACGCTATGAACGATGACTAGTTAAGGCTGTGTGTCAAGCACATGCCTTTTCACATACATACAGAATACCATAATGCTTTGAATAATTCTAATATAATCTTGCTTTGGTTAAAAAAAATATATATAAAAAATAAAAAAAAGACACTGAAAAACGAGGACAAGACAGCAAAAGCTCTTTTCTACATTTTGCTAATTGCAGCCTGAATGGATTGCAGAGAACTCCACAGCGGATCAGTTTGTTTACGCAGGGGCTCTCTTTCTCTCTCTCTCTCCCCCCATCGTCACGAGTAAGGCTTCATGATGTTCACAGTGGTTTCTTAGCATCGGGGGGAGGGGGGGAAAGGCTGCTTTGGGAGGAGAAAGGAATTTACTCCATCCACATCTCTCCCTCACAGACTGGTCTCAGTTTGATTTTCTCTCTCTCTCCTTTTTTTTTTTTTTTAATTCATTTTCATACAATTTATTTTTCATCTTTCCGTGTAGCGATGATCACATTTCAGGCATTCAGGTGCGGCTGGCGATAAGGAAAAATGCTTGCTGCGGAAATAGGAACCGGAGTTTAGATTAGACGCGGGTCAACACTGACATTATAGACAGAAACAAGAAAGTTAAACAAACAAACAAACCAACCACATTTCACATAAAAAGTCATGCATCAGTCACGCAACATTCTTCCCTAGATGTGTGTTTGTGTGGTGTAACGGCCTAAAGTACAGAGACCTTCAGGATTAACAACCACATAATGTACGATGTGATATTCAGTATGTGAGAATGAACATATAATCTCAGCCTGCATGGTTTACTGAAGACTAGCTCGAGGTTCGACAGATCAGAAATCCATTAGCCAGTCCCACCAGGCAAGTGAGCGCTCTTAATGTGCTGCTATGTTTTGGTTGCCCGGATACCTAATCGACTCGGCTAGAAATGGTAGCGGACATAAATGTAGTAGCTTAGAACAAGCTAGTCAGCTAGTTAACACACACACGCAAATTCCTGCATAGGTGATGACTCGGCCATAGCGATTACCCGTTTCTAAGAACAAAGTGTCTAAAGTGTCTTCGCAAAAAGACAACAAGAAGGCAGCCAATGGCCGACAAGCTTCTGCCTTTTCTCTTCACGTCGCACATAAATTATACTATTCACGGTCTTTTTTTTTTAATCACACGTTTAATTGAGAGGTGTAAGGGAATGTTTTGATTTCTAGATTTTATTTCCACAGATCTGCAAGTTCTGCAAGATTATGGAACTGTCTGTATTTTGCTCATGAATCCGATGTGCAGTGCAGCAGGCAGTGGAACGAGTTAGCCCATGCTAGAGTTACGGGATGGAGGAGGTTGATGGAAATCAACCACAGGGATTTTTCCTTTTCTTGTTGTTGAATGAAAGGGGGTTGGTTGGGGTTACAGCTGACTGTACCTACTTGCCCAGCGGCAAACTATAAATAAAACACTACTCAGTCCGAACAGGATTTCACTGCATTTTTTATGATTGTTCATTTTGCTGATTTTTTCAAACCTTCTGGCACAACTTGATTTTTTTGCAGAAAACTACTCGAATTGGTGAAACTGCAATCGCGCAAAACTGGTTCACATGGTCTTTTGCAGTGAGGTTTGTTGGTAAATAAGACGTTTTAGCTGTTCTCATGTTCGACGCACGTGAATCAAACAGGGCTTAGGCTGAATGTGCGTTGTGATGATGTCAAATGATGCCAAGTCTACGAAAAATCCGCGGTCATTTTGAAAAATCGCGAGCTCCTCTGAATGTTACAGAGTTTGCTTGATTTTGCGTTCATCGTAAATACACAAAATCCTGACGGTACTGACAAAGAGCAAGGACAGGATTTCACGATTGCAGAAATTAGCGCAAAAATCGAGCAAATGCCGTAATATTCGGGGGAGCTCGCAATTTTTCAAAATGACCGCGGATTTTCGTAGACTTGGGTCAAGACGTGGCACGTGAGGTCACCTTCGGTCAAAGCCCTCTTCAATTCATGGGCATGGAACATGAGAACAGCTAAAAGGTCTTATTTATCAACAAACATCATTGCGAAAGACTGTGCGAAAAACTAAATTCCCTGCAATTGCCATTTCACCAATTCAAGTAGTAGCACAAAAAAACCCAAAAAACCTCGCATCGCAAATTTGGGAAAAAGCCGCAGCAGAACTCGAGCGTTGATGGCCGAAACGATCACAAAAACACAGCAAAATCCCGTTTGGACCGTGTCTAAGCAGGAAGTGTGTAGTGCCCGATGAAGGGTCTTACCTGTGAGTTGGACAGTGCTGTAGTCGGAGCCTCATCTGTAACTCTTCTGCTGCTGCATTAGACCCACATTCTCATACACTCTAGAGCGGTCGTCCCGCATACTACACACACACGAAAACAAAGCATCTACGTTTAAAGACAGCTACTAACTACTACGGACACTTTGTATTTTGCTAGGCTGTTGGTACTTACATGGTCTTACACACACATAGGCTTGTGGGATTTGATCTTATCGTCCCTATACGATATTATACTGCTCCCAATATCCAGTTTACTCCAAGTTAATATTTAAAAATGCACCAAAAAAATCAGTATTTAATCTTTTTCTCGCTAATGAAACAGGAGATAAGTTAGTCAACACACAGATCTGGAATGATCTGCATAGATTTTCTGAACTCTCAGATATCAACTCTCATCTGCAGGAAGCCCCGCCTTCTCCCTCTCTCACTTCCTCTCAACTGCAGAATCACTCAAGCCTCCGTCGTCCAGCTGGGTTTTCAAGAATGCTGGAGTTCCTGACCACACATCCATTTTATTAGTGATATAATAACGCATTCCTGTGCTCTCATTAAGCAGGGAATGGTAGAAATGCTCGTTTTTTGACTACGTTCACGTCATGTCAGAAGTACCATAATCACTAGCGGACGACCCAGACGTTCTACTCGGAACCGTTCCTGTCCTTGGACTGGGAATGAAATGATTATTGTTGGCAACTGCAAAATGACTTTGAACAATATGGTCTTTCGTCTATTTTCAGATTAATCTTGCATTAAGACATTACACAAAAATATTTTGAGATAACAGCTTAACTTTGGCAGCTTTACTAAAGCCGTCGCAGGTATGAGTGTTTCCGCATGGCGGTGCAGAAGTCGGGTCATACAAGTTGGAGCTCTCCGAAAATTCCTAGTTTGCAACTTGTAAGTACGAGTTCTATGCGGACAATTTTTACGAGTCGGAATCTTGTATTATACGGTAATTACAACATGGCGTGAACGCAGCCTTTCCGTGGACTAGCGTTCCTGGGCAAATAAATCGTTTGAGATTCTAACATTTCATGCACGACCATATATTAAGCAGAACAATAACAACATTTAGACTTTTAGAAAAATTAAGATTCAGGAAAAAAATAGAAGAAAAATAAAAGTGGTTCTCCTTTCTGTGTTGCTTTCACACAAATCTACAGAATCCTCTACCAAGATTTTGTCTTCTCAAAAAGTAATACAATTCTGGCTAACTGTTACTGACTGTCTTTTTCTAGTAACATCTGATTTAAAGAGAAGTGCTGTGAATTATTAAATGTACAAACTTGAGTGCTCCATCAAACATCCAACAAAGTCTGAATGGAGAATAAAATAGGACAGAAATATGATCGTGCTGTTCAAAGACATGCTGAATGTGCTGACTAGACAGGTCTAAGAAGTGTTTGGGTGTGGTCTAATGTACTACAGAACACACTCTTGATCGCCAGCGCTCCGCCAAAGACTCCCAGCCTGCCACGACACATGCAAAAGTCAACACAACGGAGCAAGCATCGTTCCACCTTCCCTGTGTACTGAATTACAGAATCATCAGCTGCTCAGACTCAGAGCCTATTCAAGCAATCACACCATTTTAGTCAACGCAAAGTGGGGAGGAACAAGCAACATCAGCCATTTGAGTGGTGAGAGTGAAATTTTCACAAGATTTACAAAACATTAATATAGAGGAATACATGCAACAATTCACATATACATACACACACACACACACACACACACACACACACACACACACACACACACACCAGTATTGCTTTTCATTAGTGTCGTGCACAAACCACTGAAACTGCACTGCTTTTAGGTCACTTCATCTCTTCAGAGAAACCCGAATCAGCACTGGTTTGCTTTTTAAAGAATTATAATACTGACTTCATGTCAGAAGCGCATGGTCGGGGGGCATGAATGCAATCAGAGAAGGGGAGAACGGCTTGCAGTAGGATCTAGAAGTTAACAATAAACTTCTTTCAGCAAGAAGCAATTCATCAATGAAATTCCTGACCTGTTTTAGGATGACATCATGAGCGGTGTAATGAGAGTTTGGTTTTTCAGTACAGGTCGACCGATAATGGATTTGACGTATACCGAATACCAAAGTTGGGCGGTACCTGCTGATAACCGATTAATCACACGAGAGTTTTTAAAATTGATACTGAATGATAACATAACACTCAAAAGAAAAATATTGCTGGATTTTATTACAAAAATAAGTGATACTGACTATACCATGAAAATGTACTGTATTTTATATATTTTTTTATATTTCTTGTGGTAGCCAATGACAGTAGCTCCTGTCTCGAGAGACGTTATATCTTAATTATGTGACCTATATTAGGTTTTACTACTTACATATCTAGCACATTTGTGTTTACGTCTTTAGTTTTAATCTGTTTAAGCGTATACATTTTTTAAAAATCACGCACTCTACTCCCGGATTGGAGAACCACGCGGAGAGCAGGTCGCTTCATGTACAGAATAGAATTCAACTTTCCTAAAGAACCGCTGAGGCCGTACTGAGGATGCAGAGCAGAATCCAAAACAAAGGCAAAGAGGAGACGGTACACGCCCGTCGTTCCCTCCATCATATTGGAAAATGTTCGTGGACATAAAAGGACAAGCTCAACAAGCTGATCGAGACGCAGAGGGAATATCGGGAGTGCAGTGCGACTTGTTTCTCTGAGACATGGCTACACGAGGATATTCCAGACTCAGTCTTCTGTCCCCGGATTTCAGACAGTGAGGGCGGATAGAGACACTGAACTGAGTGGTAAGAGGAAAGGTGGAGGGGTCACACTGTTTGTAAATATCAGACAATGTAATCCAGGACATGTTACTGTGAAGGCGCGTCACTGTTGCCCAAACATTGAACTGCTGGCTGTTGATTTAGGTCAGTATTATCCGACAAAGGGAATTCACGATCGCCATTGTGGTTATAGTTTACGTCCCACCGGCAACCGATGCAGAAGCGGCATGTGACTGCATAAACTCTGCTATCGTGAGACTCCAAACACGCCATCCGAACTCTTTGTTGTTATTTCCGGGGACGTTTATAATGGGGTTTGTGCAAAGGCCTGTGAGTGGGTCCAGTTTTACCTTGCAAATAGAGGTCAAACGGTTGACTTTTAAAGGATGTGTTCTCTGGGTATTTATTTTGTGTGGAGTTCCACAAGGGAGTATTTTAGGACATATTAGGAGTATTTTAGCATATTAATGACTTAAAAATGTTCTGCTCAAATGATCTTTTATTATATACAGACGATGCAAGAATAATTGTTTTTCATGATGAGAAAGAAATGAAGGAAGCCGATCTAAGCAGAGAGATCGAAGGGATTTCTGTATGGTTTATAGATAATCGGCTCTCTATGCATCTATGGAAAACTGAGTCTATATTATTTCATTCGAGTGCTAAAATAAAAAAAAAGTTCTAGGTTAGAAATAAAAGGTTGGGGATAGGGTTATCGTCTCTAAACAAGAAGTGAAATACCTGGGATGTGTATTAGATAGCAAATTGACAGGATAGCAAAAACTCCCTCCCAAACACAAAATCAAACATTGTTTCCCACCCTGTCGTCCACACCAATTCTTCCCTGCTCATCTCAGACCCATTCACCCCCACTCATCACACAGCCTTCTTCAGAGAACTCTCACCTGTACTTCCCTGTACTCCCCTCCAACCAACAGCCATCCTCAATGGAATCAATCAAAACCCCCCATCCCCCGGACTGGAGAAGGAGCTGTGGAAAACATCCTGCCTGGTTCCTGTTTCAAAAAAGACAACTCCCTCCACCTTGAAAAATTATAGAACAGAAGCCCTCACATCACACATAATGAAGGTCCTGAAGACACTGGTGCTTTTCCATCGAAGACCTCAAGTCAGCTCTTTTCTGGACCTGGACCTGGTAGGTGTGAATGATGTGGTCATATATCTACTTCAAAGGGCCCACTGCCATCTGGACTACATCACCACCACAGTGAGAATCATTAACTTTGATTTCTCGAGTGCATTGAACACTAATCCAACCTCTTCACCTGAGAGAGAAGAATGCAGGTGGACACATGCATGATCTCCTGGCTCACCTATCGGACAGACTCCCATCTATGCGGTTGGGGACCTACCTGTCAGAGCACCTGCTGAGCAGCACTGGAGCACCACAGGGAACTGGACTCTCCCCCATTCCTCTTGACCTTGTACACCACAGACTTTCAGTACAGGTCAGATATCTACCACAAAGTCATCAGAAAATTTCTGAAGATGGCAGTTGGGTGCATAAGGGACAGACAGGAAGAGGAATCTGGGACCTGGTCAACAACTTCATGGAGTGGTGTAGGGAGAACCATCTGCTCCTTAATGTGGCCAAGACCAGGAGATGTTGGTGGAATACAGGAGGAAAAGGACCACAACCAGCCCCATTATCATCATGGGTCAGGACACCTACAGCTACCTTGGTGTATATCTCGACAACAAGCTGGACTAGAAGGTCAACTCGGAGGCTGTGTAGATGAAAGGGATGAGCAGACTACTTTCTGAGGAAGCTCAGGTCCTTTAATATTTGCAGCAAGATGTTTGAGATCTTCTACCAGTCTGTGGTAGCCAGTGCAGTCTTCTTTATAGCAGTATGATGGGGAGGCAGCATTAGAGCTAGAGATGCAAAAAACCTCAACCAACTGATCAAGTAGGGTGGCTCGGTCTTGGGCTGCTCTCTGGCCAGTTTCAAGGTTGTGATGTACAATGCTGCACTACCACATCACACTCCTACATTGTATTCTCTTTTTTTTGCATATATACGGCCACTCCCACAACAGACGGAACCGGGAAAAATGATCGGTGTGGATTTTTGCCGAACCGAACGTTCCGGTAATTGGTTATCAGTGCCGATTAACCTGCAAAACCGATCAATCGGTCAGCCTCTACTTTTCAGTGTGGTACATTTGGTACATGTTACTAATGAAAAGCAATACCGTTTGCATATTGTATTTTAGTTTGTATGCATGTATGTTTTTTCCCCTACTGGTGTGATTACATTTCTTCTCCACAGATTAAGACCGTCCACTTTACATTCTAAACTAACATCAACCTAATTAAATAACAGACTTAAATTTCACTGGTCTTTATGAGCAACTAACACTGTTTTCGGAGCAGACGTATGTTGACTGAAAAATATGGCTTCACAAAAATGGAACAAATAAAGAAAAAAGGTAACAGATTTTTTCAATTTATTTATTTTTTTACTTACTTTACATTGAGTCAAATGAAACATGTACTCGCTATACATCCTATAGCGCTTAACTGGCTCTTTTCTAACCAGTTAAATCGATGGAAGAGTACTCACTCGGCACAGGTTGGCGTAGGGGTGCAGGGAGGAAGCGGGCTCTGGTCTCCTCCGCTCAAATCAGTCAGCGAGTACTTAATATTGGTGTACTCTCGTCCTTTGATTTTGCTTTTCTGAAACGAAGACGCCAGATTAGAAGATAAAGCGCAATAATCAAGGCTACAAAAATAGGGGACACAGAATTTGATGCTGATTTCACATGGCAACCTGAAAATGAAACATTTCACACTACGAGTCTAACAGATACCAGCCGAGTATACACACCTGCTCCTCCTCTATGCGGCGCTGCAGTGTCTCTATGTAATGCTGAACTGCCATGTAGATGAAGCGGTACTGGGCTTCAGTCTGCACCATTCCTGAGCGCTGTGACCGCACCATCTGGATCGTCTTGGGCACATCGATATCGCAGTCCACTCCTGCACAGAGACAAAACAGCAATTTAACCCAAACTTCTGAGTTGTAACCTTTTACAAAATGGTCAATTACAGATCCTGTTTCCTTTTTAGTTTTTGGTCACAGGATTATGGCTTTACCTTTTTCTCTAATGATGTCTATTAAGATGTCAATCACAATAAAGGTCCCAGTTCGTCCAATCCCCGCACTGATGAGAAGACAAAAATAAATATTAGCATGGCATTTGGGCATGAATGCATCCTGTAAGCAGCAACATGTCACCTAAGAAAGCTGTTTCAGGAAAGGAAACCAATTGTGTGTCCTTTATTACATTGCATTACATATTAGCATATTTCTTAATCGCTCACGGGTGTTGCGTAAAACACATTAAGTCAACACAGACCTGGAGACGACATATTGCAGTAGATAGGAGAAACAAAAACAGCACGTGTGAAAGGGTTTCAGGCTTTCTATTGCTTTACCTGCAGTGCACCACAATGGGGCCAGCCTCCAGAATGCCCTCTTGCTTCAGTTTGACCTCCTCCAGGAAGTCCAGCACACCACCGGGATCAGTGGGCACGCCATGATCGGGCCAGGCACGGAAATGGTACTGCCATACAGTGCGCTCTGTGTTTCCCTGTACAACAACAAGAGCACTACAGTGTTACGCACACATGCATACCGATCAATCCAAAAAACTAGCTGAAATGACATGCCTTTAGGTGAATTGATCTAGTCGAGCTCATCTCACTCACACACACAGAGATAGAGAGAGAGAGACGACGCATATGTGATGCAACACAAAGCAATAACAGAAAAGTGATAATTAATCCAACATCTATGTGCATCATGCTACATGGCAGCATTTGCCTTTGTTTGACATCAACACAACAGTGTGCAAATCACCTAAAACAAACAATTTGTTGAAGATTACAGGTCAATGGCCCCCTTTTCGATTGGAGTTGAAACTAGAGAAATTCAGAGGCTCTGAAAAGTGGCAGTGCTTCGAGGTTGATAGATTTCTTTTGATTACCTGTCCGACTTTCGAAAGCTTCAGCTCTCGCAGGATGTAATCATGGGCTGATGTCTCCTTGACGTTGCGCACGCGCATGGCACCATATTCCTTCAGCGCCGACACATCCGGCCAGTACTTCACACACTTGCTCTGTAACGAGGCACAGCGACATTAGGTCTTCTTGATCAAGCGTTCTAATCCCGAGATTTCTGTTCATCTGTCTCAGGGTCCAAATCTTAATTTTTGCATGCTGATACGTTTCAGAAATAGAAATTTGAAAGGGTCTTATATTCCTAATATGCAGTGTTGCTTAAAATACTTCACTCCCTTGCCAATAGCAGGCAGAGCTTAAGCTTAAAGGAGCAGGACATATAGAGTTGTATAATCAGATGAGTGAAAGCATTTTTTTTTTCCATCTTCTGGGAAATGCCAAAGTATAACATGAAAATGAGAATCTATAAAACAAAAAGATTTCATATTCAATACGTACTGACATGCAGTATGTCAAGCGATGTATACCAAGCTCAAATCATCACATTTTATGATCACATTACTGACGCCACAAAGGTCTCCCAACAGCAGGAGGATCTACACACTCCAAAGGAAAAGAACATACCTTGCTCCTCTCAACCTCTTTAGTCGTCATAACAATGACGCGAGAGTTTTCCTGAAACACCATCCTCCAGAAGTCGCTTATTGTGCTCTGCAGGCATCCTTGGGTGGCGATGTAGCTCTTCTTTAACCTGGCGTTGTTGCACTTCGACTCTAACTCCGGCTGTGTGAGGAGAACGGCGGTAAATTAACATAAAACAAACTGAACACAAACAGCGCTCTAGTAACACACTTTATTAGCATTTGTGCTGAAACTGGCATTACCTCCTGCCTCACACTGTTACTCTGTTATTAAAATGCTAATTTAATCAAACATGATGTATGACTATCACATCAGTGTATCATGTCATTATTACCATGATAATGTTAGCGTTGATGTAATCAGAGCCCGGCTCATTTGGATCGCCGTCATTGAGGATTACTCGCGTGTGGTCGACTAAGAAGAAGAGGATTACAGAGGAAGTAGTCAGTGGTTTATTTACTCACAGCTCTCAGTCTGTCACTTCTCAGCCACTTCTATATACGTCTCTGCTTTAAGATAAGGAACATAAAGGAGAAGAAACCAAATATACGCACAGGGAAGGATGTTTTTGTATCTGTTCTTGTTCTTGTTCTCGACGCGCTGGCCCTCTTTGCGACTGTACAGCAGCTTGCACTCCTGCTGTTGAAGTGTCTATGCACAGTGGGAGAAAGCGGAGAAATGGAAAGTCACGAATCTCGGCATTGCTATGAGAGTGCGGAGTAACGTAATAACCCAGTTATCTGAAGCGTGGATGACGGCTCTCACCTCAAACTCTTCCCAGAAGCCCTGTTTGACCTTATCAGTGGCCTCGGCCGGCTTGCTGAGCTCCCGCACTCTGCTCTCGATCTCGGCTGCGTTAATGCGTGTCGTGTTGAGAGGCTTTAAAAACAAAAACAGACAAGAAGTCTGATTTAGAAGTACAAAGGATCTAGAACGTCAAATTTTTATTTAGTTGATCTGAGACGAATCAGAAAGGAATATTTCTGGACTGCACACCCTTAGTTATAGGCTTTTACCACAGGAAGTAGATTAGACTAAACTTCCATCTCAATCCCGATTTCACTCCAATTACAGGACGAGTGCTTACGAAGCCTAGTGAAGTCTGAAGTAGGGCTAATTATCGCTTTGTTTGCCGAATCATCGATTTGATTTTGATCAGTTGGATTATTTTAAGAATACACAAAATATCAAAACGTTTATTTACAAATATTTATCTTCAGTGTTTCGATTAACTAATAAACGCTTAACTAGGCATAATTAAGTAACAGTACAATATTACTGACATTTAACATGTTTGCTTACGGCATGAAAATAATTAATTGTTTATCAGTCACTTTTTTCAAAACACAGCATTTGGTATATTTCTACTGGTTCTGCACCAGTTTCTTTTTCACTACTAGTCAGTGACATTTACATGGACAGCAGTAATCTAATTATTGACCTTATTCAGAATAATACAATTTTGTGATTAAGGTATTTATGAGTTGATTTTAAAATATTAATTTCATGTACCTGTTTTACATGTTATAGAACATAGATCGATTAACGTCACACGTCATTACGTCCCCACGCCACGCTGTCCGGCGTTCCCTCCAGAATTTCACGTATCGACATATCTTCGTTATAATTTTAATGTTTTCATTTGCAATTTTATGAAAGCTTCTAGTACAGTTAATTATTTGTTGTGTTATACGTGCAAATAGACGACTGGTTGAAGCCGTGGGCTGCGTCCCAAACCGCATACTTACCTACTATATAGTAGCCGAGATACATGTACATCTCCTACTATATAGCAGGTAAATACGCGGTTTCGGACGCAGCCGTGCTCTCTTGTTTGCAGTCAAACGGTTGAGCACTGCCATGTGTGTACGTGTCCTGTCGCAAAATGCAGTGAAAACTCCCACACAACCTTAATAGTGTGATTAAGGTGTGTACGTGTCTAACATCCCGAAAATGCAACTAAAACAGGAATACTCCACACGTCTTAATTCCATTTGTGTTTACTTCGAGTATGACTTTAGTTGGATTAAAGTAATAAAAAACTGCTGTTTACGTGGTAGTTTCTTAGAGTATTGTCTTAATAGGTTTAATATTGGATTATTGTTGTCCATGTAAACCAACTGACTGTGAGAGGGTCTGCATTTAGACTCCATCTTCAGACGCCTAAATTAACTTTGTTTGCCGAGTTTGTGCGAGGCGATTAACTTTTGAAAGCACTGGGGTTAATTCTCAGTTTCTTTTCAGGCTTGATTCTTCTCAGTCCACGCAGGATTTCGCAAAAATACAGGATTTTCTTGGCCAAAAATACTGCGGCTTTTAAAAAAATTTCATGCAACCTGGAGGTTTTTTGTGGAAAACTACTTGAATTGGTCAAATTTCGCCGTGTCTTTCGCTGTGATGTTTATTGGTAAACAAGACCTTTTAGCTGTACTCGTGTTCGACACACATGAATCGAGGATGGCTTTGGCTCAACGTGCCTTGTGATGATGTCACATGACCTGCGGGAAAACCTGCGGTAATTTTGAAAAATTGCGAGCTCCTCCAAATATTGCGGAGTTTGCTTAATTTTGCGTTCATTCCTGCTGTTCGATCTTTGGATCAAATTTGACATATAAACATTTATGTATGGTAACAAAAAAAGAGTTTATAAATGCTACTGGGTCAAAATAATATCTTTTTTTCGACTTACAAATAGCTTCTCTACTTGTATATGAGCATGAAGTGCAGGGAAGGTTTGAGCACCATGGTGTGCATCATAATATAGATAAAATAACTGAGAATGAAATTTGTTGCCAACTATTCGAGTTTTTCGAGTAATAGTTGCAGTCCTATGCTGAACAAGAGCTCAGTCCACCATCAGTCTTCTACACTTCAATGCGAACATGCGTGAACGTGTTATTTAATGCTAGGACTAAATGACCTGGTGTGCGGTCTTTCTGCCTGATAGCACACCTGTTTGAGCTGAAGCACAGTGCCCAGTGTTTCCACCATGGGGTTTTTCTTGTAGTGTTCCACCAGGTCTGTCAGGGAGTCAAACTTCTCTCCTCCACCAACATCATACTTCATATCATGCTGAGAAACAAAAACAGAAATAAAGCCGTTTATACAATCGAATAGAAATCTCTTCGTCTAAACAAAGCAAGTGAACGAGCCAGACTCGGTAAAAGTCCCCCTCAGTCACGTTTCTGTAAAAGTACCTGGCAACGAATCATGACATGGGTGACTTTGGGTTTGCTGTCGGTGCTGTCTGTTTTGTCGTCGCCGGTTCGTACCGAGAGCACAAAATCCCCAGGATGACTCTGGCTCTCTCTCACCAGGAAGCTGCCGTTCTTGCCTTTCTCAGTCAGCAGCTTCTCGGCTTCGCGGCCCGAAAGGTGACCGTGAAACCACCTTGGAGTATGAAATGTCAGGATACGACATAAGCACATATTCATTTAGCAGGTGCTTTTATGGAAAAGGGCTTACTGCAATAAAGAGCAATACTACTATATAAAAACTCTAACTATAAAACAAAGCTATACAGAAAGAAAAAAAATTATAAATAACTAAATAAAAATGGTTTCGATGAATTTGATTGAAGAATCACCTCTCTGACGTCGGGTCAGCGCAGTTGAGCGGGTACTTCAGCTCAATCACGTCACCGTTCTTCTCCTTTAGCTGCCCATGGTGCTCCATGTAAAACTGCACCAGCTCAGCCAATGTGGCAAATTTCTCTCCTCCGTATAGGTCGTAGTAATCCCCCGTGTTCTGGATCTTAATGTGGGTGACCGCTCCATTTCGCCTAAATAAATAAATAAATAAACAAACAAACAAATGAAAAAAAGCTTCTAAATTCTTTGCCTACAACATTAATTCCGCTGAGACTTTGTAAGCTCACGAAATTGTGTGGGCCTGTTTTCATTTTTTCCACCAACATGAATATTTAGGGTTAGAAACCATGCATATGACTAAGGTTTAAAGTAACTTTAGAGAAAATAAAATGTTCTGTTCTTAACGCCCCACGCAAATTTAAACATCACCTAAAGATGCGACTGAGCTTCTAAATAATGCTCCACCCCCTCGCCGTAACTTAAGAACTGACCTTCCACGGACACCAAACACTGTATACGCAAAAAATAATCAGTCGGGTTGTGTTAAACTGGAGGAGTCCGAACCTTAGCTAGGTGTTCACTCAATTCATCATATTGTGAAATACACACACAAGCACATTCCTCACCTTCCAATAAATCACAGCTGAAATAATTCACAACTAGATATGATCCTCACAGTTTAGTGGTGCCCAAAACAACTACAATTATTTTAATCTGGCAGATGCTTTTATTCAAACTTTGGACCAAGTGCCACAAAACTTAGCCGCAACACAGCCAGGTAGAAGACACATGCTTCCCATGACATCTAATAAAAATATAATCATAAGTCCATGCAGGATTTTTGTGATTGTTGCAGACAATAATAATTGATGTCACATTTTTTTTTAAATTTCGATTTAAAAAAAAAAAAAGATTTTTTCAGCTCAACCCGCCCCCCCAGACCCCCGTAAAACTACTTAAATTGGCAGAATTGCAGTTGCACGGTCTTTCGCAGTGAGACTTATTAGCTCTACTCATGTTCGACGCACATGAAGAGAAGAGGCACATGACACATCTCAGCCTGAATCTGCAGAAAATCCACAGGAATTTGAACAAATTGCAAGCTCCTCTGAGTATGGCGGCGTTTGCTTGATTTTGCGCCAATTTCTACGATCGCTAAATCCTGGCGGGACTGGATAACTACAGATTCATCAATACCAATTGTTTAGACCAAGTTAGAGTCTTCTGCCACTCATTATTACTGACGATGCCAAAACGAGCAAAACTCCTTAGTATTAAGCAATCAGGGGCGTCATGGCACGTTATATTTATCCACCCATTATCCATACTGCTCATCATACACAGGGTCATGGAGGAGCATGGAGAACTTTGTCAGGGAACTTGGGGTACAAGGCGGGGGACAGCCTGGACGGGATGCCAACCCGTTGCAGGGCACAATCGCACACTCATTCACATACTACAAACAATTTAGAGATGCCAATCAGTATACAACGTGTGTCACTGGAATGGACTCCCAAACCAGTACTTTGGGAAGAAACCCCCCATGAAAACTCCGTGCACAAACACGGCAGAGTCGGGATTAGGAACCCTCAACCACGGAAGTGTGAGACAAACATGCTCTAAATTGGATCTTTAATAAAAAGTGCGAGGACGGCGAACCTCAGAGTGCAGAGCGGTATCGGTGCACGCGTTTATTCAAAACGAGCTCAATTTGCCAGGAATTTCACCTTGACTCGTGACCAAAGTTCTCACAGAACAGAAGTGCTCTCAAGCACGACTCATTGCATGTTCACGTCGCGCTCCTGAACGCCTGTATGTTATTTTAATGGACACGTTTGCTGATCCTGCTGTGCGTGATCACATCAGCAGCCCTCGCGTTCTTGATTACAGAAACAATGTACTATGTTTTTTCAGGTGACTTGTGTTGTACTAAGATGCTGTCGTAGAGCCTCCTGAGTTTCACAGTCCTTTGTTTATTAATCGTGCAACATGTCTAGATTGCAATTATTCTTGTGATCTCTTCATTAGCATGACAACGTTCACTATATTTAGATCACGCAGTATCACTTCTTGTTGGATACTGTATCGGAACATTTCTGGCATTGTGTCCACAACCGACTAAACAAACTAGAGCTGTGTCTCAAATCAAAGTTCTGTCTTATGCTCTGTTGTTACACAGGTATCGAGTACGAACACGCGTCTGTGTCAAACATGATTTTTACAAGACATAATGCGCATACTACAGTGTATACGACATAGGTTTTGACAACGTCTTCCCTCAGATTAACGTCAGGGATAAAGATCCTTCAAGTAACCGGAAAGGCATGTGGCCATCATGACGAGCAGATTTACAATAAAAGGAAGTTACTTCTTTGATATAAAGGAACAAAGTGCTGCGAGGATGTGAGAATAATGTGCAGAAACAGAGGTTTTAAAAAAGAAAAAAGAAAAAGGAAGTAGAATTTGCAATGGAGAGCCAAGAGCTTCAAAGTGTGATTAACGAACATGTATATTGCATTCATTTATTATGCAACATAATTAGCCGGATAGTTTATACAGTTTCTGTATGCAGAAGATAAAACAAATGAGCCCTGGTTATAAAAGACTGAAGTTATGAATGAAGCATTTATTGATGCGATCACAAGCCGTTGTGGTTTACACTGTGTAGCACATCAAGGAGCCTCGTTTCACCACCAGCTACACAGGAACAACGACACTTAGCATTTGTGAATTATACTAGCACAAATTCCTAAATCCCTGTGGCTTCAATTTTCTCATAAAGACTGACTATACGAGTGTCTTAAAGGAGCCATCTGCCTTGATGTGATTACAGGCATTGACACATTTCTAACCAGTGAAAGGAAGTGCTTTTGACCATGTTTTCAGCTCTACACACCCCTCCGCCAGCACCATTTTGCTTTTGGGGTGATTTAATTACGTGCTGTGTGAACCAGACAGCAAATAAACCAAAAGTTTACATTTTGCTCCGATTTGGTGAATAGGTCCTCATTATTAAAAAAAAAAATCATAATAATAATAATAAAAAAAATTTACCTCAAGAGTTTAAAAGTGCCCATGAAATCAAAATCACCTTTTTGGAGCTGTACCACGAGGAAAAAAATGTTCTGGACATACTGTAGTTTTAATTTTATAGACAACAAATTTTGCAGCAAGAAATTTGATGATTCATAACTTTGTGTTCAATTAAATGCTCTCTAAAACCATGTAACGCCCCCCCAATTCCTTCCCAGACCCCGCCCCCCCCAAAGTCAGGTCTTGAACTAAAATAGGATCTGGTCAGCCATAAACATGGGCTGCGTCAAAAAACGCATACTGTGACAATACTTACTGCTTTCGATTCAGTACCTTCTGTTCGACTGTTGATGTACATGTGTAGTACAAATACAATAAGGGCTATATAAATACTACATCTATCATGTTGGCGTTGTCATGTGACCTACGACATGACCATAACTGCGGAAACTTAGAGCCGTGGCGACTGTTTTTTCCTTGTTTAAACATTCGACAAGTTAACAATTTACGAAAAAAGTGACGTTTAACGAGTACGGTTTTACCTCACGATACGTTTAATAACTTGCACTTACACTTCTGCCATTTTATATTCTGACGGCTCTACTGCACCAGTCCTGTTGCATTAGTGTAGTGTAGGATAGTGTAGTTCAATACTGCGGAATCGAGGCGGAAGCAGGAGGTCATCTGGGTATTTCTCGTCTACTGTTTTATGCATACTGAGAATTCTGACATACTACTGTTTTCCCCCTACTGTATAGTAGGGTAGTAGGGATATTCAGATGCACCACTGTTCACTTCTTTACCCAGCGCTTGGCTGAAGGGGAAAAATATGGTTGGAAGAGGAGCTTTGCCGAGGAGTGTTTTTACGTTGCAATTATGTGGTTGTGATTCTGTCTTTATACGCAGTCAGGGCTTCTCCATTAATAAGAGTACATAAAAAGCTCTATTATATTCAATGTTCTCATTTGTTTAGGCTTGTTTAGATGTGTCGATGGTGCCGCAGATCTTGAACGCGACTGGCTGGAGAGTCGAGCGGTTCAACTGCACATCACTGACTTCCTGTTTTAAAAAGGACATACTTTAACATACAGCATCAAATCACAGCTAAGAAGCCGTTTCATGGGAACATGGTTTGAAACAATGGAGAACGTCTCACAGCCAGTCGGTCCGGTACGTCTCTGCCATGTTTGGTATTCTAGAGAGGTTTCCGACCACCGTGCCCTCTCCCCTGTGGTAAGCCTGCAGTGAGCTAGAAACCTCCCCACAGGAAAGAGAGAAGGGAAAACACTGCTTTTTAACATGAGGCAAAGAAATAAAACTGTACTGAGAAAGCAGATTCCTAGAAAACTCGCTCACAGAGTCGCACACGAACGTGTCTCGATAGCAAATTCCTGTTTACTGTCGCAGCGCAAGCGTTTCTAGAGAGCATCTGATCGGATGCAAATTAGGCAAGTACAGGACGAGCCAGTCCTTTTTTTTTTTTTCTTTCTTTCTTTTTTCCTGGGAATTATTAACTAATATTAAACTCGGAATATTTACAAAACACATTTTTGTCCTTTTATTTGATGACAAAATGGGTTTTGTTATGTTCACAACAACAAAAGACTCAACACAAGGCGACAAGGTAGTCAAAGACCAATTTTGACTTCATGGATACAAAAATATATAAATAAATAAAAAGAAAAAGAAAAGCTGGGGACGAGTTTGAGTTCTGAAACGTGTCAGTCGGTTAACTGAAACTGGAAATAATAAATGTGTTCATTATAAGCCTTAAAAACATCATTTGCTTCTTTGTAGACACATAATATTACATTAATCTGTCCAACAACCTTTAAAATGTATTTACAGGGAATAATCCAGAGCAGGCATGCAGTTTAAATTTTCGTTTTTTCAAACAGATAATATTTATTACACTTAACAACATTTAATAAGATTTCAGTGCATTATCGCATCCATCCATCCCTCCCTCCCTCCCTCCATCTTCCATACCACGTGTCCTACACAGGGTTGAGTGTGAGCCTGGACACTATCCCAGGGAACTCAGGGCACGAGGCGGGGGACACACTGGACAGGGTGCCAAACTATTGCAGGGCACAATCGCACACCCAATCACACACTTCGGACAATCCGGAAAAGCCAATCAGCCTACAGCGCATATCTTTGGGACTGGAGGAGGAAACCGGAGAACCCAGAGGAAACCCCAGAAGCGTTGAGAGAACGTGCAAGCTCCGTGCACAGGGGGCGGGATTTGAATCATCTCCCCCCCCCAAACACCAGAGACGTGGGGCAAACGTGTATTACTGCAGATCAATCTTACTTTCCTGGAACAGTATTATACATGAATAGCGCGACGCAGTTTATAAACCGAAGATAAAGCGAATCTGCCGGGGCTTACACTTTAACAGTGTGTTCAATCAGCACGGGGTTTACTTACTAAAAACATCAAAGTAAACAAAGGGAGCATGCTGTTCATTTGCAAGCCAAAACTTTTTTCCGACTTAAATATTCAGAGTTTAACATTTTCTGTAAATGTTCTCACTCTTCTCTCACTCACTCTCACACACTCTCTCTCTCACTCCCTCCCTCACTCCCCCTCTCTCTCACACTCACTCCCCCTCTCTCTCACTCCCTCTCTCGCTCACACACTCCTCCCTCCCTCTCTCTCTCTCCCTCTCTCGCTCCTGCCTCCTCCCCCTCTCTCTCACTCCCTCTCGCTCAAACACTCCCTCTCTCTACTCCTCTCTCTCTCACACACTCCTCCTCTCTCTCTCACACACCTCACTCCTCTCTCTCTCTCTCACTCCCTCTCTCACACACACACACTCCTCTCGCTCACACACACTCCACTCCTCTCCCTTCCTCTCTCTCTTCTCCTCTCCCTCTCTCCCTCCCTCTACTCCCACACACACTCCTCCCTCTCTCACTCCTCCCTCTCTCACACACTCCCTCTCTCACCTCCTCCCTCTCTTCCCTCTCTCTCTCTCACACACACTCCTCCCCTCTCTCTCACACACTCCTCCCTCTCTCTCTCTCCTCCCTCTCTCTCACACACACACCCTCTCGCTCACACACTCCTCCTCCTCACTCCCCTCTCTCTCATACTCCACTCCTCCTCTCCTCCTCTCACACACTCACTCCCCTCTCCTCACTCCCTCCCTCTCTCACACACCTCCTCCTCTCACACCTCCTCCTCTCACACCCCTCCCCTCTCTCTCACACTCACTCCTCTCTTCTTACCACACACACACTCCCTCTCTCACACTCACTCCCTCTCTCTACCTCCCACTCCCTCCTCCCTCTCACACACTCCTCTCTCGCTCACACACACTCCTCCTCTCTCTCTCCACACACCTCCCTCTCCTCCACCTCCTCCCTCTCTCTCTCACACTCACTCCCTCCTCTCTCTCACTCCCTCTCTCTCCCTCCTCCCTCTCTCACACCTCACTCTCTCCTCCTCCCTCTCTCACACTCACTCCTCTCTCTCACACTCACTCCTCCTCTCTCACACTCCTCCTCTCTCTCACACACACTCACCTCCTCACTCCCTCTCCTACCACCTCCCCTCTCTCACCTCCCACTCCTCTCTCTCTCACACACACCTCCTCTCCTCCTCTCTCACACACTCCTCCCTCTCTCCACCTCCTCCCTCTCTCTCTCCTTACTCACTCCTCCCTCTCTCACACTCACTCCCCTCCCTCTCTCTCACTCCTCCCTCCCTCTCACTCACACCTCCTCCTCTCTCACTCACACACTCACTCCCTCTCTCTCACACACACTCCTCCCTCTCTCACACTCCTCACTCCTCTCTCTCACCTCCTCCTCCCTCCTCTCACCTCCTCCCTCTCTCCACACACACTCCTCCCTCTCTCTCTCACACCTCCCTCCTCTCTACACACACACTCCTCTCTCTCTCACACACCTCCCTCTCGCTCACACACACACTCCTCTCTCCTCACCTCCTCCCTCTCTCTCACCCACACTCACTCCCTCTCTCACTCACACACTCACTCTCCTCCACCACCTCACTCCCTCTCTCCCTCTCACACACACTCCTCCTCTCACACACCTCCTCTCTCTCCACCTCCCTCCCTCCCACTCTCACACACACACTCACTCTCCTCCACACTCACTCCCTCTCCTCGCTCACACACACTCCCTCCTCACACACTCACTCCTCTCTCTCTCACACTCACTCACTCCCTCTCTCACACTCACACTCCTCTCTCCTCTCTCCCTCCCTCCACACCTCCTCTCTCACACACACTCCTCTCTCACACTCCTCCCTCTCACACTCCTCCCTCTCTCCTCCTCCCTCTCTCTCACCTCACACTCCCCTCTCTCACACTCCTCCCTCTCTCTCTCACACACTCCCTCTCACTCCCTCTCTCACACACCTCCCTACCTCTCTCACACTCCTCCTCTCTCTCACACACACACTCCCCTCTCGCTCCCACACACACACTCCTCCCTTTCACACTCACTCCCTCTCTCTCTACTCACCTCCTCCCTCTCTCACACACTCACTCCTCCTCTCTCACCTCCACACTCCCCTCTCACACTCAACTCACTCCTCCTCTCACTCACTCCTCCTCCTCTCTCTCACACTCACTCCCTCTCTCTCACACTCCACTCCCTCTCTCTCCTCAACTCCTCCCTCTCTCACCTCCTCCCTCTCTCACACACTCCTCCTCTCGCTCACACACACTCCTCCCTCTCCTCCTCACACTCCTCCCTCTCACACACACTCACTCACTCCTCCTCTCGCTCACACACTCCTCCCTCTCTCACACACACACTCTCTCACCTCACACACACACACACTCCTCTCTCACACACACTCCTCTCTCACACACTCCTCCCTCTCACACTCACTCCACTCACACACACCTCCCTCCTCTCACACACCTCCTCTCCACACTCCCTCTCCACTCCTCCACTCCTCCCTCCTCTCTCACACTCCTCCCTCTCCTACCTCCACACTCACTCCCTCTCACCCTCACACACTCTCTCTCTCACACTCACCTCTCTCTCTCCACACTCCCTCTCTCTCCACCTCCCTCCCTCTCTCTCACACTCCTCCTCTCCTCACACACACCTCCCTCCTCTCTCACTCCCTCCTCCCTCTCTCACACACTCACTCCCTCTCTCCCTCACTCCCTCTCTCTCACTCCTCCACGACCTCTCTCACCTCACACTCCCTCTCTCTCTCTCTTACCTCCTCTCCCTCCCTCTCTCTCTCACGACCTCTCTCCTCACTCCCTCTCTCTCTCACACACACACTCCCTCTCTCGCTCCCTCTCTCGCACACACCTCCTCCCTCTCTCACACTCCTCCCTCTCTCTCACACTCCTCCTCCTCTCTCACACTCCTCCTCCCTCTCTCTCCCACTCACTCCCTCCTCTCTGCTCCACACACACCTCCTCCCTCTCACCACACCTCACTCCCTCTCTCCTCACACACCTCCTCCCTCTCTCTCTCACCCTCCTCCTCCCTCTCACTCCTCCCTCCTCTCCACACACACTCACTCCCTCTCTCGCTCACACACTCCTCCTCTCTCACACTCCTCCTCTCGCTCACACACAACTCCCTCTCCCTCACACACACTCCTCTCCCCTCACACACACACTCCCTCTCTCTCACACACTCACTCCCTCTCTGCTCCACACACACTCACTCCTCTCTACGCTCACCTCACTCTCCGCTCACACACTCCTCCTCTCTCGCTCTCACACCTCCTCTCCTCACTCCCTCCCTCTCTCTCCACACTCCTCCCTCCCTCTACACACTCACTCTCCTGCTCACACACTCACTCCCTCTCTCCACACACTCCCTCTCCTCCTCACTCCCTCTCTCTCTCACACACTCCCTCCCTCCCACTCTCAACTCACTCCTCTCTCTCACACACTCCCTCTCCTCACACACACTCCCTCTCTCACACACTCCCTCTCTCACACACTCCTCCCTCTCACCTCCTCCCTCTCTCTCACTCCTCCTCTCTCCACACTCACTCACGACCTCTCTCTCACCTCCTCCTCTCTCTTACTCCCTCTCTCGCTCCTCTCTACACACACACTCACGACCTCTCTCTTACTCACTCCTCTCTCACACAACTCCCTCTGCTCCTCTCTCGCACACACACTCCTCCTCTCCACACTCCTCCTCTCTCTCTCACACTCCTCCTCCTCTCACACTCACTCCCTCCCTCTCTCACACTCACTCCTCCCTCTCTCTCTCTCCTCCTCCCTCTCTCCACTCCTCCCTCCCTCTCTCTCTCACCTCATCCCTCTCTCTCCACTCACTCCCTCTCTCTCTCACACTCCTCCCTCTCTCTCACACTCCTCCCTCTCTCTCCTCCTCCCTCTCACACACTCCTCCCTCTCCTCCCTCTCTCTCATACTCACTCTCCTCTCTCACTCCTCTCGCTCACACACCTCCCTCTCTCTCTCCTCCTCCCTCTCACACACTCCCTCTCTCACCTCCCTCTCTCCACACTCCTCCCTCTCACACTCCTCCCTCTCTCCCACTCCTCCTCTCCTTCCTCTCCACACACTCCCTCTCCCTCTCCCTCTCCACCTCTCCTCTCCACCTCTCCCTCCTCTCACCTCACTCCTCTCTCACACACTCACCCCTCTCCTCTCTCACCTCACCCTCTCTCCCTCCACCCTCTCTCTCACACTCCTCCCTCTCTCCACTCACTCCTCCCTCTCTCACCTCCTCCTCTCGCTCACACACACTCACTCCTCTCCGCTCACACACACTCCTCCCTCTCGCTCACACACTCCTCTCTCCACACTCCCCTCTCTCGCTCACACACTCCTCCTCTCGCTCTCCCTCACTCCCTCTCTCGCTCACACACACTCCTCCCTCTCCTCACCTCCTCCCTCTCTCCTCACACTCCTCCTCTCTCACTCCACACCTCCTCCTCTCACACACTCCTCCCTCTCGCTCACACACTCCTCCCCTCTCTACTCCACACATCACTCCCTCTCGCTCAACCTCCTCCCTCTCTCGCTCACACACTCCTCCCTCTCTCGCTCACACACACTCACTCCCTCTCTCGCTCACACACACTCACTCCCTCTCTCGCTCACACACACACTCCCTCTCTCGCTCACACACACTCACTCCCTCTCTCGCTCACACACACTCACTCCCTCTCTCTCACCTCCTCCCTCTCGCTCACACACACTCTCTCGCTCACACACCTCACTCCCTCTCCCTCCCTCCTCTCCCTCCCTCCTCTCTCCACTCCTCCTCCCACTCTCACACTCACTCCCTCTCTCCTCCACCTCCTCCCTCTCCCACACACTCCTCCCTCTCCCTCACCTCCTCTCTCTCTCCCTCCTCCCTCTCTCACACTCCTCCTCTCTCTCCCTCACTCCCTCTCTCACTCACCTCCCTCCTCTCTCCTCTCCACCTCCCTCACTCTCCTCCTCCCCTCCTCCTCCCTCTCCTACTCCCTCCTCCTCCTCTTCCTCTCCTCCTCCTCCCTCCTCTCTCCCACCTCCTCCTCCTCCCTCTCTCTCACACTCACTCCCTCCTCTCCCACTCCTCCCTCTCTCTCTCACTCCCCTCCCTCTCTCACACACTCACTCCCTCTCACACTCCTCCCTCTCTCCCTCCCCTCCTCTCCTCTCCACTCCTCCCTCTCTCTCACACTCCTCCTCCTCCCTCCTCTCCTACCTCCTCCTCCCCTCCACTCTCTCTCAACCTCCTCCACCTCTCTCTCCTCCCTCTCCCTCTCCTCACTCACTCCACCTCCTCTCCTCTCACTCACCCTCTCTCCACTCCTCCTCTCTCCTTTCCTCTCACACACTCACTCCTCTCTCTCACTCCCCTCTCCCTCACCCCCCTCTCCCTCTCACCTCCTCCTCTCACACTCCTCCTCTCTCCTCCTCTTCCTCTCTCACACACTCCTCCTCTCTCTCCTCCTCCTCTCTTCCTCTCACACTCCTCCTCTCTCCTCCCCTCTCTCACACTCACTCCCTCTCTCCCTCCCTCCTCTCCTCACTCCTCCCCTCTCCTCTCCTCCCCTCTCTCTCCCACACCTCCTCCTCCCTCTCCTCTCCTCCCTCCCTCTCTCACACCCCTCCTCTCTCTCCTCACTCCCTCTCTCTCTCTCTGTCTCACACTCCTCCTCCCTCCTCCCTCCCTCTCACACTCCTCCCTCTCTCTACACTTACACACTCCTCCTCTCTCTCTCACACTCACTCCCTCTCCTCCCTCTTCCTCCTCACACTCAGTCTCTCTCTCCTCCCCTCTCTCTCTCACATCTCTCCTCTCTCCCTCCTCTTCCTCCTCTCACACACTCAGTCCCTCTCTCTCACTCCCTCTCTCACTCCTCCCTCCCTCCCTCCTCTCTCACACTCCTCCTCTCCTCCCCTCTCTCACAACACTCACTCTCTCTCTCACACTCACCCTCTCTCCCTCCCTCTCCTCTGCAACTCAGCTCTCTCTCACTCCCCCTCTCTCTCACACTCACTCCCTCTCTCCACACTTACACACCACTCCCTCCTCTCTCCTCCACTCCTCCTCTCCCTCCCTCTTCCTCTGTCTCACACTCAGTCCCTCTCTCTCACTCCCCCTCTCTCTCTCCCACCTCCTCCCTCCCTCCCTCTCTCTCTCACACACTCACTCCCTCTCTCCCTCCCTCTTCCTCCTCACTCCTCCCCTCTCTCACTCCCCCTCTCTCTCTCACACTCTCTCCCTCTCTCCTCCCTCTTCCTCTCTCACACCTCAGTCCCTCTCTCTCACCTCCCCCTCTCTCTCTCACTCACTCCCTCCTCCCCTCCTCTCTCTCACACCTCACTCCCTCTCTCCCTCCCTCTTCCTCTCTCACACCTCAGTCCCTCTCTCTCACTCCCCCTCTCTCTCTCACACTCACTCCCTCCCTCTCTCTCTCTTCCTCTGTCACACACTCAGTCTCTCTCTCTCACTCCCCCTCTCTCTCTCACACTCACTCCCTCTCTCTCACACTTACACACTCACTCCCTCTCTCTCTCACACTCACTCCCTCTCTCCCTCCCTCTCCCTCTCTCACACACTCCCTCCCTCTCTCACTCCCCCCCTCTCTCTCACTCCCTCCCTCCCTCCCTCTCTCACACACTCACTCCCTCTCTCCCTCCCTCTTCCTCTCTCACACACTCACTCCCTCTCTCACTCCCCCTCTCTCTCTCCCTACCTCTTCCTCTCTCACACACTCAGTCCCTCTCTCTCACTCCCCCTCTCTCTCTCACACTCACTCCCTCCCTCCCTCTCTCTCACACACTCACTCCCTCTCTCCCTCCCTCTTCCTCTCTCACACACTCACTCCCTCTCTCTCACTCCCCCTCTCTCTCTCACACTCACTCCCTCCCTCTCTCTCACACCTCCCACTCTCCCTCCCTCTTCCTCTCACTCACTCCTCCCTCTCTCCTGCCCCTCTCTCTCTCCTCCCTCCCTCCCTCCCTCTCTCTCTCACACTCCTCCCTCTCTCCCTCCCTCTCCCTCTCACACTCTCTCCCTCTCTCTCTCTCCCCCTCTCTCTCTCCACACTCACTCCCTCTCTCCCTCCCTCTTCCTCTCTCACACACTCACTCCCTCTCTCACTCCCCCTCTCTCTCTCACACTCACTCCCTCTCTCCCTCCCTCTTCCTCTCTCACACACTCACTCCCTCTCTCTCACTCCCCCTCTCTCTCTCACACTCCTCCTCCCCTCCTCCCTCTCTCCTCCTCCCTCCTCTCACACTCCCCTCCCTCTCTCTCACCTCCCTCCCTCTCTCCTCCTCCCCCTCTCTCTCTCACACTCCTCCTCCCTCCCTCCCTCTCTCACACTCCTCCTCTCTCTCACACTCCCTCCTCTCTCTCCACACTCCCTCCCTCTCTCTCACACTCCCTCCCGCTCTCTCCTCCTTACACACTCACTCCCTCTCTCTCTCACACTCCTCCTCCCTCTCTTACACCTCCTCTCTCTCCTCCCCCCTCTCACACACCTCCTCCTCTCCCTCCCTCTTCCTCTCTCATACCTCCCTCTCTCTCACTCCCCTCTCTCTCCCTCCTCCCTCTCCCTCCCTCTTCCTCTCTCACACCTCCTCCCTCTCTCTCCTCCCCCTCTCTCTCACACTCCTCACTCCCTCCCTCCCTCTCTCACACTCCCCCCTCTCTCTCACTCCCTCCCTCTCTCTCACCTCCCTCCCTCTCTCACACCTCCCTCCCTCTCTCACACTTACACACTCCTCCCTCTCTCACTCACTCACTCCCTCTCACACTCACTCCCTCTCTCTATTTCCCCTCTCTCTCTCACTCACTCCTCCCTCCCTCTCTCTCACACTCCCTCCCTCTCTCCCTCACTCACTCTCTCCTCACACTCCTCCTCCCTCTCTCACACTCCTCCCTCTCTCTCACTCCCCCTCTCTCTCTCACACTCACTCACTCCCTCCCCTCTCTCACACTCCCTCCCTCTCTCACACTCCCTCCCTCTCTCACACTCACTCACTCCCTCCCTCTCTCTCTCACTCACTCACTCGAAGAGCATCAGAAGCACTCAGTTCACTCAGACTGGGAATGAATGAAACCGACATGCAGGGCTCCGTCTCGCGGCCCTCTTCAAGTGTGCGTTCGTTTTTCCCGCGTCTCAGAGATGTCATCTTTCTAATCCTGGGTTCGTCTAGGTGCTCACTTCAGCTTTATTTACGATCCCCTCTCTCTCTCTCTCTCTCACTCTCAGCACGGCGGATTCTCACCTGACAGAGAGAGTGAAATCGCCCGGGTTGCTTTTGCTCGGTCGAGCCAGGAAGCTCCCGTCCACGCCGCGCGTCAGCAGCAGATTCTCAGCCTCCACGCCGGTGATGTTGGGGTGAAACCACCTGCGAACGCATTCACACTGACTTCAACTGGCACAAAAGACACAACAACTGACTGCAGCTGAACATCACTGGGAGGCAGAGACGGCACCAAGTGGTCACGTGACGAGTCGCTCGGCTGCGAGGGACCGCGCAGGGCGGAATTAGCGTCGATATTACCCACATCAGACTTCTACCGAGCACATCGGACGATTTCACCGGATATTTACACAAAAACGACACTATATCACATGAACACGAACATGACGGTGTAATCCAGAGCAGACTGACTGCAGTCTCCTGGAAGTGCTCGGGCTTGAACAAAAGAAAACGCCTTAAACTTCCACAACGACGCGGCATGAACAAGCAGGGGTTCTGTGCAGAACCTAACGCTAAGGTTTCTTCTCGTCACGAGCAGTTTGAAAAGCTAGCTGCTAATTCCGACCCCGTGACGTGTCCACTACGGTGGAGACTATAGACGCGGGGTTGGCTAGCCACAGCTCGGCGGTCAGCTAGCGCGATCCTCTGACTTCCACGACAGTGCTGCGGTTTTGTTTCGGCCAGCGAGCGAGCTCAGTGCTGATTAATCCTGCGAGATGACTCGCCTACACACTGGTGCACAACCCCGCTAGCAAGCTAACACGAGCAAGGTTGAAACACTCGGTTCGTGTCCGGTTCAAACTTTGTGTGTTCGCTCCACTTCTAGCTAAACCTGGAAGCCTTGTCCGGGCGGATCCGTGTCGGAACTACCCCGCTGCCGCGTTTCACTCGACTACTGACCACCAGTGCGTATCGTGGGCTTGTTTTTGTTTGGGGGTTTTTATCCAGTTCCACGGCTCTCACCTCCGAGATGTCATCTTTCCCCCAAACCCCGCTTCCTCACTCCGGATCCTCGACACGGATTTAATTTACTTTCAAGACCAGCGACCGCGCCGAAAACCCCGCTGCTTTCCCCTGGCAAAAAACCGTCATAAGGAAAAGGCCCGCTGAAGACGGGGTTAAATAAACGAACAAGTTAAAAAAAAAAAAAAGAATAGTCCGAGGAACAAAACTCGGCAGCTAGGCCTCAGCATAGGAGACCTTTCGAGTCGGTTGTAAAACGTCACCAAACATGCGACAGCAGAACTGCGTAAAACATCTGCGCCCTCTAGCGCTGGACGTGTCTCTGCAGCCAGGCGATGACAAGAGTTTGTTTATTTATTTATTTTTAGATTTGAACCATTTTGCAGTCGTGTAGATGAGGTGTAAACGGCTAGCAGCGCTTTCTTTCATAATATTAAGTTTCACTTTTGCCATCCGTATCAGATTCTTTGCTGTTTACAAATACCTTGGAGTGTTTGTAGAATCAAGCGCAACAGCACCACCAACGGTGGTCGGAAAAAATACACAATGATATAAAGAAGTGAGGCTGGGGCTGATTTCTGTGTAGCCCAGGCTGTAGATTCATGCACCCCATGTGTGATTGGTGATTGGCATTCCCTAGATTCCATGTGCATTTTGGCTGATTTCCTCCCCACCCCATGATCACATAAACACCTATATCGCTGATACAGTGGTGTGTATAAACCATGGCTTTTTACTAATAATATCCATCCATCTACTATACTGCTTATCCTTCAGGGTCGCAGGGAACCTGGAGTCTACCCCAGGGTGCATCAGGCACAAGGTGGGGTACACCCTGGTCGGGGTGCTAATCCATCAGACAATCACATACACTTTCACACAATTTGGACATGCCAATCAGCCTACAAGGCATGTCTTTGGACTTGGGGAGAAAGCCGGATACCAGAGAAAACCCCGGCAGCACGGAGAGAACATGCAGGCTCTGCGCACACACAGGGCAGCGGTGGGAATCGAACCCCCAATCCTGTGTGAACGTGCTAATCATTAAGCCACCGTGTACCCCCTTTTTACTAATAATCTTTTCCTGATAAATCATTGTCTGATGAGGTAGATTACAGAAGATACATCTGAAAAATAGACTGTCCTATTAAATGAACATTATCATTTACATCATTTGAATTATTTAAAATATGAAGGCTGATTGTAACACCAGCTGAAGTGAAAATATCCTAATATTGAAAAGAATGCTTGCTTGTCTCTTCTAATTTGTCGTTCTACCACAAACGATGTGATGCAGTCACCATCAGTGAAAGCTTTTTGCAGTGATTTGTTCATGTAGGGGAATAGTTAGGTAGTTTACTCACAAAAAATGCTAATCAAGCACACCTGGCTGTAATTTTCAAGTAATTTGGAAGTCTTTGAACAGATTTTTCAGGTATGCTTGATTAGGGATGAAGTTAAACTCTGCACGACAGTGCAGTGGCCCTCAGGACTTGAATCGTCCATCCCTGGTTTAGAAGCTAGTTTCACAGTTTCATTGGCCTCTTCCAGTATATTGTCTGGTATTTGTGTAAACAAAACATAAAGAATTTGTTCTTGGGGCTCTGCTGGACTAGGATTGGAGAGGGTGGATTTTAAATTCAATGAAAATGTTTAGATATTTGTTGTTTTATACACAGGTTATTTCAAAAGTCACTTCTGTATTATTTTGATGGGATTTCAGGTACCAGCTTTGTATTAAAAAAAAATTATAATAATAATAATTTCTTCTCTTGTACCTGTGGACCCCCAGGATATTTTGAAGTATTTTTGTAAAATTCTTGTTGGGCCTGTGCCCCAGTAATGATCAAACTCTAGAAACGCCTCTGGTATAAAAGGAGGTGGATTATTTACTTTTATTATTATAATTTTATTTCTCCAAATTATCGGCACAGAATATGACAAAAACATAATATCACAATACTTTATGACATTTATATGATATTTATCACAATATACACGTTTCCAAACTGCCAGCAAAACAGTAGTGTTGCTTTAAAAAAACAACAACCCAAAAACCCTTTAAACGTTTTATTTGATGATTTTATGTATTGCCTAAAAAACAACCCTGAAAAGGAGGAAAACCTTTTTAATATTTTACCATTTTCAAGATTCATACAGCAGAAAACTTTATCAAACCAGCTGCTTGGTTATTTTCAACATTAAAAAGTAGAGATAGCACTTTTTCTGTTCTGATACGGATACTGAAGCATTGACTATCAGCAGATATTGATACCCATCTATTATTTTTCTTTTTAAAAATGACTAATCTTAATGGGTTTTTTTTAGCGAAGCACTTAAAGATGCAGGAAAGCATACATAGTTAAAAACACCAGATGCAGCTTTCACAGAAAAATCACTTTCATTTCATATATAATAAATATACTGTATATGCAATTTAAATCAATCCTAAATATAACAACAACAATAATAAAAAATAAATAATAATAATAATAATTCCAGTTAAACTAAAAACATTTTCCAAATCCAATTTTTCCGTTTGTTACAGGATCAGAGTTTTAAAATAATAATAATAATAATAATTTTCTCCTGTATCTGATCCACTTTTTAATTGCTTTATTTTTGCTGATATTAGTCTGGCATTGATACTGTACAGTATACAGTAATATCAACTGCACTAACACTTGATTACTGTTAGGAGCAGAGAAAACGCTGAAATAGACAGGACTTGTAAAAGGATTTGTTCTCCTTGTGAAACTTGTGCCACCAGAAAACGTAGAAGACGTCTAGACATATATAAACCTTATATGTGCAGTTGACGTGCATGACGTGTATTACTGTGTAGTACTGGGTATTAGAGTGGGGGTGCTTTGTGTTATTCTTCTTCTTCTTCTTTTTTTCGCTTTCGCATTTCGTCTCGTCTGGTTTGGACCTCGGCGCGACCCGTCATGAGCTTTACGTGGCAGTACCAGTGAAGCTCCGTGTTCCACTTAAAAATAGCCTCGGCTCTCCCCCCGTTCCCTCTGCTAATGGAAAGCGGGTCTGTTTAGCATCTCTATACAGACTCTTGATGGTGCTGGTGGATTTATTAGCGCTTAATCACGTAAGTTCGAAGCGAGGATGTTAACGTTTTCCGAGCTCGTCGTCCTGCTCGCTGTTTTGTGCGCTACAGCAAGCGGCTACTTCGTTAGCATCGATGCTCACGCGGAAGAGTGCTTCTTCGAGCGCGTGAACTCGGGCACTAAGATGAGCCTGATGTTCGAGGTAGCAGAAGGAGGCTTTTTGGACATCGACGTTGAGGTGAGAAGAGTTGAACTGAAAAGAGCCTTTTATTTGTCCTGTCTGCTGTGGAAGCGGAAGCTAACATAGGTTTCTAGCTAAAGAGCTGTAGGGAGGAGAGGAGGAGTCTCGAATGGCTTCCTGTGCGGGATGTAGTCCACTAGATGTAGGCGCGTGTAGGCTGTGTTTACTTCACTGTGTAGAAATTAGGACACAGCCCTCCGGAGTGACCCTTTCACCAGCTGATGTCAACACTAGGTATTGAAGTAGGATTGTTCTTCTGCTCTTGTGAGCTAGCTGATGACGTGTGGTGACTTCTTCGTGTTTCTTGTAGATAACTGGACCAGATGGAAAGCAGATTTATAAAGGAGACCGGGAGTCCAGTGGGAAGTACTCTGTGGCGGCCCATATGGATGGCACTTATAAATTTTGCTTCAGCAACAAGATGTCCACCATGACTCCCAAAATCGTGATGTTCACCATCGACATCGGTGAAGCTCCCAAAGGCCAGGACATGGAGACAGAGGGTAATGTTATTTGGCGCATATGTCCTTTTACATTCTCCTTTTACTCCCATCCATGGTGTCAAATCGCACCGTTAAAGAGGTCATTCACCCAGAAATGACGACTCTCATCAGTTACTCCCCGTCGTGTCGTTCCAAACCCATAAGACTTTCCGTCGTCTTTGGAACGTGAGCGAAGACGTTCGTAATGAAACCTGCGAGATTTCTGTCCCTCGGGTTTACAGTCCGAGTAACCAAAACTTTCAAGCTCCAGAAAGTTCATAAAGGCATCGTAAAAGTAATCCGTGTGACTCCGGCGGTTTAATCCCAGTTTTATGAAAGATACGAGCCCTTTTGTGAAAGCGAAATGAAGTCTTTATTCATGAAATACCTTCACTTCTGCATAGATTTCTGATGCATGTGCGTGCTATGTTTGGAAAAAAAAAAAGAAATTGTTTTCTTGACATACTCCAGCATGTTCGGAAGCTGGGGTCAAAGTGCAGGGTCAGCCATGATACAGCGCCCCTGGAGCAGAGAGGCTTAATGGCCTTGCTAAAGGGCCCCACTGTGACAGCTTGGCAGTGCTGGGGCTTGAAGAAGTGTTGTGATTTTTGTATCTTCAGTGATCGGATGTGAGCTCACTGACCAAACAGACGGTTTACAGGAAAACCCGTGGAAATACTCATGTCTTATTGGCTGACAGTTCTCAATTCTGCCAAACACTAGTTCACACGGTCAGTTAGTGTGCAGGGAAAATGGATATGCACCGATTTATTATTATTTGTATTTATTTATTAAACGGTATAGGGGTTGAAACTGAAACAGTAATATCCTTTCATGCTGAGCAGGAAAAGGAGTGTAAATGTGAGTTCCAGTTTACGTGAACATGATATGAGCAGAGCGTAAATACAGTAACTTACTCAGTCCGGTTCTGTAGCAGCTAAACCCATACAGTGATAACTTCGTTGAGCCTCTCTTTGGCTAGCGACACCGAACTAGCCTAGTCTCATGTTAGTTAGCCCAAAAGTTTAATATTTTATCAGTCTGGTAGTCCTGTGAACAGTGGTAACACTTGAGGCAGGTTTTATGATAATTGGACAAAATTTTTCACAATTTTTTTAAAGCTATTAGCCCTCACATGCAAGGAAAAAACCCACATGGAAACAGTCTATTTAGCTTTTATAATTTTTTTTTTTTTTTTTTTTTTTTTGATGGAGAAGAATCTGGGCTCATCCCCGGATGATTAACAGTCCAGGTATCGCCCCTGTCCTACACAGAGTTCACGGTGTACGAGTTTCAACTCGAGTTTGTGAGCGAAAATCGCACATCGGGAACGAATTCTCCAGTTGGGAGTTCAGTCGCGGCCTCATCAGAATAATTTTTTATTTAAGGATGTTTTACGTGACTTCATTGCTTTTAAGATTCGCACTTGTCACCCTGTACAACATGATCCCAGTTCTGTAATGTGCGAAGAAAACGCGTGTTCTTCGTGTCCTCTAACGATAGAGCTGCGCTTAAACGAAATGACTACATCCTGCTTGCGTCATCAGTCAGCGCAGTTCCGGGCTCTTGCACAATATAGGGTCACATAAGGATGATCGTGTGTTTTGTTTACATTTCATCATCGCCACTACCGTATTTGTATGTCCTATGTCATTGTCCTATTGGTGGGTTGTAGATGAGCATCGCAGCAGCGTTCCGATGTGACTCCGTGCGTCTGCAGTAACCTGGACATCTTGTGTTCGATGGCTCCAAAATGAGCACGTCGCGTTGAAACGTTGTGTTGAAAGACCGCCAATCTAAAGTTTTTGAGGTACTTTTACAGTGTCTGATTTGAGTCTGCGACGGCAAATTCAGGCCTCATATCTTCCGCTGTAAGTCTCAGTGTGTGAGTAATGCCAGCACGCTCATCTAAAAGCCATCAGTAGGAGGGTGGTGTAGGATTACGCCAAAGGTCACGGTACAGCCACAAATACAGTAGTGGTGATAAAACCTAAGTAAGACATGCTTACAGACTGATAAATGATCCGTATTACCTCGAGCTCACCCTGAAGATTGTTTATTTATGCAGTCTTGTTTTCTGGAGTGGATCATGCTGGTAGATGATGTCGACAAGACTCATTATGCTGCAATATGCACATTGTTATGCTGCATAAACATCACGCCCATGTGTTTATAAATGAAAAGAACACACAAAGTAGTGTTTGTAACCACGTCAAATATTAGTTTACTCATTTTTTTCCCCCCCAAGTGACTCAATTTATGTTCCTATTAACAAAATTTACATTTCCAGCATTTTACTTGTTGTTTTGTAGTATGCATGGTGGCTTAGTGGTTCGCACGTTTGCCTCGCACTTCCGGGGTTGGGGCTTTAAATCCCACCTCTGCTCTGTGTACACGGAGTTCGCACATTATCCTGGTGCTTCAGGGGTTTCCTCCAGGTACTCCGGTTCCTCCCTCAGTCCAAAGACATCCATTATAGGCTGATCGGCATGTCCAAATTGTCCAGGTTGTGTGAACGTGTGTGTGTGTGCGTGTGCAGTTGTGCCATGCGATGGATTGGCACCCCGTCCAGGGTGTCCTCCGCCTTGTTCCCTGGGATATGGAAATGGATGGATGTAACAATTTCTCATTAAGCTCTCTGGTATACATTTATTTAGTAAAGCTAAAGGGGGGCAATCAAGACCGGTCTCAAAATACACACTGCGATGTGGTTTCTTTTGGAGTTGATGCTTTAATGTGTTATAAACTCTAATGTATATTGTTGACATGATTGCCTTGTAAATGCATTATAACGTAATCTGAGTGCAGTCCTAGTTCAGTATGAATGATAAAATGTTTGATGTACCTTGGCCCTGACTGTTGACTTGCTCCTCTTCTCAGGCGGCGGTGACAGCTGGGATGGTAGGCACAGGCAGCATAACCAAGATCACTTTAACATGGAGATATTAATGTGTTCAACATGATGATTTAACTCTAACCTGTGCCCTTGGTTTGGTTTGGTTTCTATCTGTTGATGAAAAGGCCTTGCCTGTTGCATTGTGCTTATAATAAGATGCTGAGACGTAACAGGGTATAACAGTAGTATCGGGTATTTAATGATTATATCGACAAGTTTAAAAAAAAATAATAATAATTTCCAAGTTGGCTGGTCAACATTTTATGCATGTCATGTACCAGAAACCTAAACTTACATTTTGACAGCAGAATGAAGAAAAGCACTTTGCTTGGCACTTCTGTTGCATGTGCTATCACTTGTTGTGTTTGGAGAAGAAAAAGCAGGAAGCAGTTAAACACAACATTTTTAGTATGATTCTTTGCTGCTGTGCCTCTCTCTCTCTCTCTCTCTCTCTCTCTCTCTCTCTCTCTCTTTTAAATTTATTTATTTATTTTACTTCCTCAGCTCACCAGAACAAGCTGGAAGAGATGATCAACGAATTGGCCGTGGCCATGACCGCTGTCAAGCACGAGCAGGAGTACATGGAGATTCGGGAAAGAATACACAGAGCAAGTAAGTACAAGTAACGCACATGCACATTCTCACGTTATCTCGCTCGCTCGCTCTTTTTAATTGAATTTTTAGAAAGCTTGTGGTGTGTATGTTGCTCTGCCATTTTATAGATTCTGTAGTCTATGGATCATATACATAAACTAAAACAGCATGAGATTTCTTTTCCTTAAGTCTTCTCTGCAGAATAGGTCCAATTAATCTCTGACATTCGTGTGAGCAATGCTGTAATTTTGGAGAAAACTCTCCATCGTCTGAAGGCTTCACTCAGGCTACGTCCCCGTTAATCCAGAGAGATTTGAAAACTGCATTTTCATTTTAAAATGCTTTCCGTCTACACTGGCGTCTTTGAAATGATTTCCAAAAACTTGCATCCCGCGTGTGTAAGCACGTAAGAAGCTTTGGCCTGAGTCGTTTCCGTCAGGTTTTTATTTACTTTCCGTCTGTTTACCTTGTTGAGCGACATTAATCTTTAACAGAGTTATCGAACTGGATAGCAATCACATTAGTTGCAGTACAACATCGTCCACCATCTTGTTTGTTTTGAATTTAATGGGTCACATGACTAAAATACGTCTTTTTCTTTTTTTGCTTGTCTCTGTTTCTCAGTACACGCTACAACTCAAAGTTTTCCCAGTTGTCCGTTTGGAAGTTGTTGTTGTTTTTTTGTTGTTGTTTTTAAAAAAATAAAAAACCAAGTCGTCTAGGTGTGGATGAAGGGCCAAAACGTGGAGAAAAAGATGCGTTTTCAAATTTATATGTATTAATATGGAGCCTCGGTGGATGCACATGTTACAGAACAACAGGCCCAGATTGGAACATTCATACAGTCCGCCATAAAGAAACCACAGAGTACACGAGCTCGTACACCTTAAGGATGTAGGTCACAACCTTCATAAAAGTCTCGCTGAAAGTGTACTGAGGTGTTTATATAGTCTATTCGGCAGCTCTTTACTCTCCTAACTTTTTGTGCCCACATTGCTCTGAAGCTCCCTGGGCTTGGGGCTTGGTTTGGGTTAAAGAAATAAGTATGACCATATTTTCAGCACAAGTTAAGCAAAACAATTGCCAGCAGCTTAGAAAGCTTTATTAAATAACAGCATTCAAATCCTGACTGGCACAACAGAAACACGTCTGGAGATTGAGAGTTTGAATGCCAAGAACGAAAAATTGTCCATTATCTCTCTTTCTCTCCCAACTCCCCCCTCTCAATATCACAGAATCACTAGCCAATCATAGGCGTGTAAGAGCTCATGTATGCGGAAGAGGGCAGATAGCACGCAGTGTTGAAAATATGTAGTTAGCTCATGTCTCAGTGGAAGCACGTTAGCCTTTTATCCTGCCTCGTTGGTAACTGTGGTATGATGGTATGTCTTTTTGTTTTTTTCCTCCCCTAGTTAATGACAACACCAACAGCAGAGTGGTTTTGTGGTCATTCTTCGAAGCCCTGGTGCTCGTTGCCATGACCCTTGGACAGATTTACTACCTGAAGAGATTTTTCGAAGTACGACGAGTCGTGTAAAAATAATAAAATAAACCACACTTCCTCTCCACTATCAAGACAGTCATTCAGTACTACAAGGATTGGCTATCGTGCCTCGACAATGTTCAGAAGATTTCTTCTCACCCAACATTCAGTTTCCATTTTTGTCTTTACTTGTGTGTTTGTTTAGATTTGGTTTAGTTCATTTGGGGAACTGTGATCTTTCAGGCATATTTTTGGTGTTCACTTTTAATTTCTTTTAAAGCCCAGCTCTTACTAAGCCATTTTATTTTGTGGAACTCATTTCTTTTTGCTTCGGGTCTAGTTTAATCTATGTACTTAATAGACGAACAGTGATAAAGAGTGTGTATCAGCTGTTGTTTAGGGAATGCTACAAGCATTGCATGGTGTAAATTTCACGATATTGTCTAATGTTCTCAATGAATGATTCAGTTGTTGACTTGAAATGAAAACGAGTGATCTGGTAATTGACTTTTCATGCACACCCTTCTTAGGCTTTTCGGCTTCTTTACTTTACATGGCACATAATTAACGTGTATTAGCCAACCTATGGAATATGACTGTTTACGTATTAAAATGGCTTTATTGTATTTTCAGACGTTTAAGTATAATTTCCATTTTTCAGGGTTTATTTCTGTTAACTGGGGAGGGGAGTAATTTATGTACTTTTTTACTGTTACATGTCTGTATGGACATTTAATTCTTTAACATTTGCTATAGAAAGAAATTGGTCATGACTACTGCAGAATTGATGGTAAAACTGTACAATATTGTAAAGTAGACTGTTCAAGTGAATCAAATATGAACTTGATTTAATAAAATTTGTTTGAAAATCTCATTGTTTTCTCCATGTGTTAACTCTTGGTATTTGATTAAGCTGTGATCCTGGCAATGATGTCACTACATCCAATGTCACATGTATGGGATTAGTTACTATGCCAAAATAGTGTGTTATTGAGATTGTGCTATTGTTATTAGCATTATGTATGACCGTGTGCTATCGTGACCCCCAGAATTGAAGGTATCTGAGACCAATTTTCATCATGAAGTAAGAAAGCATGACTCGGCTGTGCTTGTATTAGGGTTGTCACGATACCGTAAGCATATCTTATGATACTACGCCAGCTGAAGTATCACGATAAGTAGTACCATGATACCATGCAATATTGTGTTTGATTCATAATTCAAATCTACAAAATGAACCAAATTTACAGAAATATTTAGATAGAAGTAAAAAACTGACAAGTCAGATTTTTCGTTCAATACTTTTATTAATGAGAAGGAATAACTGGCTTTTGGGCCTTTTGAAAAACTCAAGAACAATCATGCAATTTGCAAGCAACTAATTCAATTCAATAACTTAGTTTTAAATGAACGAAATAAAATCATAACATTGGAAACAACTTACAAATTTGGCTAATTTTTGGGTTAGCACAGTTTTAGCTCATCTACTAGCAATTTTATTGTTTATTTAATTTTATTATTTAGAGCAAATAACAAATTAGCATCAAAATCACTACACAAGTCCCAAATATTTATTTATATATATATATATATATATATATATATATATATATATATATATATATATATATATATATGTTTGTTTTATATATATATATATATATATATATATATATATATATATATATATATATATTTTATTTAGTGTGGTGCATGGTGGCACGTTCGCCTCACACCTCCAGGGTCCGGGGTTCAAGTCCCGGCGGGGCCATGTGCTTGCTTAGTTTGCATGCGACCCCCAGCTGCGGGAGTTTCCGCCAGGTACTCCAGTTTCCTCCCCCAGTCCAAAGACATGCATGGTTGGCTGATTGGCGTGTCCGTAGTGTATGTGAGTGTGCTGTGCGATGGACTGGCACCCTGTCCCCGGTGTACCCCGCCTCGTCCCCGATGCTCCCTGGGATAGGCTCCAGGTAAGCGGTAGAAGATGGATGTATGGATATTTATAGTGCTTCGGGGTGGAGTTTTCCATTAAGTCAAGAAACCAGTACAGGTTACAAAGAAATTAGTCATGTCAATAGCACATGGTATTTTCCTGTTCAAAAATAAATAAAATGCTCTCCTACCAATGTTTTTCTCTTGGATGAAATAAAGATTTTAACAAAGACCATCAAAACCTAATTTCATTCAAATGTACTCATATTTAATAATGACTCATTTCCATGCAGAACTGTACATGTTTCTAAAAGTTACAATGCAAAATTAAAAAAACAAACAAAAAACTTGTAAGAACATCAGCAATCCATTGTCGAAGATTAATTGTGATATCAATAGAGCTCCATAGTGTCTCGCCTTTACAATGTAATACACAATATTGTGTGTGTGTGTGTGTGTGTGTGTGTACACATACACACACACACCGTACTGTAAAAACTGACCAAAAAATGGAACGCAGTAACGAGTATGTTTTTGTTCCCACCCGGACCGCGTTCTCTGTTGCACCCAAAGCATGGGAACGTGATTAGTGAAATAGAAAAAAGTGAAACGCAGCAATATGGAGCGTATAAGCGATGGAAAGTGGGATAGTTTACCGGTGAAACTTCACGACAGCATACTGTTGACCTTAAAGAAGCTGGGGTTTATTTATATGACTCCGGTTCAGGTATTTTGAACGTATTTTCCAGTTATATCTACTTCCAGTTCTCTGTTTCTCGGAAGTTCTAACATACTGTTGAAATGTTTCGTTCTAGTCAGCATGCATCCCTCTTTTCATGAGCAATAAAGACGTCGCAGCCGAGGCGGTAAGTGCTTTCTCTTAGTATCTGTTTTAAATAAGTGGATAAACTATTGCTGCTGACTTGGACGTGTCTAAACCTCTGGTTAAACGCTGCAGGTTACAGGCAGTGGGAAGACTCTTGCTTTTGTCATTCCTCTGCTAGAAATCCTCACGAGACGCGAGGAGAAGCTGAAGAGAATGCAAGTAAGTGAGAGCAGTGTACTGCGGTGTATAAATATCAACCGTGAAGATTCCTTATATTGTTACCCGTGTATCTTATTTTATCTAGATCACGTGATGGAGATGAGGTGAGAGTTTGGGATTTCAGCTTTTATTTCCTGGTGTTTACATCTAGATGTGTTTAAACAGCATAAAACAGGAACGTTTGTATCAGACCACCCAATTTTTATTTGTGCAAAAGTATAGGAGCTGATCAATCTCAAAGTAAATGAAGGTAAATAACACTGAATATTTGGTTGCATGTCCCAAGTCAAGCTTGAGATCACCAAACTGTTGGTTTCTTCTTTCGTGGTGCTTTTCTAGGCTTTTCCCACAGCTTCTTTCAGTTATGAAGAAAAGATGGTTCAGAAAAAGATGAAGTCCTTCGTTGAGGTGGCAGTGTGTTGTGGATCATTGTCTTGCTGCATGATGAAGTTCTTCCTGATTAGTTTGGATGCATTTCTCTGTAAATTGGCAGAGAAAAAGTTCCTGTAAACTTGTGAATTCATTCTGCTGCTAGCATCATGAGTTCCATTATCAGTCAAGATTAGTGAGCCTATTTCTGAAGCTGCCTTGCAAGCCCAAGCCATGACACTACCTCCACCTTGTTTCACAGATGAGCTTGTATGTTTAGAATCATTTCGTCCTCCACACTTTGGCATTTCCATCACTTTGGTAGAAGTCAATCTTGGTTCCAGAACATTTCTGGCTCGTCTCTCTTTCATTCTGTGCGAATTCCAACCTGGCTTTCTGATACTTACTGCCGATGAGTGGTTGCGTCTTGTGGTATGGCCTCTATATTTCTGCTTTCAAAGTCTTCTTTGAACCTGTGATACCTTCATGCCTGTCCTTTGAAGGTCACTGGTAATGGCATTGACTGCTGTTTTGGGGTTTTTCTTCACAGCTCAATGTTTCTGTCATCAGCTGTTGTTGTTTTCCTTGTCTGGTTGCTCTGTACACCAGTGGTTTCTTTCTTTTTTAGGACATTCCAAATTGTTGTATTGGTTATGCCCGATGTTAGTGCAGTGACTGATCGATTTTTCCCTCTTTTCTCAGCTTCAAAATGGCTTGCTTTTCTCCCATAGACAGCTCTATGATCTTTATGTTGGTTTATCCTTAACAACAAATGCAGTATTCACAGGTGAAACCGAAGGCTAAAACCAAGAATAGATGCTCAGTTAATTATTGTTTAAACACCTGTCAGTCGTGTGTTCCAATATTTTTGCTTGCCTTCAAATTGGGTTGTCTCATAGAAAATGTGCTATGTTCTATGTGGTTTAACACATCTACATATAAATATCAGGAAATAAAAGCGGGCGCATGGTGGCTTAGTGATTAGCACGTTCACCTCACACCTCCAGGGTCCGGGGTTAGATTCCCGCCGGGGCCGTGTGTGCGGAATTTGCGTGTTCTCCCCGTGCTGCAGGGGTTTCCTTCCGGGTACTCCGGGTTTCCTCCCGGGTGTGTGAGTGTGTATGTGATTGTGCCCTGCGATGGACTGGCACCCTGAAGAAGAGAGGAAGCGGTAGAAGATGGATGGATGGAAATAAAAGCTTTTGATCTCAAACCCAAATGTCTTCAGTCTGCAGCACAAACAAATTGAAACCCTTGCTGTTCCAATATTTTTTTTAACTTATTTATTGTTTAATGTGCAGGACAGGTGACTCTCCAGGACCAGAGTTGGGGAATTTTGGTTAAAACAATGTACTTGTTGTTTTCATTGGTAATACTTGTGTATAATTGGTGGATAGCTGAATAATGTAAAAACTGGCAGAATAACAAAACCCTCTGGGCTTGGCTTCATCAAATCAATGAATGCAGACATAACACATAGACACAAACTTAATCTAGGACAAGGATGCCAGCTTGTTTATGGATAGTCTATGCTAAATTACCCTAGGTGTGAGTATTTCTGCATGGGATCCTGCAATAAAGTGATGTCCCTTTTTCCCCAGTGTTCCTGGGACAAGCTCTGGTTCCACTATGACTCAGACCAGGATAAAGTTGTTGAATGACTACTTGCTACAAGTCACTCCTCTGTTTATAGTCATTACTTGTGCCTCTTTTGCAGGTCGGTGCTTTGATCATCACACCGACCCGTGAGCTGGCACTCCAGATCAGTGAAGTTGTGGGCCAGTTTCTTGAGGAATTTCCTCAGTTCAGGTCTGTTTCATGGCGATTAAGAAGTACATTAACATTTCTGGCAGAAACCTGATCTTGCGTTTCTTTCCAAATATTTCAGGCAGATTCTTTTAATTGGTGGAAGCAACCCCATTGAAGATGTAGAAAAGTTCAAGACCAATGGGTGAGTGGTGACTGGTTTTGGCAGTTAGATAGGAAATCAGATTTAGTCTAGTGTAATGTGAGATATTTCATCCTTAGAGCCAACATCGTGATTGGAACCCCTGGGAGGCTGGAGGACATGTTCAGGAGGAAAGCTGATGGACTCGACTTGGCCAGCTGTGTGAAGTCTTTAGACGTGCTTGTTCTAGATGAAGCCGACAGACTGCTGGACATGGGCTTTGAAGCTAGGTGCTGTTTTTAAAAAAAAAAAAAAAATTAATTCTTTCGTAGTTAGAAAAGCAGCCTAGTCCAGTTTAGACCATCTTGGTTAACAAACCTTCTTCTCCTGTTGCAGTCTGAACACTATTTTGGGCTATTTGCCCAAGCAGAGGCGCACAGGGCTTTTCTCAGCAACGCAGACTCAGGAGCTGGAGAAGCTGGTGAGGGCTGGTCTCCGAAACCCTGTCCGGATCACGGTGAAGGAAAAAGGAGTGGCAGCTACAAGCACGCAGAAGACTCCAGCGAGGCTTAGTAATTACTACACAGTAAGCAGCATGACACGGATAACGTGTACTTTGTATATCAGGAATGAAGTGAAGTAAAGCTTACAGTAGAGGTCGACCGATTGATCGGTTTTGCCGAATAATCGACACCGATATCCCAGTGGCCTTTAGTGTTCAATAACAAATTTTATTGTATTATTGAAGTTTTTTTTTTTTAAATTAATTTTGGATATCTCTATTTTTATTTGTTATTTGGAGTGTTAATTTTTGGTTCAGTTTGGCTGTATATCTTTTTATTTATTTATTTATTTTTTTACTTTAATATTTATTAATAGTTTATTAATGGCACCCTTGGTGAATATGAGCAACGAAGGCTGTGAAAATTTCTTTATTGTTTAACCCTTTGATATTTTTTTTAAAAAATTCACACACCGTGTGAATTCACAGTGCATTGAGACAATATAGACACGCGTCCAATTCCAGGTTGATTCATAACATTTGCAGTTGACTGGAACTTGACTGGAACCTTAATTATTACCCTGATGGTATAAATGCACATTTTCAATGCTTGTGCTATTTCTTATAGACACTTCCCATTTTTTGAAACTCAACAACCTTCTGCTGCACATCACAGCTATATTCATTGGTCTTATTCATTGTTATGAATGACTAAGGGAATTTGGCCTATATGTTACCTCATATTTATAACCCTGTGTTTGATTTACATGAGAGCAGAGTATTTTTGTGAATTTGTTTTGAACAAAATATTAAAAGATTAAACAATAAAGACACTTTTTCAGACCAAGGATGCCAATATTAGTGGAGGACAATGTATATTTATATGTATTTCATTTTTAATGAAAAAAATTTAACATTTTTAATTTAACAGTTTTAAACAGTACATTTGTAAAGTCATGTACAATACATGGTAAAGTCCATATTGTTTGTTTATTTATTTTTTTACCAGTATTTTACTTTGAGTGTTATTTTTTCATTCAGTATGAACTATCGATTAAACTAACAGATTAATCGGTCATCGGCAGGTACTGCCCAACTTGTCTGGCTTAAACTTGCATGCAAAAGTTTTCACACCCTAACTGTTGCATTTCATCTCATCTTTTTGGCAGATCTGTAGAACAGAAGACAAGTTTAACACGCTGGTGGCTTTCCTGAGACAGCACAAACATGAGAAGCAGCTTGTCTTCTTCAGGTGTTTGCTGAAAGCTTTTGTGCAGAAGTGAAACAAATGAACACTTGTGTCCTTTTCTTTCACGTTTTATCCACCTTCCAATTACTCTAAAGCTCTCTCAATGTCTTTATTCTTAATCTGTTTGTTTATTTCACAGCACATGCGCCTGTGTGGAGTATTTTGGCAGAGCGCTGGAGGTCTTTATCAAAAACGTCACCATTCTTTGTATCCATGGTAAGATGAAGGACAAGAGGAGCAAGATCTTCTCAGAGTTTCGGGAATTAAAGAGGTAACACCTTGTTTTGCTGTAGTGCAGTCGTTTCCCTTTTTTCATTAGTTAAGCTATCAATTCATCATATATCTGAGGACGTGTGTCTTTCCTTGCTCAGAATGGTTTATTATACTAAAAATGGGGGAAAGCTTTTCAAATCTATACAGTAATGAATGAAAAAAGGAGTTTGTTGTACAACTTCTCTTAACTGCTCAGTGGAGGTTTTCCATCATTCAGAACTTTAGAATGTAGTGTTCGTGAGTCAAGGGAAAATATATTTTGCCATACTTGGTATTAATCAATCAGAGGAGCATGTTATTTAACTCCCTTTATGTTTTCCTGTGTTAAATGGTGCTCATAAAAAGCCCATAGGTCCGTGTGTGTACTAAGGCTTTATTTTCTGTCTGTTAATTAACATGACAACATATCTGCACATTGTGCATGTGTCACATAGTAGTACCTGGTTTTGGATGTTTGTTTCTGAACATTTTTTACGAATGCAGGTATGAGTAAATGAGCACGGTATCATATTGATACCCAATACCAGAATCAGTGCAACCCTCTGGTATTTATAACAATTCAGGATGCTTTAACTTATTATTAGACTATGTCGATTAAATGATTCTTTTTCAGCCTCACTGAGATGTTTCTAACTTGCAGTGGGATACTCGTGTGCACTGATGTGATGGCAAGAGGCATCGACATCCCGGATGTGAACTGGGTGCTACAGTACGATCCTCCAAGCAGCGCAACGTAAGAACACAGCTAGTGGTGGTGTGGAGATAATAGACTGCATTTGTATGTCTTGATAATGATGTTCAGCGTACCCAGTGACCAGTTACTTCATGTTTGATAAATAAAGTGGCTTTCATAATTGATGGGTTTGTAAATCGATAAGTGTAGGGCTATTTTAAAGTTTTATAGTTGGTCACTGTGGATGATCAGATAGTGGTTCCAGTTGTAACTCACTAAATGCACAGAGTAACATGGCAGTTCTGACCTAAACGAAACGACTATCTGTATTTGACTAAGCAGCTCGGAACTTTTCCGCACTAGTTAGATTTAGTTATTTATTTATTTATTTATTTATACTCTCTCTTTCAATTTATTATGACATCAAGACTTATGCTGACAGTTAGCCTCATTTGTCAAGCTGGATACAAATGAATTTCTTCGTAAAATGTGTTTACTTAAGACATTTGGCATTCGTGAAAATCCTGTAATAAAAACAAGGCTCCTACTCGTGCTACTGAGTGTGTCAATTTACGCATACGAAGACAAACTCGATGTAAACCTTGATAGATTGTCAAGTCATGTAAATCACGAGGCGTTACTGCATTTTTATATTAGAATTTTGTTGTCGAGTTTAAATAGCTTGTGTATTTTTAGTTGCACACAAATTAAAAAATGTTTACAGTGTTACTTGAAGGTTTGTGAACCCATTACTTTTTTATGCATTTCTGCATAAATTTGATTTGAAATGTGAAAAATCCTAAAACTAGATCAAGAGAACCCAATTAAGCAAAAAATATAGAAAAGACATTATAGTTTTTACATTTATTTATAGAGCAAAATTATTCAACATTGTATACCTTTGTCAGTAAAAGTATGTGAACCTTGAGTTTCAGTGACTGGTGTAACCCACTGAGCAGCAATAACGTTTTTGCTAACTGGTGATCAGTCCTGCACAACAGGTTGGAGGAATATTGTCTCATTCCTCCTTACAAAACTGATTCAGCTCAATGATGTTGGTTTTTTTTTTTTTTTTTTTTTTTTTTTTTTTTTAGGTCCTTCCACAATATTTCTATTGAATTAAGGTCTGGACTTTGACTTGGCCATTCCAAAATGTTAAATTTCTTCTGCTTTAACAATTTCTTTGTAGACTTGCTTATATGCTTAGTGTTGCTGCATGACTCACTTACGGTTAAGCTACATTCACCTCTAGAATGTGCTGGTACTATCCAGAATTCATAGGCCCATCAGTAATGGAAGCTGTACTGGGCCAGCGGCAGCAAAGCAGCCCCAATCCATGATGCCCCACCATGCTTCACAGTTATGGATATGGTTCTTATGCTGGAATGCAGTGTTTTCTTTTCACCAAACATAACGCTTTTCATTTAAACCAAAAAGTTATATTTTGGGTTCATCTGTCCACAGAACATTCTTCTAATAGGCGTCTGGCTTATCCACATGGTCTTGAGCAACCTTCAGACAGGCAACATTGTTCTTTTTGCAGAGTAGTGGCGTCCTCTTTGCTAACCCGCCATGCACACTGTCCTTGTTCAGTGTTTGCCTGACTCATGAACATTTGATATTACTCAATTCATGAGTGGCCTGTAGGTGCTTAGGTCTTACCCTGATGTTCTTTTTGACTTCACGTAATAATTATTCGCCGTGCCTTTGGAGTGATTTTTGCTGGATGATCACTCCTTGGTAGATTGGCTTTTCAGATGTTGTTATGCTGTTGAATATTATTAAAATTTTTATTGGTACAGAGGTGGGTCAAAATACCTTCTACTTGTGAGAAAGTATGGTTTTTGTTTGAGCTTTGCCTTTTAGGGAGTTTTGTGGGCGTCGCTAAATCCATGTCAGCTATGCCATGCACACGGTTGGTAATTTCCAGACGAACCCTGGTGAGCATGCATTTCAGGTCCTGAAGAGGATACTGAAAACAAACAACAACTGAAAGAACCTCCAGTGCAACCTTGGAATAATCAACACAAATGTCAATGCGTTGTCAACTTGCGGTTATTGCAAGCAAGGGATATGGAACCAAATATTAAGTGTTAGTCTTAAAGTAAATATCTCTACCAGTATTTTTGCTCACCTAAAAATCGGGTGATCTGCCACCAAAGGTGCCATTTTCTAAGCTGTTTAACACATCTAGATGTAAATATCTGGTGATGAAAGCTGAAATTCTGATGTAACGTTCTGTATTCATTTTTGATCTCAAACCCAAATGTCTTCAGTGTATATCGAAAACAATAGAATTGTCCTTGCTGCGGCCGATTGTATATAAGGACGTGTAAAGATTTCATAATTACTTTTCCCTTAAACTTTCACCAGCTTGTGTGTTTTAGATAGTCAGTTAATAACGTGATTTCTTTGATGTTATTAAACTAGGTTACAATACCATGAAACATTCAAAACATTTTATATTTCAAAATTAATTAAAATAGTTCCCCTAGATGAGTGTACGTTTCCCTCCCGCAGTTCTTTTGTGCATCGATGTGGCCGAACCGCTCGTATCGGAAACCGAGGCAACGCTCTGGTCTTTCTCCTGCCAATGGAGGAATCTTACATCAGTTTCTTGTCTATCAATCAAAAAGTAAGTATTGGTGGAACTTGCTTTATTTACCTCCTACGTTTATCTTATCTGTTCAAAGTGCGTGCTTGGTTTCTCAGAGAATCTTATGCTTTCATTATTTAACATTTAACCTGAAAGTCCTGTAGAGCCCCTGCTCTGCTCAGCTGGACCAGATGTGTGAGCAGTAGTACAGGTCAGGGTTTCCCCCAAAACCCCAGAGTTATAATGATTGAGGCCAAGTCTCTAATAATAATAATACTAATAATAATAACCAAATTGTATGATATCAAAATTTTTTATCCTGCTGTACAGTCGTTAAAATGGCTTGCTGTGATCTTTTGCAGGATATGATGTGTAGGTGTCATTGATATGCAAGCATTTCATATTCTTGCTAGTTTAATGATACGCAAACATCAGACATGAATGAAGTCTTCATTTCCAGTTTCATCTGGTGTAGAACAGTTACACTATAATTACTTTATTACCACATATCATCAGTAATTGAGTAATAATTAATTCAGAGGTGAGTTGAATGAATAAATAGCTTGTGTCCTGCAGTGTCCCCTCCAGAAGTATCCTCCTGTGAAGGACGTAGTGGATGTGTTGCCCAAATTGAAGGCTCTTGCTCTAGGGGACAGGGCTGTATTTGAGAGAGGAATGAAGGCGTTCGTCTCGTTTGTCCAAGCTTACGCAAAGCACGCGTGCAGCCTGATATTCCGGCTCAAAGGTCAGTGCTAATTAGAGTCTTTTAGTGCATGTACATCATTTGAACTCCTCTGCATTTGCTCTTAAGGAAACATTCAATTAAATGGCAGGCATATTCCGTGAGGTGGAGGGGGAACCCAAGGAAATGTTTGTGGAAGGAAAACAATGGTAACAATGGTATGTTGATAAAGAAAAGATCTGATGGCTGATAGAAGAAGATATGATGATGTTTCAGAGTTGCTCCGTCTTTAAATAATTTACATAGTGGTATGTAATGGAAACATCGAAAGATTCACATTTTATTAAGTGCTTTTAAAGTTGAATGGATGCATAGCAAGTACAATCCTGTCCATATTTAATCAGCATATAAATATTTTATTTAAAACACTACTGGGTGTTGTATAATAGGAAAATAATCAAAAACAGGGTTGTGTGAAGCAGAGACACTGTTACCACTCCATTTTCCTTTGAAGACATGTCCTAACGTATTTTATTCCTTACATATAAAAATTACATAAGTATGTTCTACTGATCTAAGCAAGCTTTAAATATGTATGTACATTTAGAGTTTATAAGGTGTGAAGGTCTAAATAATGAGCTTTTTTTCATGTTACCTTCATCCAAAGTTGACTGTAGCTGGGTCTGCTCGGTATTTATTACATGCTACAGCGTTGTAACCCCCTTTTTAATTTATCACCTGCCTGTGTATATACTTTAATTGAATTTCATGAGTATATTTAGAGGCATGTCCATAATACCTCGTTACCTTGTTGTGTCCGTCAGATCTGAACTTTGCTGCTTTAGCTCGAGGCTTCGCTCTTCTTCGTATGCCCAAGATGCCCGAGTTGAGGGGCAAGACATTTCCCGACTTCGAAGAGATCACAGACACAGACTCAATCCGTTTCAAGGACAAGAACCGAGAGAAACATCGGCAGAAATCGTTACAAGAGAAAAAGGAAAAGCAAAAGGAGGCACTGGCCCAAAAAAAGAACTTCATAAAGAACAAATCCTGGTCCAAGCAGAAATCCAAGAAGGATAAGAGGAGGAAGGTGGCTGCCAAAAGGAAAATGAATGAGGTTGGTTTTGAAGTGTCAATTTCTGATTGGTCAGAAGGTGTTAACTTTTAACAGCAGCTCTGACGGTAGTGCCGGCTGCAGGGCAAATCACAGGTTTCTATTAATGTGCTCATTAATGGGGGGACACCTGCAAAAAGGTGTCTCTAATATCGGTGTTTTGAAGCAGTTTGTGTTCCACCAGAAGAAAGTGATCATAACAGATTAGCTTGCACTTTCTGGTTTCTTGGGAAACAGGACAAAGTGCTTTTTGACTAATTAATTTCAAGAGAGACAAAAAAGGAGGCGAGTGAGCAAAATGATTGGTTGTAGCCGATGACGCAAGTAAAAACAAAAGGTTATTTGTTTTGTGGACTATGAACTGATAAGTGTGACAATTTGTGCTTTCATAACTTAAAGTTTACCCACTGACAATTTGCAGTGGCATAAGAGGAATAATGCGGGTGCCGTCTGATGAGAGCCGGGGTGTCGTGTAAGAATCCTTCAAACGTTTCTACAATGCTAAAATGTGTATAAAATATTTAATATATTTGATAAATATCTGATGTCTGAAATAACACCACAGACACAGAAATAATAAGACAGAGACACATGCATAATATTAATAAATAATATTTTCAAAAATACCCCCCCCCCCGATCTGTCAGCAGCACATTGACCTCAGTATGTGTAACGTATGCGTGTGTTTTATCCTAATAATTAGCGTGTGACCATGCATGTGTAGTGCAAAAGAATTATGCACTACAGATTTCTTAAAAGAAAGTTCCAGATGCTTCTGGACCATCAACGTCATCCTCATGTAACTAACACTATCTAGCATTAGTGTTTGTGAAGGGTGCCACAAATTTCACACAACATTATTTTCTTATAAAAAAAATTATCAGCAGCACATCCCAAGTGGTTTATTCATTACTTAGTCATTTGGCAGCGATTGAAGATTTAGGGCTCAAGGGTGTACATCATTTCTGTCTGACTTTATTCTGCTCAAGCATAAATGGCTGTTGATTCAGAAACCATCACAGTTACAGATCTCAAGTTAGTTTGTTTTAATGCCTGTTTTTGTCTCAGGAATCAGACGTGGATGATGAGGAGATTGACGAGCTTTTGAGTGACACACGTCTACTGAAGAAGCTCAAGAAGGGAAAGATTAGCGAGGAAGACTTTGATAAGCAAATGAGTACAGAAAGAAATTCAAAGCATAAAAGAGCAGGTCCCTCTCATGAGGACCGCGCAGAAGGAGGGAGTGAATGAACACACACAATCTGGGACCGTTCTGCCGAGATCTCAGTGTGCTGTATCAGCACAGGCGAAAGTTCATACAACTTTGTGGTTTCACATTTGTTATTGTTGTATATCAGGTTGTGTAATAATTAAAGCCTGTAGGATTTCTGTGGTGAGAGGAAAACTATATATGTATTGCAGAAATCTGATTTTGTAAACAAATTTTAAGAATTTGATATTTGATTATTATTATTATTTCTTACAGTCTCAAAAGAGGCTTTTCTGTAGTGTGAATTTAAACATGTCTTGCAGAAAGGGGGTGAGAGCACAACTAGGGCAGAGTTGTGTTTGCAGAATATCTTGTGCAAAATAAATGTCTGTGTGTGTACGTTACTGTGTTGGTATGACATCTTTTCTATAATACCTAATAATAAACTGAGGTGGTTAGAGTACATAAAATACAGCAGTGATCATTTAAATCCGCATTAGATAGACCTGAATTGCATAACAGTAATAACTGTAAGAGATGTCCCAGTTTTGGTGCCAGGGCTTATTTCACAGTCCACAGAACAGCCTGAAAATTTTGTAATTAAAACAAAACTAGTTAAGGTCATTCCTACCAGACGATGGGATGTCCTGATATTGAACATTTAAGGTCTTCTTGTACAGTGTCATATACAGTTGAGTTCCACACTTTGTGAACATTTTAGGTCAAAATTAAGACAAATATATTTTATACTTATAAGACGTGTGCTGGGGGACACGTTGGCCTTGCACCTCCAGGGTTGGAGGTTTGTAGGTGTAGGATGAGTGGTACATGGATGGATGAGTTGTTATTGTTACTATTGTAGATGAATTGTAGAATGGAGGTACATTTTAAAATTATTTTTAATTTAAAAAATATAAAGTGGAAAATGCAAATGTTGCACTCGGTTGTAATATGTCTGAATAGAATCGCAATAAAAGATACTCGGTGGTGTTCTTTTGTTTGAAATAATTTAAAAAAAATAATCAAATGGGTGAACTACCTATTACTGTATATTTGATGCACAAAGAAAGTAAGGGTTAGGGTTGTTATGTTATATGTTATAGAAACCATCACAGAAATTCGACAAATCCAATTACATACCATCAGCTAACCATTAAAACCATTACCATTACTGGTCCTTAATGGTATCTATTAGACATAACATGATAACAATAGAAGGCAACAAATTACAAGTACAGACCCACAGGTTCCATTAAAACCAAATCAATTTCCAGTATAACCATTACAAATTCTATAAGGATCTCTATTGTTTTGGGGGGTTTCAGCAGGGATCACACCCATGTGTGCTTGTTGAACATCCCACCCCAGATTTATTCTCCGTTCGCTCGTATAATAACCTCCACACTTCTGGGAAGGCGTTCCACTAGATTTTGGAGCGTGGCTGTGGCGATTAGTGCTCCTTCAGCCACAAGAGCATTAGTGAGGTCGGGTGAGAAGGTCTGGTGCGAAGGTCTGGTGCACAGTTCCAGTTCATCCCAAAAGGTGTTCAGAGGGGTGGAGCTCAGGATTTTGTGCAGGACACTCGAGTTCTTCCAATCCAAATTGTATAAACCTTCCATTGTGCACAAGTTCGAACCTCTTAGTTCCAGTGAAGGGAACTAATGTTACAGCACACAAAGCCTTTCTATACAGATGTGTTCTTTGTGGCAGGACCACATGAGTGTGATGGTCAGGTGTCCACAAACTTTTAGACATGGGACTGTATAATAAAGAATGAAATATCGAATATTGTAATATAACGTGGAATTTCAACGAAATCTTGAAGTACAAAGTGAAATATTGTGAAACTTTGCAGTAGGGAGGTCGCGTGGCTACAGCGCAACAGCTCTCCGCTTTCCTTTCCGGAGCGAACTAAGTGCGCATGCGCCGATATTAATCCTGCTCACCTCCAACATGGCGGCGAGGGGCCATGTGCAAGACCCTAACGACAGAAGACTGAGACCCATTTACGGTACGAATTCATTCCAGTGCGACTAACAGGATGCTTTGAATATGGGTGTTGGGGGGGGGGGGGGGGGGGGGGGGGGGGGGGGAAAGGGTTGGTGGGGAGGGGGGGGGGGCCCAAAGCCCCCCCCCCACCGCCCCCTGGGGGGGGGGGGGGGGGGGGGGGTGGGGGGTTTTTTTTTTTTGTTGTTGGGGGGGGGGGGGGGGGGGGAGCCGGCGCCGGACTCGCTGAGCCTGCGCTTCCCAATGACAGCGCGCTCGAGCGCACAGGTTTGCTAACAGCTAACAGCTAACACGTTCACTTTCGACTAAATTATTCACATTACAGAGAGCCGCCTGGTTATTATTCCACACTGAATATATTCGAGGTGGATTACAGTTGACGTGTATATTTTATTTAAATGTTATTTAGCCAAGGAACGTTAGCTCGCTAGCTAGTTACTAGATGTCAGGTGAACTAGCCATGCTAGCTTGCTAGCTCTGACTCCAGCTGTATTATCCAGAGCGCTGAACTGGCCTGTGCATGACAAGGTCAGTTAGTTGGCTGTAGAGCATTTTTGTGTGCTTTATTCAACGTTAAGGGAAGTGAAGGTTTTCCAGCACTCCTGTCCACGGGAGGTGCTTTAAACCCACATGATGATGATCCCAAAGGAGCTCTCAGTCCTGCGAGCCGACGCTGGGTTGTTCTCCGAGTGAGGTGTGGAGAAACGGAGAGCAGCGCTGGTCGTGTCTTCGAGCTGTTCTCCTGATCGTCTGGAGAAAGTGTCGTGAATAAAACACTCGAGGTGTCCTCGTTATTGAGAGCTCGTCTAATGCTGATGAGAGTCTGCTGTGTTTCTTAGCATGCTAAATCAGGTCTGGTGTTGGTGCTGAAATTCAGTTACGAGCTCATTTGACTGTGAAAGCCATGGGCTTCATTGCTGGATGTCTGCTCCCACCTCCATTTTCTACTTCTTCGTTGTTTCACGTCTACTAAATATAGACTGTACTTTATTTGGGTGGTGGGGGTTAAGTGAGCACCCCCCCGTTTCCTTTCCTTTCCCTTCTCTCTGAACCATGAATGAACTTAAATCAGTTTATCATGAAGTGATCTGCTTCGGCCAATATAAATACTGTGTTGGGACACTCCATGTTTTTAATCCGTTAATAGTTGCGTGTAAATTCCACGTGAAATCAAAATGATTGGGTTTTGGGGCTTTTGGTATGATTATGTTTGCCTTAAGGTTATCTATAAGCTAGTGCGCTCCAAAACAACGAGAACATTCGCATTTAGTGTGATATATATATATATATATATATATATATATATATATATATATATATATATATATATATATATGCAGTCAAAACGCACCGTCTCTCGCTACCGCTGATACGGACAAACGGTTTTGATGACATCATTCTGCGCTTCAGCTTTTCTGTCCAATCAAATGCTCTGTAGAATCTGAAGTGTTCCGCCCCCGACGTTATAAAAATCACCATGCCGGAGTTGCCGTTGTTGAATGAGAAATCATATCCGCAAGCATGGGTCATAAATGTGGCTTTGGCACTTTATTCAGGTTTCAGCCGTAAGTTGGTTAAAAAGGAAACGGCTTGAATTCATTCCCTTTGAAGAAGGAGGTGTTTGTGCCAGGTATCACGGCTTCACCCAGGCTGTGAGATGAGCTAAACGCTGTTGGCTATTTAAAAAGGGTGAGGAGACGCCTCGGGAGATATGTCCCGCCCTGACTTCCTGTTTCAGTGGGAATTGCGTCAACACATCAAATAACACTGTGCATTTCAAGTAGAGGTCGACTGTTAGAGGATTTTACTGATACCTAAGTTGGGTGGTATGTCTGATTAATCAACTTTAATGACTGTACCATGAAAATGTGCTATTTTCAATGAAATAAAAGCTATACATCCATACTGAACCAAAAAGTGATACTCTAAATAACTAATAAAATTAAAGCTGCAAGCAGCTATAAATGGGTTCTTGCACCCGGATGCACGTCGGACCTGCTCTGACAGGTTAATGCCGTTCCCTTTTTTTAAAAATTTTTTTATTTATTTATTTATTTATTTATTTATTTTTATGAGTTGTTATAGTTGTTTTAGATATTTTGGCACTATGACTATAATTGAGTATTAGCATGTAGATGTCCTCAGGGCAGGACTCTCATGAAACTTGTGAAGTTTGGAGCAGATTGGACATTGTATGTATGAGTTATAACAGCTTCCTATTTCATGGCGAGATATCAAACTTTGTTGGACCACCACGGACACGGCATGCTGCGAAAACTCAAAAGCGTTGCAATTTAGCATCATTAAGGCCTTTTGATGAGACTGACCGAATATGATGTCGATCCAATGAAATCTCTAGGAGGAGTTTGTTGAAGAGAAAAATCAAAATGGCAGATAATCAGTATTTCCAGCCATCGATTATCTGTGCCGATTACTCAACAAAACCGGTCAGTTAGTCGACCTCTAGTGTCAAGGCTCTTCATGGTGATTTGGACTAAATATCTTTCCATATTTGGATTGTTTGTACAGTGTAACAAGACTGTTTGTTTTTGTCGGGATGTTATGGATCAGTGGATTACTGTGAGGCTTCAGGCGTGAGTTGCCTCAGTTTGGTGTTTCTTTGTTTGTTTGCTGGTGGTCTGACAAAGATGTTGATTGTGGCTGCGGTTGTGATTGTATCTTTATATCAAATCACAAGATTCTTAGCTTTCCAACAGTATATTGCATGAGTAGATGCGTACTACGTACAGCTGTGTGAATGGCAAGGTTCTCTTAATAACGTTGTAAAAAAATGTTAAAATTTCGATATCCTGCCAGCGGCCTGCTTGAACGCTAGGAGGTTAATATTGTTGAATGTCTGTGAGAAGGGTTCATTCCTGATATCACTTGCATTATAGCAGCTGGAAACAGTTGTTCCTTTACCAGTCTCTCGTCTTTCTTCTCTTTATAAAAGTAATAAGACAAAAAAAATTACATGTACAGAGAAACTGGAAAGCATGAAGTGCCAAAAAAGTGCAGACACCCGAGACTTCGTCCATAAATGTTAAATAATCACCGGACAGAAGACATCATGTTGTTGATATGATTTTCCTTGTTAAATACCGGCAGGTGTGGCGCATCCCTGTGAGCGAGCTGTTATTACAGAAACTGTACTGTAGCAACGGACAGATTCATGTCTAAACCTGTGATCTGAAGCCCACTTGACATAACTGTCAGAGCTGTTGTTATACAGAATTAATCTACACCTTCTGGTCGATCGGAGTGGAAATTCAGCAGCACTGTGGTACGAGTCAATATATCATATCTAATAGTACAATCACTCCTCTTTGTACCCAACATTCCAATGGAATATTTGTTTGAAGAGTAATCGCAGTGCTCTTCTGTTGTCCTGAAGCACCTGAAGACCTGTTCCTTGCATAATGTGGTGTTTTCTTAGCTCTTGACACTCTCGATCCAACTACTTTGCTATTTAACAGGTCACATGGCTGTTCAAATAGGAAGAGTATTGAATATGTAGTGATGAGGTGCTCTGACAGGAAGTGGATCCTGCGCTACTTCACCAGATCGTAGGGCTGTGACGGTGGCAGCTTTTTACCAATCGTAACAAAACGTGCATGTTTATTTGAGCACTTCTGCCAGTGAAACATCTCAATATAGCCTTGTTGTGTCATGTTGTTGCGGTAAGAAACAGCCTGAGGGCGCTGTGGGATATGGTGTTTGGTAAGTGGATAATCAAGAGATGGAGTGAAACATGTCGCATGTTTCTTTGACGAGTCCTTTATTTACTTATTTTTACAAGTGTAGTACCACAAGCCTATAAAACTTTGAAAGAAATACCAGTAACTTAAATAATATGCTCAAAAGTTAAATATTAAAGAAATACATAAAAAAAAAACACTGCTGGGTGACATGCCTGGAGATGGCTCCTGAGTAGTACTCAACAACACCCCTCAAAGCTGACATAAGACTTCATCCAAAATGTTCCCAGATCAACAAGATCCATCGCAGCACCAGAAACCAGAAGTGATCTAGCAGAATTTGCCTGACTGGATTTTGCCGTGCTCAAACAAACCCATTGCCAAACTAACAGAAATCCATATCAAGTATACGATTATGATTACATAATTTGTGTATTAACATAAAATCTCCCGCTGTATGGTAGATTATAAATACAAATGAATATTGTTTATTATTATTATTATTATTATTTATTATTGCTACTACTACTACACTGGTATACAAAATGTTGTACTTTGTACTTGTTATAGTGCCACTCAAGCAGAAACATTAACGTGGCGTGTGGTGCGACACCACCGCAGGTGGCACTCCATCAGTTGTCATGGCTACATGTCACAGCTCTACCAGATCGGTCACTGTTTAATGATATGAAGTCATTTCCTTCTTCATTTTCAACTACTAATATAATTCCTATCTGGCATGAATAACAGGAATTACAGATCTGTAAGTTTTATGACTATATATATTCTGTGTGTGTGTATATATATTTTGATCGTTATTCAGATAGATATAGCTGTGGTTTTGTGTCATGTCAGTGTCTGTTGTTGTTCCAGTCGGGTAGTCGAGTGTTTGTGCAATTTGATTAGTTATTTAACAGGGACCTCTTACGTGAAGTGTTGTTTATCTTAAAGATTAGCAGTTAGAAATGGTATCAGTCAGTACTTAAGGTACTTCAGCCTCTCTATGAGAAAAGAGAATGTAGTATTGTGAAGTGTGTAGTTCAGGTCGTAGCGCTGTACTGAACGAGGTTTGAAGGCTGTGTGTGTGTTGCCTCTGAGAATTTTAGTTTTGTTATGGAAGTACTGTTTCTGTATTTCTGAACGGTGCAAATGAAACAAAGCTGCTGTTGCTGCTCTCTAAAACATGTACACAGTGTTTCTTGAATTGATTTCTGCAGCTGTCAATGTGTGTGTGTGTGTGTGTGTGTGTGTGTGTGTATATATATATATATATATATATATATAAAATGTCTATATAAGACTAGGAGAGTGGGGGGGGAATCAATGTTTCGAAAAGCACTCATATTTCTTCCTCTGCTTGTGTTTCATAATTCTTCTTAAGGCTAAATCAGTAGACGATCTGGAATGATGTGTATGGGAAGTGCATCAGCGGTTACCCTGTAGACTTGGATAGGCGCTGATGTGCTGCTAGTATGGATTACTATGCGCTTTTTAAAAATAGCAACAAGGCGACAGTAAAGGAGGACGACGTGATTGCTGCGGAGAAAATGCGTAACGTATTTCTTAATGTTCCATTTCTATCGTCTTTTTATTTTATTTGAATTTTTTTAGATTTTGTGTGGTGAAACAAATAAACAAAACAAATGAGTCGGTATTAATTTTTTAAAAAAAGTATAACGCGAAAGCAGTATATCAGGCACCAACAGCAGTGTTTAATCTAACCGGTAATTGCTGATATACGTCGTATCTGATGCACATCATTCAAGATTGTTCATTAATTTTAGCCCCAAAATGACTGTAATGATGAGAAACAAGCATTTTTTAAAAACAAATTTAATACGTGTTTTTATAGCAAACCTAAACCATCCTAAAAGAGGAGATCTGCCGGATGTCCCTAACCCCTGCTACCAGAAGCTCCTAAACCCACACGTCCAGTTACCAACGTGTGTTTTTTAAGTAGCAAAATTCAGTCCCTCCTGGATTTTGCGATCGCAGAAATTAACGTGAAATCAAACAAACTCCGCAATATTTTGAGGAGCTCACAATTTTTCAAAATTACAGCAGATTTGGGCCGAGGCGCATCATGTGACGTCATCCCAACGCACATTCAGTCAAGGCCCCAAAGCCCCCTTCGATTCACATGCTTTGAACATGGGTACAGTTAAAAGGTCGCATTTACCAACAATCACTGCAAAATTTGGTTGCAAGTTATATGATTTTCCACAAAGAAACCACAAAAAACTCCATCATCGCAAAGTTTTGGGGGAAAAAGCTGCAACAATCACCAAAAAAACTTCCTGTACGGACTGAAAATTTGAGTATAATTTGTGTGTATGTGTCGAAGTCTTTGTGGTGTTGAGGACCTGGGATATGTGGAGCAGCTACTATTCCTAATAGGCAGTGCTGCAGTGGAGGAGGCTCTGAAAGAGGATCCCTGCTGCAGGGGGACATGTCGTCAGCACGCCTATAACACAAGCTTCTACACAGTGACGAGATACGGTTTTGAATTTACAGGACGTTAGTAGAACCTGACTGTTTTCAAACACAAAATTCGAACAAATACAGGTAGTATTCTTCCTCTATCGTTAGGTTTGGGTGACATTTCTAAAGCTCGGTAATTTTGGCTAATAAGTTTGTTCACTACTTAAACAAGCAGATGATATGTGTATGAGGTTATGATGTGTAATCTTTTTCAGACACCTTATAGGTATCGCGCTTCAGTAGAACGTTTGCAGAAAAGTGTCTAGTGATGCCAGTATTTGCTTTTGCATGAATGTGGTTCATTATCACACATCTTCACTCCGAGCTACAGAGACCTCAGGGCTTCCTTTATTGAGATGAAAGCTTTCAGAAAAAAAACGCGCTTATCCAGCTCTGCTTTTTGAGGTAGGAGATCATTTGACTACGTTTCAATGGAGATTTAACTTTTTTAAGACGCATGTCAAGATCTCTTCATCATAAGCTTGACCAGAAATGGAATTACCTTGCTTTGTTTCTGTACTGAAAGAGAGAGAGAGTTTAGTGCAAGCAGCAGTTGCATAAACGTTTCGATCGTGCCCGCTGGCTTTGACCCTGCATTGATCTGGTCTACACCCCCTTTATTTTTAATCAGTGCTTTAAAAACTAACCTGTACTCTGTATTTTCTAACGGCATCCGGAGGTCTACGAGAAGTTGTGGAGGCTGGAGGAGCTCACTGTATACTGCATGTAGGCATTTAGCTGAATGTTTAAGGTGAGGCACGATGCACATAAATCGTGAGCAGTTTTAGGCTTCAGGACAGCTGGGAATAATAATTGAATTTAAAAATAGAGTTGCAGTAGCTTCACTCGTGTTAGTAATATAATTAACGTGAGCAGGGCAACAGATGGTTAGTTGTGTTAGTAGATTAGAGTGAGAATATATGCTTGTAATTACCAGCTGTAATTCAGTACCTTATTAGTACTCTTCATTTCGGCACTTGGTAGCATTTCAGTCCACCACTTGTTGCCTGCCAGTGAATCAAAAATTAATAAAAATAAACCCTTCGGCAAATAACACAACAAGATTAGTCAGGGATAGTTTTTATTTTGCCTCTAGAGGCCGCTCTCGTACTGTAAAATGACACTGGACCCATCTCAGCCGCTCATGTAACGGTCGCAACCAGGAAAACTATCGGTGTGGATTTTCGCAGGTAACCAATGGCAACCTATCAGTACCGATTAATCCTCAAAACTGATCAATCAATCGACCTCGATAATCAGTTTTTCCTATATTTTTGCCAATTTTTAAGAATTTTTTCCCTAATCGGTTATCAGTGTTATAATATCGAATACATCGTTAAATGGTGCCATTGTATGAGTATTTTTTAATTTACACGCATGGACTGTTATAACAGCCATTAGTGTACCAAATTTCATAAGTGTTTGATATGTAGTTTCAGCAGCTTGGTGCTAAAAAATGGAGAGAAACTCATGGAGTCTGTTTCTCATTGAAATGTTTATCAAAAAAAAGGCACTAGTGTCAGTGCACCTCTTTTACCACTCTTTCAGGCCGCTCTATTTACTGTTGGTATAAATGAGTTTTGTATGCAAGGAGGAAGTGAAATTGATAAAATTGTTATGAATAAAACGGTTTGTTCAGTTCTGTGGTGTTCTTATTGTGTCCAAAACAAAAGTAAAATAATAAATAAATATCGGTTCTGCTTATCGGGCACATAAACATGCAAATATCGGTATTGGTTATAAACATTAAAAAAAAAAATCAATATTGGTTTCGATCTCTACAAACCATTCGCCTAACCTCAGGAGATGCCATGTAGCTGATTCGAGATATTAAGGAAGTGCCTTCTTCAGTAGAGTGGGCTGACAGTAGAATGTGGGCTTGATTATGTTTCAGTGCTGATTACACCTTTTATGACGATACAAAGCCTACATTATTATGCAGTATTAACTATATTGTTTAGTCCTCAGACGTATCAAATCGTAAGCCTTGTATTAAACACTTAGGATTTGTAGTGTAGTTACACCTCTCCTACCTCGGCATTTTAATCGTAAAGAAAGTGCTTCACATTAGAAATTAGTTAAACAAACGTTGCGTGAACTCGGTGAGGAAACAGAAAGATAGGCTTGGGTTGGCCGAAACTGGGACGTGATGTTACCACTTGATCTCACTCAGGAGCTAAGAAATGTCCTTGTTGATTTAATTGTAAATGATATGAATATTCTGCTGGATAAATTTGGTGTTTTTTTTAGCACTAGGGGAGCAATATTTTGATAAAGGCAGCTTAATTATTATTGTAACAACTATTAATAGATTTAGTACGAAAGAAAGTCTTATCTTCAGCAGGTTAAACTGAGTCGAGAAGTTGAGAAAAAGGACCTTGTACAGTGCAGTATTTTGATAAACAATTTATGACTGTGCTTGCTATTTTTAATTGATATAGGTGTGGTGCTGCGAGTAGCATTGCTGCCTCACAGCACACTGGTTTCCAGTTCCATCCTGCGCTTAGGTTTCTGTTCTCCGCACAAGTGTACTCTGCGTTTTCTGGTTTCCTCCCACCTACCAAAAACGTGCCAGTTTTGTACATTCCAGATGTATTCAAACCTCACGATTGGTGTTCCCGGGATCAGATCCGTATCCAACATGACCTCGACCAGGATAAAGCAGTTACTGAATGTGAGGGAGTGAGAGAAGTGTTCTTTTACTACATTGTCACATGGTGAGAGACATTTTCTTGCTATAGGAGAATAAACCAATAGCTGCATTTCTGGTCAGACACAAGACTACACCATCATAACCTGTTTGTTAGCTTCGCTACATACGATCTAGACGAGTGGCTCTCAACACGTGGGGGGGGTTTCAAGAAAAAAATACACAGACAGGGCATCATTTGGGTACTTTTACTTGTATTGCTTTTCAAATAGAATGTGCATAAATGGAGAAAACCCACATTCCCTCTCCTGTATTTTCTTTTTGCTGGGTGAGGTGGAGTTTAGCTGCCTTTTTATCTAGCAGTCAGTGCAGACCAGTGTTGCCAACTTGGTGACTTTTCAGAGCACTTTAGCGGCTTTGTTATGCAAAACAAAAGCGCATAGTGACAAATCTAGCAACTTTTTAGACAACTTTAGCAGCTTTCCAAATGTCGGCAGTACTGTCCTGCAAGCGTGAGGTCTCGCTTTCCCGCTGCACTCACTCCTCTCTCTGCGTCTGCTCTGTTCAGTGAGGGAGATTTTACAATGTCATGGATAACGAGACGTGTCCTTCAGCCCGATTTACATCATTCTTGTGGGATTGTTTTTAACATGAAAGACGAATGTAATGCAGCATGTTTTACATGGAAAATTGTACACGTTATTACAGCCTAGTTCTCTTGTTCAAAGTAGTGTTCCATACCTGTCTGTTACATAGTTATGTTATTTATTTGTTTGTTTGTTTGTTTATTTATTTATTTATTTATTTATTTATTTATTTATTTATTTATTAAATCATACAAGTTATGAAAAGTAATTAAAAAAAAAAAGAACACAAGCAAAAATTGTGTGTGTGTATATATATATATATATATTATATATGGGGGGCATGCCACTTGATAGGGGAGGCTTGGGGAGCTTTAATTACAAAAGGTTGAGAACCTCTGATCTAGACGTTACAGTCCCCAATCTGGTGTATATCCCTGTATCCTGTACACTGTACGTATTCTTAATAGTACCTGTTTATTTAACGACTCAAATAGTAAGCGTAAACAGAAACGCCTCATTACCGCAACAGACCACTTGTCATGGAACTGCACCAAAACAAAAACCTGAAAACTGTCCTGTTTACACTTTCTGCGTTTAATGAGCATTCATGATGTAGCGTGTCCTTGCTCGTTGTGTCGGCCTTTCAGAAAAATACAGGTCATGCTGCCATCTGGCCTTCTCCACCCCCTCCTTCTGCTACATGGAGCAGACTGTGAGCACCGAGTACTTAAAGTTTGGGCAGTTTTAGTGCATCATTTCATATCGTTCGAGCAATATATCTCACTGTCTTTCCCAGTGTGAACACACTTCTCAAGATAAAGTAAGGCACTGTATGCCGTTTCAAACGTGCTTACATCTCCGGCACCACCATCGAAGCTGTAGCACCGTGAGCAATGATCCAGTTTGTGAAGGTTCACGCCTGTATACGTTAATTATTAAATATGTATAATACTGATACTACATGCCTCTACTCCGCATCTTTGAGACTTTTGCTCAGAAAACCTGATACTACCTGATACAATCCGAATTTGCTAGTCACCCTTTTTTTTTTTTTTTTTTTACTTTTTTATCCATGTGTACCTAAGAGATATTATTTACTTGTTTATATGTTTTGTTCTCTCTGCATGGTGGTTATTCGTGATTTCTATTTGCTTTGCAGGAGTTTTAGAGCTGCGTCAGTACCGTATTTTAGACATTATTTTGATACTGAAATGAGTAACCTGCTTTAGTGTTAAGCGAACGTGGGTGTCCCCAGTTTAGTGGCTCAGTGGTTAAAGGCTCTGGGTTACTGATCAGAAGGTCAGGAGTTCAAGCCTCAGCACTGCCAAGCTACCACTGTTGGGCCCTTGAGCAAGGCCCTTAGCCCTCATGCTCATGAGCTTTATAAGCTCAGTGTGACTCCACATCTTGCTACGAATGAACGACTAGCAACTCCACAGCAAAAGGCCCGTTTATGTCTTAACGGAAGTTACTCCCATAATTCATGCAAAGGCTCATGGGACGTAGGAAAAAGGTGAATAGAGTACCGCAGGAATGAATCGTAACACCCGAAATTGACTTAGCATTTTAGCACGTCCAGTTTCGTCATCCCGGAGTCGATGGCTTTTTGGTGAACACAAGCTCAAGATATTTTCACGTTTTATTCTATGACGTAAACTACATCAGTAATGCCCCACTCGTGATTATTTTACGTTTTTGCGCATCTTGAAAAAGGCAGTTGCTGACAAGTGGCTAAACAGGACTACGGAGATCGTCGGGAAGATTTAACATCATCACGCTGAATGGGAAAACTCCTCTAGGACAGTCTCGTTGTTTTTATACTCGCAAACTTTCTAACTTGTCGCTTTATCAGTTTATTTTCCAGTTGTAGTGTGTTATTTTTTGTTTGTTTGTTAAAAAAAGATTGAAAGAGTTGTCGGAAGGTTTAATGATGGTGACGTTGAAGTCATGTGACTGTGGTGTAGTTCATTAATAGCCTAACTTGAGCCTTTTATTTCTGCTGATTATATTTAGACAGAATTCATAAAAGTGTTCATTTGTGACGATTATCTCGGTGAACAAAACGTATAAGAATCATAAACCTTTGTTTTGCAATAAACTAAAAGCCAGCAGAAGACTCCTGTTGTGTGTTTGTCGAGGGAACCAGATACAAAACTCCATCATCCCTGCTGCACTTTATTGTGTGCATGGTTACACCCGTATCAGTGGTGCTTTCTACTGTGTTTCTGCTAGCAACGCGTTCCTTGTGCCGAGATTTAAACCGCAGTGTGAAACTGAACTAAATGTCAAACGGACCAAAAGCATGATGGATAGATTCATCCGTTATTGACTAATAGATGTGAAAATGCCTTTATCCTGGTCATGAATATAGCCCTTGTGAAATTCAGTGGAGTTCGCTGTACAGGTGCTGTAGTCTGATCACTTTAAACTACACCATGAAAGACTTTCAACTATACCTCCAACTGCTGTTGTGTTACCTGGCAGATGTTTTAGCACTAAATGAACATAGTGACTGCTTTAACTTCAGCTTGGCGGTAGTAGTGACCTAGAGGCAAAGGAAAGTACAACTTGTCGATATGTCTTTGTCCTCTGTGTGTTCTAGTTACTTTTGGGATCCAGCTGTCATGATAAATGGCCTTGTGCATTCTTGTGGTGTAACCGGGGCACTGATCTCATACACGAAACATCGCAACACGCTCTCGGACAGGAGCGTGTGTAGGATCGAGCTGTAGCACAGTCCTAGAAGCGCTGCGCTGTTTGTGTGTTTCGTGTTGTCCTGCATTTTCTCAGTCATTCCGTGCTGCAGTCAGAGGTGTGGATGGTACATATTTCTATCATGATTATTGTTGAACTCTTCTGTTTTAAGGTATTATCACAACATGTTACTCAATAAAATGAAATCATTAAAGGTACATAAATGTGTTTTGAACTGTTCAATTATTTAATTTGTGAACCATCATACAGATTAAGTTAATAAGCAGTCAGATGACTTCTGTGACGTTTTCAAAATCTTTCCTCTGTTGATGCCAAATATATTTTGTTCTATGACAATTTATTAGTACATTTTTAGTTGTAGCTAAAGCGTTGATTCATTTGATGTTCAATAGAGCGCTTGCTCTCTCTCTCTCGCCCTCTCTCTCTGGCTATCACTCACTCTCTCACTATCGCATTGTCTCTCTCTCACCCTCTCACTCTCGCTATCACTTGCTCTCTTTCTCTCACCCTCTCTCTCTGGCTATCACTCGCTCTCTCGCTATCGGACACTCGCGCGCGCTCTCTCTCTCTCTCTCTCTCTCTCAGTTTCTCATGCTCTCTCGTGTAAACAGCTTCTTTTTTAAAACCTTAGTTGAACCTATTGATAGATTGCCTATAAAAAGAGCTTCATCACTTGTAGCTTAGCAACTGTAACTAGGTCTGTCTGCTTTTGGCAAGCTTTCTGTACTTGGTGTCAAGTAATGCCATGGCCATGTGTATGTGGTGCTAGTAAATCAGGTAGCAGATCTCCTGAAATTGTCCTAAACCAAGCTAAGAAGACCAGCTAAACGTATTAGAAGTATGTACTGTGAGGAGGCACAGTATAGTAGTGGATCTGTATAACACCCTGGGAAATCTAAGAGTCCAGATCCACCTGTCTAATGAATCTACAGCACTGTGTGATGGAGACCAATCTAAACTGTCTAACCCAAGTGTGTAGGACACAACGTGGGAACGTCACAGTGTTGAGTGCTGATTGAAAATATCTGCAGTTAGTTTCATTGGAGCTATTGTAAATGAATGTGCAGCTGTTACAGGACTTGAAAGTTATGATTCATGCTGAACATATTTTTTTTCCTCCCTCTAGATTATCTTGATAATGGCAATAACAAGATGGCGATACAGCAGGCTGACAAGCTGCTCAAGAAGCACAGGGACCTTCACTGTGCCAAAGTGAGTAATATCGAACGTATCCCAGACCTCTGGTGTGTGCACACAGGCCTTTTTGATTTTCTAAAACGAATGAGTATACTTTGTGCTTACATGATATTACTTTATAATAAAATTCCAGTTGGGGAATTCTTAATGAGCCAGCTGTTGATAATTAGTTATAATTAATCTGTTACTATGAATAATACGGTGCAGTGAGATCGCTTATTCTCCTTGGCCTACCTATTTTTATTTGAATTATAATAGGCTTGAGACGAATCGCATATTGCTTCCAGCTCTTGATGGCCATTGAGTTGGAAAAATGGAATGTCTGTTGGAAAGCGTGGTGTCTGCAGCTTTAAGATCAACAAAAGTAAACTGTGTCGTATCTCCTAATGTGTTTCCTCTTTTGCCTCTTTTGTGTCCTATACAAACTTTAATAACCTGCTGTCTGACTTCGGAGCAGAGCAACAAACCATCTTTCTCAGAGACATGTTACACTTTTCTGTGCTTGCCAAACAGATAATGCCATGAATGTCTTGACTCACAAAATAAGAACAGGGGCTCAAATTAGCAAAGTGCGATAATCAAGGATATTTTCGGGCATGATGGGACCGAAAATTTTCACACGAACGCACAAGCCTAAAATATACCCTACAATTTATCCCATTTATAACCAGGGATGCTAACCATTAATCAACGGTCGATTATTTGTCGTTAATCATTTAATGGATAAAACTTCTCGATGGTTAAGCAAGGTCGTCATTAGAGTGTGTAGTTTTGAGGTGCGTGCTGGCTCGTGCGCACATGTGCAGCAGACACGCGAGGGAAAATGAAGCGAGCGCGCGTAGTTACGTTTGGGATCGTTTCAGTTTAAATATAATGTTAATTGCAAACATTGTGATTTGTGTTTTAAAATACAATACAACAACGAGCACCATGATATAACGTTTGAAAAGGTGCATACAGCAGCATCTGTGACAGGATACAAAACCACACAACAAACAATAACCTCTGTTTTAGTCGAGGGGAAAAACTGGTGCTCAAAAGGCAGAAGGAACTGAACTAGTGTGACCATACGTCCTCTTTTTCCCCGAACACGTCCTCTTTTTTCTTTTTTTTTCTTTCTTTTTTTTTTTTCCCCCTTCCCCTGGACATGTCCTCTTCCCACCTGCCCCCGGACATTAAAAAAAGCGTCCAGCCGGGATTTCTAAATTTGAGAAAATGTCTGGGATTCGGCTTTAGTTTTATTATGAGGTGGTTATGGTCTAATACTGTATCATGTGTGCGCATATTTGCGTTGCTGTAACCCCTCTCTGTAATTCCCACCTTCTCGATCACAATTTGGTCGATTATAAAAAGCTTGCAGCAAATACTGACCAAATTCCGGCCTCTCAACTAGGGCTGCACAATTAATCTAATATTGATCTTGATTACCATTTTGTCTGCCCATGATTACATGGATATGATCGACTGCGATATTGACGTTTAAAGTTCGTCCTCCGATCATAGAAAACTCTGCTGCATATCAAATCAAGCACTTCCTAAACTTGCAGCCAGTCACCATAGAGCGGCGCAGGGATGATATCATTTTGTAATGCCAAACCCTGGAAATGAGTTGGCATTTTAGCTCTTCCAGTTCCATCCAAAATCGATGGGTTTTTTGAATGGGATTTTAGTTAAAAGCCTGAAATAAAGTCTGGTGAACACAACTCAAATTTTTTTCCTGCTTTTATTCTACGACATAAAATACATCAGTAAAACCCCACTTATGATTTATTAAAAAAAAAAAAAAAAGAAGCTTTTACGTGTTTTGAAAAAGGAGGTTGCTAACTGTCACGTAATGAGGCTTTAGGACGGATGCAAGTGCAGATAAGAGCTTTATTAAAGAGAGGCAGACAAATCCAAAACGTGTAACAATAGCGTGATCAACAACAAGCAAAAGGAAAGGCGATTGGAAAATGGGCATAAACAAGGCTAAAGAAAAATCCAACAACGAGGTCGAGAACAGGATCAAAACTGAGACGTGAAACTATGAACAAAGGCTTGGTACGAGGGAAAACTCACTCGATGCTTCGCATCAAACAATGAGACACGAGGGGTTTAAATGCCAAACGTAATTAAGGGTGAACACAAAACAGCTGAGACTAATGATGACGTGCAATGGAAAAACCAGTGACAATACAGGGGCGGAGACAGGACAGAAATCATAACAAATGCACATATAGAAAGTAAACAAAGTCAGTATCACTAAACAGCGCTTATGCGAGGGGAAATCATGACATTTTGCTAAGTGGGACTACACATGTCGGGGACATTAAACATCATCATGCTGAACAGGACAAAACTTTGCAGATAAACTGGTTCTGGTGTACTGTGCACAATTCCCCAAAAATGAAGATTCATCCACATAGTAAATGTGTATTATGGAAAATGTTTTAAATCAAGTTTGGAAAAGTCAGAAGCTTGGTGATGGTGACGTTGAAGTTGAGCGACCGTGGTGTAATTTGTTTATAGCATAGGGTTAGCTTTTTATTTCTGCTGATTGTATTTAGACTTCATAAAATTTGTGTTCATTTGTGAAAATAATGTTGATGGACAAAATGTGTTAGTATTGTAAACTTCTGTTGATCACAGAGCTTATTTTTTGCAACAATCCAAAAGTCTATGTGAAAACCTTATTGGGTTTTTGTCGAGGGGATCAGTGTGATAGTAACTTCCGGGTTTCGGTGCAAAATGACTTGCACCACTCTATTGGGTGATTTGGCTTCATCTCTCCTCCTGTAAACACTGTTTATGCATTTCCTGCATAGGCCTGAATTGTTTTCATTTGGTTGCATATTGTTATATTTGATCGCATATTTTCATTTGGTTGAAGCCATATTTATTTTTACTTGTCCTATATTTTGGGTACTTTATACCCAAAATATAAACTTTATCTATATTTTGCTTCTACGAGATGATGCACTTTAAGGATCAGTCTAATTTGATGCAAAGATTTGTACATTAGCAGGAATGTAGCACAACTTGGAGGTGAAAGCAGTGGTCTGTTTATTTAAATGTGAAAGTGCAATAAAAATGTCAGTAAAATCAATTAATTATCGTGATCATAATCAATAATCGTAATTATCAGTTTGGCAATAATCGTGCAGAAATTCCCTCAAGGAGTTTCTGAAGTTTCTTGATTACCCAATGACGATGAATTGAGTTCAAGGCGGAGCTAAAGACAATGAAAAGAAGTCTGGCATAATTTCCAGGAATATCAAGGTGTCGAAGAAGTCTGTGCAAGAGCCAAGTCACTGCATCCTCTGTACCTCTCTTCCGCTTGTATGCGAATCGGAGGCTATCAAAAGAGGATGAAACATTTGGAAACGTAATGTTTTGAACCATTTTCGCAAAGCATTTCATTATGATTGAAGTTAATGATACCGGCCTGTAGTGATTTAACTCTGCTGAATGACGTTTTTTAGGAACAGGAACGACAACTGATGTTTTTCATGTTACTGGTATTGTTGATTTGTTGATGTACAAAGTGATCGAAGAAAAAGAGAATGAAGAATGGGGTTTAATTCCAGAGCGCAGTTTTTCAAGACCTGACCTGGAATTCCATCTTACCCAGGAGCATTATTCACTTTGCACGTAATAAGCTGGAAATAGACATACCCATTTGGGTATGTTCTGGTAGTCTTTACCGGTATCAAGGAATCCATACAGAATTTAATGTAATCAGTAATAACTGAAGTCTGCTCATCAAGCTCGCCCTCAAAGACTTCCCAGTAATAGCAATAGTAAAAGATGCAATAGCATCCTCTGACCACTGAGGGATGCTGTGTATTTCTGGCTTGCGTTATTTCAGCTGTTGTTTTCAAACAGGAAGTAATTGGATAATATTATGATCCGCTAATCCTAGTGATGGGGGAGCTCTAGCTTTATAGGCTTCTGGGATATTAATGTAACACACGTTTATAGTTTTGTTAAATCATGTTTGTACATACTGATTGAAGGCTGGCAATGCGCAATGAAACGACAGCTGTTGAAGTCACCAAGATCTCGATATTGATCAAAATAATCATGATTATAATTTTGGCCATAATCATGCAGCCCTACTCTCAACCATTATCCTACTCTCAGCGAACGCATGAAGGTGAAGCGCTGTTGTGTTCGGCATCAAACAGTGTATTAGTTCATCAAACTAAATTCTGAGGATTAAACTAAGATTTCTTAATTTATTGAATGTTATTAATTTATATTAACAGATTTAAGTGACTGAATTCTAAAAAACCTCCTGTTACTCTCATTCACTTACCACAATGACCTCATCAAACTGCTAATGTATAATACATAAACTTTTTTTAGATTACCATTAACTGGATATGAAATATACTACTCTACAAATATATTTTTCTGTGTTATATATATATATATATATATATATATATATATATATATATATATATATATATATATATATTATATATATATATATATATATATATATATATATATGTGTGTGTGCACTACTTTTTTTTGTCAACTCCTACTTATTTAAATATTTAAACGATGTACTGGCACTTAAATTCAGTGCAAGTAGTGCGGGGGTAAAAAAATTTGACTTGATGCCGAAACTCAGCTTCACCGCTGCTCACTTCCGGTGTAAAATTTTATCAGTACAGAGATTACAAACTGCACTTTCGTCATCATTCCACACAAGAGACATCTTTGCACACAGCATGAAATCAGTGTGTTTTCCTGCACTCTTTTGATTGACAGGATATTATCGGGCCTGATTATTGGATGTTTTTAAACTATCGGCTGATAGTGGGGGGAAAATCGCCTTTACCGGCCGATACCGATTATCGGCCAGTGCATCTCTAAATATAACTGGAGTAACAATAAAAACACAGTGTATCTCTTTATTCATGTAGGTTCTAAAGGCTATCGGTCTGCAGCGCACAGGGAAGCAGGATGAAGCTTTCACTCTGGCTCAAGAGGTGGCCAACCTGGAACCCACTGATGATAACTCGCTCCAGGCTCTCACTATTCTCTACAGGGAGATGCACCGGCGTGAGTGACCTACAGCATGGTGCAGGATTACTGCAAGCTAGGACTATGTGATACGGACAAAATCATGTTGCCTTGTTGTTACCACAGTATGCAGTTATGTTTAAAAAGCACATAACAGTTCATTTGGGTGCATTGATTTCTACATGAGATCTTACCATTTTGCACAAAAAGCGCTTTGTTGTTTTAGTGTCATTATAAAATACTTTCTCTATCTATAGCGGAGTTAGTCACCAAGTTGTATGAAGCAGCAGTCCGGAAGGTCCCAACCAGCGAAGAGTATCACTCGCATCTTTTCATGGCGTATGCACGTGTTGGGGAGTACAAGAAAATGCAACAGGTGCTGCTATCTGTGTGGTTTTTTTTGTTGTTATTTTTGTTTTTTTAAACAGATCTGTTTATGTAGAGCATCGATATGTGTTCTATATCTGGATAAGCATTTTAGGATACAAGAACAGTGCTAGATTTAATTCAGTGCAGTCTGGACTGAAAAAGAAAATGGAAAGCCATTTGTACCGTTGCATAATTGCTTTTGTTTGTTAATGTATGCTTATAGTTAAATTGAGGCGCATACAAGTTTAACACCAGACAGGTTAGTAATACGTCAGGGCTGTCCGACTGCAGTCAGAGATGTAGTCTAAAACCCACCTTAATACCAACCCTGAAATCTAACTTCAAGAAATAACTCCTAACTCTTACTAACCCATAAGCGGCACCTTCTGCCATCATCAAACATGAAGCAGCTAAATGTTACAAATATGTGTTGGAGACATTTGTTCTTTTGACATTTCAACAGCCGAAACAAGCAAAGTGTGTCCCTATGTAGAATGTTCTGTCCATTTTCAATCCATGCATTTATGTGTCTACGTCTCGTCTCCATTATGTTTCTCTCTCATCTGTCCTTGCTTCTTTGTCTCTTTTAAATAGGCTGGTATGGCTCTTTATAAGATCATTCCCAAAAACCCGTATTACTTCTGGTCGGTGATGAGCCTAGTGATGCAGGTATGTGCACACTCATAGCACAGCTTTCTCATGATGTGTATGCAGTGTGAAAATTCTCATATGTTTTACATTGTGTCTCAGGCCATTTCAGCCCAGGATGAGAAGCTCTCGCACACAATGTTCCTGCCTCTCGCTGAGCGCATGGTAGAGAAGATGGTCAAAGAGGAGAAGATTGAAGCCGAGGCAGAGGTACGAAACGTTCTTCCTGCTCCAGCTGGACTCGTGCTTTGTCTTGTTGACGCTGAGGTGTAATGCGAGTTGGGTTTTTGTCTCTTCCAGGTGCAGTTGTACTTCATGATCTTGGAGCGTCTGGGGAAATACGATGAGGCGCTAGAAGTGGTGCGAGGGCAGCTTGGAGGTGAGGATGGAGCTTTAAAATGTGGATTAACTGCTTTTATGATGTGAAAATCAATTTAAAACTGAATTGATTGGGTTTATGTGTTTATGTCCTTCACTCAGAGAAGCTCACCAGTGAGCTGCAGAGCCGGGAAAACAAGTGCATGCTGCTGTACCGCCAGCTTCAGCGCTGGCCTGAGTGCAATGCCCTGTCACGCAAACTGCTCCTCAAAAAGTAAGCCATTTTCTCTGGAGGAGGTATTCAGATGGTTGCCAAGTGCTTTAGGGGGTTTGTATTGGATCAGCTACCATTCTAATAACTGGTAGCCTCAATAAGGAGAAGCTAGTGTCTTTGTGTATTGGTGTCCCTCTTATCTTTCTTGGCCAAAAATATAGTTTATTAAAGTGATGTATTCAGAAGGTTTACAGTTAGACTATTAGAAGTAGGATTAGGTCTGTGGTGGCTTTGAAGTCCAGAGGTTACAATATCACCTGCATGCATAAAATCAGAAAAAATGTGATTTTAAAAAGCATGTCGGTTGTGTTTTGTAGAGTAAATGAAGAAGTAGCTGCACGAATCACATCACAGCTGCTTTTCCTCAGTTTGATAAAGTAGTTTTGATGAGTGGGGGGGGTACATTTAGCTACATTAAAGCACAGATTTTAGCTTGACAATTTTCACAGTAGCTTCCCCGGCACTGTGTATAACATATCAGTGAAATCTATCCCAAAACATCGGCTAGATTCCAAGTAGCTCTCTATTCTCTGCCTAAGTACAGGGGTATAGTATGCATATTGCCTTTAAGAGTCTGTATGGCATACGAGTCAAAGCCTTTTGGGATTCGGGCTTATGCCTCAGCTTTAGTATAGATGTTAAAACAACCACACTTGTGTTTAGGTTGCAATTTATTTATCTATTTTTAGAAAATATGTCTAGCAGTAGTGCCTCCATTACCTTATAATACCTTTTTATGATAAATTGAGCTTGTAAAGATTTTAATGTGGCTAATTTGATACTTTTGCGAAGACCGATCCACCTTAACCCTGTTACGTTTGACTTCTGTTTTCCCACCACATTTTTTTTCTTTGGTGCATTACTCAAGGGTGTGGAGCTCCAGCATATGATACTGTGCATGCACATGAGTAGAGGATCTGAAGTCATTTGGGATCCAGCTTAACTACGTGTTGCCAAGGCTTCAATAATAAATTATTACTCTGAGATTTGGATGCCTGACGATTCTGTACTTGCACGATAATTGTGCTTTGTTGTACATTAGTAATTTTCTGTGCATTCAGAAGAAAAATAGTGGCATAGTCTATTGTTGAATAAACCTGAAAAATCGCAGAAACGTTAATTTCCAGGGTCTGTATCGCATCCAGTCAATCAGCATTATAGTCTTCTAATTTCCATTACAAACAACTTTATCAGAGATCGCGGTCTTTGTCCATATCATGCAGCCGTAGTTTATGTCGACGTTATCAACAATGTCCGTCTCTCTCGCACACCACTTTACATTACATCACACACTGCGTTATTCCTTCACACACTCGGACGCATTCAGTTTCTCACGAGCCGCCCTCTAAAGTGCGGTTTTTAAATCTTCAGAAAGGGCGTGGGCTAACGGAAACCATGGGTGGACTATGCTCTAGTTCCACTGCACCTGGATAAACTGGTTATTGAAAATGGGTGGATGAATGAATGAATTAATTAATTTTCATGCTTGTTACGCTATTAATTAGAACAGACATTTTCTAAATGCTTAGCCGTACTTATTACTTATTTGAAGTTCTGTCTGGTAAGGTAAGACTTTTCTGACAGACAAGAAATGCACATCCTCAGAACCAACCAGACTAAGTTTAAATAAATGTAAATAAATAAAAAAAAAAAAAATCCAATAAACAGATGTCTAAGTAGACCCATGCCAGAAGAGGGCAAGTTATGGACTAATGACCTTTCTTTCATTCTTTCCAACTATCCAGCCCTGATGACTGGCAGTTCTACTTGTCATACTTTGACTCTTTATTCCACCTCATTGACCAGAGCTGGACGCCTCCGGAGGAAGGAGACCAGTGAGTGATAAATATATTGCGACAATCGAGTATATGTACTTAAGCCTGGTCCCACTAGATTGCATCTGTTTAGATTGTACTTTACATTTATTCACTTACCGTAGAGCGTGTGTGTGTGTGATGACAGGAAAACACATTTTTGTCAGTCCATGAGTTGCCTATACAACAGATAAGTGGGCATGTAAATATAATTAATATACCACGATCTAGAGGTGTATTTAAATATTTTAATATTTAGTGATTTAAGACCAGACAGACTCATTTGGACAGAATTTTGTAAATTGATGTCTGAAAACTCCAGTATCCTCTCTAATATTGTTTATGGTTCTTTCCCGCTACTGTAGTTGTATGGAGGGTGAAGTGCACGCTTCAGTGGCCCAGGCCATCAATTTTGTGGTGGAACTGCTAGCAGCAGAGGATGGGAAGGAGTCCCGGCCACTCAGGGGCCCCTACCTTGCTCGTCTAGAGCTCATACAACGTCTCCGCCAGAGGAGCTACTCGCAGGAGCTTCAGCTTGGTAATTCAGCATGTGGCTGTTTGATGTTTAGTGTATTTGTAGATATATGCTTCTCATTTTATTTATTTATTTTTATTTATTTTATTTTTTTTGGCAGGTGAGCCTGTAGAGCTGATGTATCAGTACTTTGTAAAGTTTGGAGACAAGCCATGTTGCATCACAGATCTTAAGGTTTTTCTGGACCTTATCGTACAGGACCAACATGTCCAGGTAATCACAATCTCTCTGAAAATCTCCCAGGACTGTGTCCTTATTCTAAAGCTGCAATTCACTTCTCGGAGTTACCTTTGTTTACCCTATATAATGCTTTTCTGCTTTGCTATCAGAAGTGACGCATGGATGTAAACTGATGTTTGTTTGCAGCTATGTAAAGTCCTGTAGAGCTGACTCAGAGCACTTAATGAGCCCATCAGGTCGTGTTCTAACCGTTCTATGTATGGCTCAGTTCATTAACAGGCTGACGGAGGCTGTGCCCCTCGGGGCTGAGGGTGAGGCTGGCACGGCCCTTCCGGGAGACACACGCGCACTGCAGAGGCACCTGTGTGTAACGCAGCTCAGCCGCTGCCTCGGCCTACAGCACGCGCTCAGTCCGGGTGGCAAATTGGCCCTCATCTGTGAGCTCAAGCGTCACTATCACCATGGCTTACAGTTCGGTAAGCTCCTGCTTAAAAGTGAGTTGTTCATCTCAAGCATGGGTTAGGTACAAAGTTCAGTCTTTATTATGTTTATATCCTGCCTTGGTCTTAATCTAATGGACGATCAGTGTTTCTTTAGCCACTTAAACTCCCAGGATCCATCATTGTGTCAGACCTGCATTCCTCCCCTTTGTGACTATATACCTTTCCTTTTAGTTTTACAAGTTTTACACAAAACAGTATGTTCATTAATGAATATATAAAAGGAAAAACTGAATTTAAAAAATCTAATAAATATAAAACTGAATAATCATATAATAATATAACTGCATCTAAAAGGGTTTAAAAAAATTCGTGGTCATGTAATTCGTGGTCTGTAGTGAGGCTTCATATTTTTAGTGCTGATCCTGTTCAGGGCAGTGGTCCTCAAAACAAGTCCTCAGGGCCAAACAGCAGACAACCACCGGACTGTCTACATTTTTGCTTTATTCACATGTTATGTAAGCCGGAATAGAGCAAAAATGTGTACACTGTGGGGAAACTCTGATTTAATCACCATGTGTAATTTGCATGTTTTCTCTCTCTCCATTCAAAGGAAAGTCCTGTTTAAAAACGGAGCTGCAGTTCTCAGACATGTACTGCCTCATGGCTGCTCACGTCTACATAGATCTGTGGATAGAGACGGGTAAGTTTTATTCTTCAACTCTCCTGTGATGAGTTTCCCATGAGTCATGTTTTAAAAATAAATACATCAATAAATCGTAATGAGTGAAGAAGTATACGAGTGAAGAAAGTGTCTTGGATGTTTATGCGGTTAAAACAAATGAAAACGGGATCCTGGGTCACCTTAGTGCGCTTGCTGTTTTCAGTTTGCGTTTCAATGTGGGTGGAAAACATTTTGGAAGTGGACTAAACTAAAAAATTGCATTTTCAGTTTGAACTGGGTTTGTGTGGATTGGGCTTTAGTCGAGGGGGAAACCCAAATCTGTATCTCTATCCCAGGAGTAGAAAAATCCAGGTGGTCCAGTAAAGGTTGTATTTGCTGTGGTTAAGTTGAATTATGAAATTCAATGTTATTGATTTTATCAATCACTATATATTCTGACTTGTAATATTTATCAAGCAGTTGTGTGTCTGTGTGTTTGTGTCTATGCTGTCTTATGCGACTTCCTGTTTTGCGGATTGTGTGTTCCAGGTGATGAGCATATGCTGTGGCAGTCTTTAGGGCTGCTGGAGGAAGGTCTGTCGCACAGTCCCTCTAATGCACAGTTCAAGCTGCTGCTTGTGCTCCTCTACTGCCGTCTGGGAGCGTTTGAGCCCGTAGTGGACCTTTACTCCAGTCTAGACGCCAAACACATTCAGCATGACACCATAGGGTGAGATACTAATTATACAAGGATTAGTAACATTTTACTCAAATCATTTCAGCGTCTCATTTTATTTTTATTCCCTCCATTCACAGATACTTATTGACTCGCTATGCGGAGTCCTTGGGCCAATTTGCTGCTGCTTCTCAGTCGTGCAACTTCTCCCTCAGGTTTTTCCATTCAAACCAGAAAGATGTAAGTTGTTTCATTTGTCGCTAAAAGTATATCCGTACGTTCTTCCCCTGCTGCTGTCTTTTTCCTGGTTTTTAACTTAACATTCTCTCTCTCTCTCTCTCTCTCTCTCCTATGGCAGACCTCAGAATACATTATTCAGGCATATAAGTATGGTGCATTTGAGAAGATCCCAGAGTTCATTGCATTTAGGAATCGACTGAATAACTCGTTGCACTTTGCCCAAGTGCGAACAGAGAGGATGCTGCTGGACCTCTTCCAAGAAGCAGACATGTGAGTTTAGTTTGTCAGTAGGAACGTACCCGGTGGTGTTCCACATTCTGATTCGGTTCTCTTTTTTAAAATTTTTTAATAAATTTTTTTTAGTACAATTCAGGCAAACAAATGGCCAGTAGTTACTTTGATGGGTTTTGAGAGACCATGTGAAGTTGGTTAATAATTCCTGTAAAATACCCAATGCTCTCAAATCTGTACCACCAGACACAACATCCTGGTTTTCCCACTGATGTAAGGACATATTAGCTAGAAGCAAGTAAGATTTTACTGTCTGGCATTAAAAACCACAATAGAAATTTTTTCCCCCCACTGCATAGTTTGTTATGTGTCTTAAAGAAATTGACCTGCTCCTTTAAAATGACATAATTAATGTAGGATAATTGAAAGAGCACCATCACTGCAAGCAATGTCTCCTTTTTCCATCGGTGTGTATACACATTGGTATTAATATATACATTGATCTGTGCTGTTTTTGTATTTATTATTCAGATCATCTACTTTAGAGGAAAGCTTGAAGTCCATGTCTCTGTGTCCTGAAGAAGACGACATTCCATGGGACAACATAAGGGACAACAGGGATCTCACTGTCTTTGTCCGCTGGAGCCCAAAAGACCGGTACAGTATAGTGAGCTGTTGTTACTCACACTCATGTGCTACACACACTTAATAATCATGTATGCTGTTCACCTTCCAGTGAGACTCTTAAAAAATAAAAAAATTAAAAAAAATTAAAAAAAATAAAATACTAATAATAATATTATTTTTTCTCGAGACACTTGATTGAAATGTTTCTCGAGATCTTAAAAGCCTTCTGATCTGAAGGTGTGTGATTAAACGTTTGAATCGGTGTCGTATATATTACATTTTTCTTATATTACTCATCACTTTTAAGTCGTATATGACAATAAAATGCCTCATTTAAAGTTTAGGACTCGTTTTAATCAGTTTTATTCAAACAGACATGACATGATTTTTCAAACAGGTGTGATGGGACCTGATTTTTGCTGCTTTCCAGGAAAGAGCATCTGGCACAAGAAATATGTACAAAATTCCCCAACACAACATTGTGTAAAAAGAAAAGTGGAAGCTTTTTGAGCCCTAGGGCAGTCAGAGTTTCTGTCGTTGCTGGAAAGACGGTGCAGTCAGTGCTGACACGCGCACGCGGTTCTGATCAGCCAGACAAGCGCTATATTGCTTGGTAGACAAAAATATAATCGTGCCGACATATTCATTTCTTTCATTTGAAAACTCGCATTTTATTTTCAAAAATATTTTCTAAACGGATGACTCGGAGTGAAATATTCTGAAAAGAGTCCAGCGTAGGTGAGAACTCCTTTAATACTGTCTAAAAATCAGCTCGGGGAAATTCCTCAAGAAATCTGTTGAGAAAATGCCAAGAATACATTTCTGGAAATTCTAGGTAAAAAGTCAAACATAATTCCCATAGTTCCATTTGTGTTACTCCAGAGTTTTGATGATGTTATTATTTTTCTAAAATGTGTAAAACAATAAGGAGTGAGTGTGTCTAAACGTTTGACTGGTAGTGTATATATTATGATTGTGTTGGTAACAAATGACTGACTGACTCTGGTAGTATTCATACACTTGTGATTTGGTTAAACACAGGTTTACGTTGCATTACATGGTTTATCACATTGGCCCCCAAACTTTTTTGCGCCATTTTGTCAAATATCTGACAATATTTTCACGGACCGGCCTTTAAGGTGTGGCCGATAAATACAACAAAATAAAATGATAGAACTGGCATAAAAACGGGGGGATTTAAAAAATATATAATAATAAACGTGAATCCAATGTGAAATCACAACTTTATTAGCAGAGTCCTGGTAACGTCACGCCAACAACATAACATGAGTAACATCCGCTCTGCCCCCTAACGCTTAACGTATCACGTGACCGAGACAAGCATCTTGACATAAATCAAGACTGAGTCATAGACGGATGTAACGGAGAGAATCCGGTCAAAATAAAACATCGTTCAGACTCAAATAATAAATAAAACGGAAATAATGCAAGTTATTTATTCTTTCTGTGCGGCCCGGGACCAAATGACCCACGGACCGGTCCGCGGCCCGGGGCCGGTATCTGATCTAGTCAGTTTTATCTGGTCAGGATGCTTCTGATGCGTGATTTGTCATCTTTGAACCCCAGCATCAGTATTGAGAGACCTATCTTTGATTGATTAATAAAGAACTGAAATAGTAGCTGTGTGTTTCACCTGCAGAGAGCTGACTGAGGAGGACAGGCAGCGCTCTGTAGAAGAGGAGCTGCTGTGGCTGAAGATCCGTTCTCTGACTTTGAGGCTTGTAGGCTGCCTCTCCTCACCGTGCCATCCTCAGTCACTGCACAACTCGGAGAAAACGGCCGAGAACGGCGTGTGTGCCAAACCCTCAACCCTGCAGCCTCTGCTGTCGCTGCTGGAGAACACACTCAGCCAGGCGGCTCAGTTCACCGAAAAACACTCACTGGTGAGATGTCGAAGATATACACCACACACAAACACACACGCATGCGGAAGAAGAAACTTGCCTGCAGAAGAATGAACAGTGTTGTTTTTTGGAAGTTCTTTCTTCTTTCTACTTCCCCCGGCCAATTTGAGACAGTCTGGATTAGTAGCAGTGAAGTCAATTCAATCAGAATTACCCATCTGCTTACATCAGCTCCCTTCTACCCCAAGCACACAAAATCAAGTGGCCTCTGTGCATGAGCAACACTGCACTCAATAGATATTAGATTTTTCTAATATTACTCATCACTTTTAAGTCGTATTTTGTATAGTAACGGTGAGTACTTCTACCTCAGGTTTTGAATGGTAAAAAGAACGAGGATTAAGAGTCGCTGCACTTACAACTGAGATTTACACCCAATACTGTAAAAATATAGACAAGCTGTCATTTTTTTATATAATTAAAACAAAAGCCAAAGCAACTTTTCTGACAATGTTTTTCTCGACGTTTTAATAAAATGTTTAATAAAAAAGGGAAGAATTACGACAAAATATAATCTGATCTCGCTTCACTTTATCTACACAACTCACAACGTTATTAGGTTGAGCACCAGCATATGACAATAAAATGCCTCGTTTAAAGTTTAGGACTCGTTTTAATTCAAACAGACATGACATGATTTTTCAAACAGGTGTGATGGGACCTGATTTTTGCTGCTTTCCAGGAAAGAGCATCTGGCACAAGAAATATGTACAAAATTCCCCAACACATTGTGTAAAAAGAAAAGTGGAAGCTTTTTGAGCCCTAGGGCAGTCAGAGTTTCTGTCGTTGCTGGAAAGACGGTGCAGTCAGTGCTGACACGCGCACGCGGTTCTGATCAGCCAGACAAGCGCTATATTCCTTTTTCTTACAGCTTTCAGTTATAATTAAATTGTTGTTGGGTATATATCTTTCTTCTGGAAATAAGACTGGAGTCAAGTAAAGAAAATCTGAAAAGTTAATGATTGGGTATTTCTAATAGTAATTGCTTTATGTTGTGAACGCGTGTTTTATTGCATGTGCAGAGGCAGTACCCGTTGCTCGGTCCTCCCTCGACTCGGATGGCGCAGGCTCTGTCCAGCGGGAGTTGTCAGTGTCAGCTTGCGGTCCTGCAGTTGCCCCTTCACCTACAGGAACTCGAAGCTGCCGGTTTGGGTACGATCGATCACATGATGCTGACATGCTGATCAGTATGGCAGTACATGTGCTTAAGCTTTGCTTGTCCCAAACACAAACTAACAGGAGTGCTGTTGACTGTTGTCTCATATTTACACTTCTCCCTTTGTTTCAGATCAGTCAGCAGAGCTTCAGGCTCAAATATCAAACCTCTTCAAATCAACAGCGGTGCAGCTTCAAGGTGCTTTGCTGTTTTTTATGCATATGAATTACGTGCATATCTGTGTTTATTGAAGGTGTATCAATTAAAAACCTGCAATGTTTCTGTACTAGATATGCTGAATAAATGCAAAGGTGATCTGTTGGAAGTCAAAGACAGCCGATGTAAGACACAGCCTTTTCTATTAGAAAACCTAGTCTACTTTGTTGAGGTGAGGCCTTTGATTTACTAAGTGTTCACTTTACATTTTTCAAATGCTCTTATATTATCAGGTTTTAGTAACATGACATTTTACTGTGTGTGTTTTTTTTTTTTGTGTGTTTTGTTTGGCCAGACGATTTGCGTTGTCTTTTGGGTGTCTAGTTACTGTGCTAGCACGCTGCGGCCGCTCAAGTCTAGCTTACAGAAGAAAAAGAAAAAGAAGAAGGACACCAGTGCAGTGACTGTAAGAGAGCGTATTTTTATTGTTGAATCCAGTTCGGAAGAGGAAACGCTTTACAGAAATAAGCTTGTATTCATTGCTGTATTTCTCTCTATTTCTCTCCTTTTCAGCCGGCGGTGCTCTCCGGGTTCCAGGAATTCACTAGCAGCCTGCAGAACATCCTCAGCCAGGCTCTAGATCACATTAAAGATCAGGAGAGCAGACTAACAGCTCTGAAGCTGGAGAGTCTCTCTCTGGAGGGCATCACTCAGACCGAGGTCAGCAGCAGGCGCTATTTCCCCTTCGTATGTGTCCATGACAGGTTCACATCTGATAAGTAAAACCAAACCTTAGCAAAAAAAAAAAAAGGTTAAGTGGTTCATAAACCAAGATGAAATAATGTGCAATAAGGAGTCAAACTTTGCTTCATCTTAGAGTGAATTTGAATTCACTTGCTGTAATTATTGAGGAGGGAACGTAGCCTAAATATCACGTCACACCCGCTTTTTATTTGATTTCGTGGTTTATGCTGGCAAGTTATTCATTTTGGAATTACGTTCATGTTTTGTAACTAAGGGTCAGACTTATGACTGATATATATATATATATGAGAGAGAGATTGATTTTATATATACAAATTTCTAGATATGAAACCTAAGCAGGGTGTATAGCATTGCTGCCTTACAGCTCCAGGGTCTCTGGTTCGACCCTGAGCTTGGGTTTACTGTTTATGTGGAGTTTTATATGTTCTCCCCAGGTCCATGCAAGTTTCCACTGTATTCTCTAGTTACCTCCCACCTCTAAATAAATAAATATATGTATGTATGTGTGTATATATGTATGGTGAATCCAAAACTGAACCCTAGGTTGTGAATGTGTATCCATGCTATGAACTAGCATCAAATCCAGGGTGTGTATGGCCTTGGGCTTTTTGCCATTGAATTACACAGCATATCTGACGCTTGAAAGTGCGTCACAAAATATATAAAGATTAACTCAACAAGAAGAAGCAGACTGTTGGTATTCCTGTATTGTCCTATATCTTGGCTCCATCCACCCTCCCCCTCAGTGCTGGCCGGTTAACCCAGTCCCTGCTGTTGAAAAGCATCTCCACCCACATAACATCATTACACTGCATTTCATTGTCTCTGTAACCGTACACTGCACAATGATAACGAAGTGGAAATCTCCTCTCATCTCTCATAATACTACCACCACTGTGCTTCAACGTGGTGTTGGGTTTCTGCCAGACTTCAGTTTGTCCCAATGCTGAAAAGTTGAGTTTTTGTCGCATAAGACCAGAGATTTGTTTTCTTTTTGACTCCAAATGGGATTTGATATGACTCGCCACTCTTCTATAATGCCCAGTGTTGTGGCAGCTGGATAAACCAGAAATAATGCAGTGGTTTCACAACAATGGGGTGAATACTTTATCTACCCCAATGTTTATTTGTAAGTCATTTTGCAACGATACTGTTCATGAACTTCATTTGTTTTTCAATTCCAGGTTGAAACATGAACGGGTGGAAAAGTTAAAGGGGTGGGGTGAAATTTGTTAGAAGGTATTCGATTCAGGATAGAAAATGCTCGGTATTTGCACGTGTTTTTGTGACCGGGTGTATTTCCGTGTTTGTGCAGGAGGAGAGTACCTTCACGAAGACCGTGATGGATAAAGTGCAGAGCAGCTACCAGCGCTCGCTGCAGGAGGTCGGGGAGCTGCTGAGGAAACGAAGCGACACCCTGAAATCCCTGAAGATCTGATCATCCTGTCTCACACCTGTTTCTTTTGTCCTGCAAGACGGTCCATTCACTCTTCCTTGTCTTTGCTGTTTTCTGACGCCACCTCCCCTCCACAGGCACGCACAAAACTCCCAACCGCTTCAGCACAACCACGTGTAGTGCTCCGAGCCACCGATCAAGTGGATCCCCAAGTCCTCAGAGTGCTAGCGAGAGCTACGTAGGCAAACCAATAAGCAATTTTAGGAGAGCTGCTCTATAAATAATTGTACATAGTGTGAAGACTCACTCGAACACGGAATTAAAGTGAACTGCTTTGTCCTTTTTCCCGTCGCTGTCTGTTGTTGTCTCTTTGTTGGTATCTAGCAGTCGATGCCCCTCTACCCACCGTCCCTGTCAGCTCCTCCTCTGGAGACCATACCAGAGCTCAACTCCATAGTTTTCAGCAGACGAGTGGCTAAGCCGCTGATGGTGCTTCAGTTTGAGTCCTGCTTTTTGAAGTAATGTATGGTGGATGTGTGTGTGTGTGTGTGTGTGTGTGAGAGAGAAATTGCATTTGCTTCAAACTGGTCTTTGAGCAACACCGAGTGAATGTCACTTCAATTATTCATTCATTTGCAGTTTTGCTACAAGTGGAGTTCGTGTAGGACACTGCTAGTGTGTGTGTGTCTGTGTGTGCGTACACAAAACACTGCAAGATGTAGCGATCCTGCGTGACGGTTTGTTCTCCAACTGCAGGAACCGTTTACGTGAAGTAGCGCTTACTATGGAGCTTGTCTCAGTTAATTCACTAATCAGTGATCTTGCGTAGATGTAAATGATCATATGGCCTTCAAAAAAAAAATCTGGATCCTTTTTTTTTTTTTTTTTTTTTTTTAAACAAAACCCAAACCTTGGTCTTCACGCAAGCCATCTGTTGTGTTGCGTTACTAATGTCACTCATTAAAAAGGGGACAAACACTTTTTTAAGATGCATTATGTTTACTGTTTATACTGTTTTAGAAAAAAAATGTAAATTGCACTGAGGTTCCCTGAAATTGTGAGGATTTTTTTTTTTTTTAATCGATGCATACCAAAAAAAAAAAAAAAAATGGAAGAGAAATCATGTCACTATAAATGCGCAAGCAGCTGAAGTGGTTGTTCATGTGGTGTTCTGTAATAAGGGGAGTGAAACAACTGTTTACATATTGCGTTAGGATGAAATGACAGACTTCTTATTTATAGTTGGGGGTAGTGTGTGCTGCAGCTTTGCTCTGCTTTCGAGTTGTGTTTGGGTAGAGGGGTCAAACCTTTTTTTTCTTTTTTTTTTTTTCTTTCTTTCTTTTTTTTTTTGTTGTGTTTCCTTTAATTGAATGAAAGGCGAGGGAGGGATTGTGCTGTGTGAATGAATAGTTTTTTGAACCTCAAAGTCATCCGAACTGACACACTAGCGGACGACATTTTTGGACTGAAGAGCTCGCTGAGAGATGCCGAGAAATGGTTGACAATCCGTTGTTTTGTTTTTGTTTGTTTGTTTTTTTCTTTTGTTAGAAAATATAAAAAAGAAAATAAAAACACTGGAATGTGAAAGGATTTTTTTTTTTTTTTTAAATAAAACTAATGTACCAAAATGAAATGTGAACAGTTGACTTGCCATTTGAAACGAGCAATGCAAACATTTAGAATGTAATCCTAAAATACAATAAATACATCACTGTAACTGCAGTAGTATAATTTTAAACCTTTAAATTTAGTGTCAGGATTTCGTTTTCAAGATAGCTGTTCTGACACTTGAACCATGTTGAATGCTTGCTCATCGACCTGCCTTCAGAAGAGAGGGGGCGAACTATGGCACTGAACTGTGGTACGGTTTTTTTTGTTTTTTAAACTGTACTGTGGAAATGTGATCAATTCCATTTGTGTAGATCTTTTTCTGTGTTAAGGGCTAAATTGAACTACTTTACATTACAGAAGGAAGGTTTTCTCCATGAAGCAGTGTACTGCTGAAATTGCCATTTAATTACACCTATGTACATATGAAATTCATATGCTATTTTTTCAAAGCAATTTTATTCACGTTGCTATCTCTTCTTGGTCATGCCTGTGAAATGAATTAACAGGGCTCATCTAACAAACTCCAGTCGAGCTGACCGTAATGAGATGCTTTTGCTGCGTTCATTACCAAGTGCGTTTCTAACTTCCTAGTATGGAGGTTCTGTTTGAACGGCCCGTAACTCCTACTCAAGTCAGTTCTGTGACGTTACTTCGCGGCGGGGCTCAAAGGTAAAAGTAAGAACGAGAAATAACCGCATGATTTAAGGTTTTTAGCAGTCTTTTGAGTTTCTGATTTTATTTATTTATATTTATATATATATGTGTTATTTTATATAACCTCTAAATACTGGGTGATATTTTGACTTCATTGAAATGTTCATTTACTTTCTGTAAGATTTATTTTTTACAAACCACTCTGGAATTTTAAGCACTATTAGCAGTAGATCACATCCGTTTAATTAAAAAAATATATATATATAAAAAAAAATTAATCTCTAACCAATCAATTAGTAAATTCCAGCCCCTTTGAGTGCCTCTATTCCTGACTACAGACGACTTGGTTTTCATGAACCCTGTAATGTGGGAAGGATGAGGTTCAGAATTGGAAAATTCAGTTCCCAGTTGTCATGAACACAGAATTTGACCACTGACATGCAACTGGTGTTTAAGGAAAACTGATTGGATTGCATAGCTAGGTCATATCCATATCTGGGATAGTGAGCGGTATTTCAACCAGAAAACAAGTTAACAAAAAAACAACAGCAGCTAAGGTGTTGGTTGGGGGTTGGGGGGGATTAGAAGACATTTTATCCTGGTGTTTGTCTTTAGTTATCCAGCTAAGAGGGAAATTCTAAATTCAAATCAGGGGTGTCCAATCTTATTCACCAAGGCTGGTGTGTGTGTATGTGTGCAGGTTTTCATCCCAAATAACCAGGAGCCACACCTGATTCCACCTGTTTAATCTGTAGATCTTGGCTTTCTATAGACTCAGGTGTGGCTTCTGCTTTGTTGGAATGAAAATCTGCACCAGGCTTTTTCAAATAAGATTGGACACCCCTCCAAAACAAATTGAAGCTATTAGAATTGCATGAAGATAGTTTTTCTGTAACGTAATTCTAGTTGGAATACTTTTAAGTGAATTACAGCACCAGATTTTGAAAACATTTGAGTCTTGTGCCAGTCTTTAAACAAATATTTAAACTTGGATAAGCGGTGTGGACCTGCAGCGATGACTGGGATTTAAGAGACATGAGTCATGAATTAAATATTTTTTTTATTGTTGAAAATGTAAAGTGTAATTAACAGGTTCTGGCTCTGAAATATAAACTTGACCAAATATGACTGGAGATTAATGATCAGCTGTATTTTTATAGTCAAGTAACTAATTCTGATCATAATAAGGACAGTCATAAAGTGGCAACACTGCTAACATAGTGTACCTGGACTGAAGTGTGTAGGTTTGCCTGAATATCAGATATTGAATTTATGAAATATTTTGTAGACTTGAAACATGAGTGCACTACTACGATCCTGCTTGTATCTGTTAGGGGATTGCTCATTTCCTCCTTCCCAATGATGCACACAAACAGACTGTTTAGTCTGTGTGTTAAAGGTTCCCTGTGGAGTATGTGTTATAAACCAGGCACTTGTTTATAAAACATTATTAAGATCTGATAAATTCCATGCATTAAAAGTGATTGCAAGTGTTAGGGTTTTTTTTGTGTCCATACACCTATATGCTCAGGTCCCCTCTGATGGAGGAGTTTAAGTCAGTCTGGCCAGTCGCATAAATCTTGCACTGATTATGAAAATGCAAAGAAAAAAAAAGGTTTGTATAGAATAGTAACTTATCAATAACTTAACTAATTAAGTAAAGTAAAGAAATAATGCATGGAGGTATTATGTAGAGAGCATGTTTTCCAAGGCATTCTGGCTCACGATTACAGGATTATTTGTCACTACTGGCTAAAGCCCAAATCATTGTAGACCAATTTAAGAGGGGAAAAGTGGCATGACTAATTACAGCCAGTAATATTTTAACTTCTGTCAGTGATGTCAATGGGTAACTCCATATTCGGGATTAGTCTATGCATGGCCTTATAAATAATGTCTTGTTAAAAAAATAAAATAAAAAGGTATAGCAATAATAGATGGTAACAGTCCAGTATGGCCTCTTTAATGGATGCAGTTACATTCCCAGGGCTGCTGCTGCTGCTGACGATAATAATAATAATAATAATAATAATAATAATAGTGTTGACAGTGTAGATTTCTGGGTCGAGCTGTACTGCAGTTGTGCGGCATGACTGGTCATTTTTGGTTTCAGATGTGTTCAAATGTCACCTTGCATTAAATCTTTAACAGTCATAATGTGCGTAATATTTTTCCAGCGTGTCAGCTCGCAGGTTACATTAAATAATTATTTTTTTAAAGAAATACAAAATGGGCCTTTTCTAGGCACAAACTAATATTTAGAAGTGCATATTCAAATTAACACGGACAAGTAATACTCATAATTACACAACTTGAATTGCCGTAGCTGGAAAATTGTGAGCTCAGTGTAATACCAAATAAGTCACCCTATAGTGTAATATTTACATTACGTTTAAATATAGTCATCTTCTCCGACATCTGATCTTGTATGAAGAGGTGCCAATTACAGGACTCTAGGGAGTGGACTCCCAAAAGCAGCAGCCTGTAAAACATGTAGTCTACAGTCTCATGGTGGCACTTCTTATAATCCTCGCCTTACAAACTATCATTTACCCCAGCCCACAACGCTGACTGGCTACTTCCCTCTCTTGGCCCGCCCTTTTCTTGAACTACTCTTGCCTGAGCCGTGTGTGGAGGGTCCTGGCATGGATGCTGAGGGGGCTGAGGCGATGTTGATCTGGCCCTCCTGGATCTCCTGCCGTGTCTCGGCGGGCATGCGACTGATCTGCTGCTGTGTCTCCAGGTAGAACATGATGTCACGCAGTTCCTCCTGTAGCTCTGCAATCTGGGCGTCCTTCTTAGCTATGGCCTCCTTACCCCTATTCTCCTCTTCCTGCAGCTTCATCTGGAGCTGCTGCTGATTGGCTCTCAGACATCGGTTCATCTCTTGTTCCTCCCGTAGCTCCTGGCTCAGCTTGGCCACCTTGTTGTTCAACTGGGAGCATCTAATGATGGGAGTGGACATGAAATGTAGAACGTTTCTATTCGACATTTCAGTCATCGATACAGATAGTACAGAAACCCTGAACTGCACATGCTATGCTATTTTAGCTCCAAACTCATCAGTTCAAGATGATTCGTCGACATTTCACCATAATAGACATAAGGGATAATCCTGGAGTGCATTAAAATCGTGTAACAAAACTAGAAATTGATTATCCCACTTATACCATGGCCCCTTGCCAGCAATGATGAGTTAAAGCTATTTGCAAAATGTGACTGAAATGATAAAAATAACAGTTTGTTTAGATCAGTTATTTTATATACGGGTCGTTAGATATGGAATTCTGCCTGCTCTAAATCATACGGAGATAAAGTAGTGCAATAAGATTATTATAATTCATTAAAATAACTGAAGTTATGAGCGATAGAGAGAGAGGGAGTGAATTACCTGAATGTGTGCCACTCCTCTACTAATAATGAAGCTGTGAGTTTAACTGTTATGGTTACATTTGTTATAGGCAGCGTATTACTTTAGAACAGTGATTAAACTGACTGAAATTACCTGTGCATGCACACCTTCTAGCCACTCAGAATAAAGCATTCAGACAGACCTCTGTATAATAAAGTAATAAGAAATCGTTCATGTCGTATGAGATTCATATGTCGTATGAGATGTCATTTTTCATATGATATGCTGTAGGTTAACTTATGTATAGTAAAATAACATTGATAGTGATATCTGGAAATTAGTTCAATTATTTTAATTTAAAAGAAAAAATAAAATGTTGACACGTGAACATTGTTTATGCAACTGTAAGATAAATACACTGATTTACTTATTAAAAAAACGTGTGTGTTTGTTTGTTTATTTATTTATTTATTTTCTATCTGAGGAAATCCACACACAAAGAAATCCAAACATTAAAGTCCATAAATAGTCATGTGTAATAAAGTGGAATGACACGGGAAAAGTATTGAACACACTAACTGAAATGTATTTAATACTTTCTAATGCCTTGATTTTTTTATTTTTTTTTCTCTGAAACCAATTGAGCGTTTCCTTTGCTGTATTCTTTGGATTGTTGTCCTGCTGGAGGGTCCACCCACGTCTCATCATCCTGGAGGATGGCAGCAGATTCTTTGCAAGAATCTTCCAGTAAAGGGCTCCATTCATCCTTCCTTCAGTTATATGAAGTCTGCCAGTACCATAATGCTTTCACCTCCACACTTCACTGTTGGTACAGTGTTTTTAGGGTGATGACAGTACCATTACTTCTCCAAACATGGTGCATAGTATGATAGGCAGAAAGTTTTGCTCTCGTCTGACCAGACTACACTTTCCCAGTATTTCATAGGCTTGTCCAAGTGAGTTTTAGCAAACTTTAAATGAGCCTCAACATGCCTTTTCTTTAGTTATGGAGTCTTGTGAGATGAGCGTCAGCAGTGGAGTGCATGGCCTATTTTTTTCTCTGTGAGGATGGCACCTGCTGCCTCCAAGTGTTTCTGGATGTCTTTCCGAGTGGTCCTTGGCTCTTGGGCTACTCTTCTGACTCCCTGGTCAGAAGTCTTGTGAGGAGCTCCTGTGCCTGGCTGGTTGATGACGCAGTGATGTTGCTTCCACCTACGGATAACGGCCCCAATGGTGCTTATTGGAAGATACAGAGGTTTTGAAATACATCTGTATCCGATTCCATCAATATATTTCACAACAATAAGGTTCTGAAGGTCTTGGCGAGCTCTTTCCTTTTTTACCCATCATGAGATGATTCTTGTGTGACACCTTGGTAACAAAAAGCCTTTATATAGATCATCAATTTACTAACCAAGCTTATATTAATTTGCACAGATAGGAGGTATAATTACTTAGGGATTTCGGCTGGTTCCTTGCCTTACCTTGGAGAAATGCTTTTTCTTAGCGTGTTCAATACTTTTTTCCTGTGTAATTTATGTCTCATTTATGGAGTTTAATGTTGTGAATTCTTTAATTTTTCACCAGATATTAACTCAAGAAATCTGGAAATATAATGTGAATAACCTCAGTGGAAATTTTTTTTTTTTTTAAATGGTGACTCATCCAATATTTATTTCCCCGTTTGTGTGTGTAATATTTAGAATATGGGTAAACACACTTCACATGTAGTATTTCAGTGGATGAATGAATTATCCAACACTGAAAAGTCAGCAAAGATTTCTCATCTGTGTATTTAAACATTGATACTGAAACATTGAGCACTCTCCCTCTGCATGCACATGTAGTTACACATCTGTCTAGGTATGCTCAATTTACAACCCCATTTCCAAAAAAAGTTGGGACGCTGTGTAAAATGTAAATAAAAACAGAATGCAATGATTTACAAATTTCAAACTCATGTTCTTCCCAACAGAACATATCAAATGTTTAGACTGAGGAATTGTACCATTTTAAGAAAAAATTTGGTAAATTTTTTTATTTGATGGCTGCAACACGTCCCAAAAAAGTTGGGACGGGGCAACAAAAGGCTGGAAAAGAAAGCGTTACTAAAAAAACAACTGAACATTAATTGGCAACAACCTATAAAGCTGTATCTTAGTATCTCATTCAGTTTTTATATTTTACACAACGTCACAATTTTTTGTGGAATTGGTTGTACTGTAATGTTACTTGCATGTTATGTGGCACCCTATTTTAAGCCAGTCTTCCTCTTGTAAGGCTGAATGCGTAGGTGTGCTAGTGTATTTTTTAGCAGGCCTGAATACTCTCACTTGCTCTGATGGTTCTCTCTCTCTCTCTCTCTCTCTCTCGCTCTCACTGCATGAGTGTGCATGCCTCTGTTATCTTGTGGTTTTTACTACAATTATCTTGCAGTCATTTCTGGAAACTGAAATTTCCCATACAGGCACTAAATTTACACACAACAGCTCTGTGCTTAGTTTGTGTTCTGCCTCATTTCATCACTTCAGATAAAATCAAATGGTAGAAAAGTAAACCTAGTGAAAGGACTTTTACTTTTTCTCCATGGTCTGTTTCTCTTTGGTTAATTCGTTCAGCTTGAGCTCCAAGTTGTCACATTTCTCGATCGTCTCCTTAAATTTGGATTTCATATTGTTGATCTGAAACCAAATAACTATTACTTTATCTATGTAACAATAAAATAAAATTGAATATTAATGTTACTGGTTGCACTTCCAAAACTCTTACCTCTTCTGCTGTTTCTTTTTCTAGATGAACGATTTTATTTTCCCAGTAGATACGTTGTGATTCCAGTTGGCTGGTCAGCAAATAAGAATACTGGGGAAAGGGATGGTGAATATTCTAAAATGTGTCACTGAAAACAATTCATTAATTGCGTGTGTTAAACTAGAGAACAAGAAAAACGAACCTCAAGCTGTAGTGAGTCGATCTTCTCATCCTGACAGGAGTCACCCTCACACTCGTACTGCACCATTTTACCGTCCGTCTTGCTGGCCACCAGCCGATGCACGTAGTTATCTTAGTTTACACAAACAACAAAATTCTCATTCTCACTTTACATGGAAAAAAAAACAACCTGTGTATTCATGCTCAGAAATATACAGCATGACATCTAATGTTTGCACACCTCCTGCGTAATCCCAGACTCTGTGGTTGGTCAGCTGCATGGCGTAGGTGTGCTGCGTTTCCTCAAAGTGCTTGTAGGCATGACGACTAACGTAGCGTCCACACCCGATATGGCCGCAAATCAGGCAGATCCACAAGTTCTGTGGACAAAGTGTAACTTTTGCTCCGTATGCAAATATTGCAGCTAGTTTTTCAACATTAAACAGAATTCTACACTGAAACATATACTGTAGATTTGTACCTCCTGGAATCATAACATGCTCATCCCAACACTCCTATTTACAATATGCTCATATTGAACATCCTTTCAACACCAGCTTAGTACTATTGGCCTTTACCGTTCATACAGCAATGATTTATAATCCCACAAGAAGTTCCCTTTTGAGTCTGGTTCCTCTTAAGTTTTCTACTTCATGTTGTCTCGGGGAGTTTTTCCTTGCCCACTGTCTACATCAGGATTTCTGTAAAGCTGCTTTGTGACAATGTCTATGGATAAACACACAATACAAATGAGAAAGAATAGGAGTAGAACTGAAACATCTGACTACCTCTTGCACTCCGCATTCAAAGCACTTATTCTCCTCCACAGTCTCCGGGGTCTGACAGTACCGGCACACAGGGCACCTAGAAAGAAACAACCGTCTGTCGGCACGCTTCTGTACAGTCAGAACATCATCCATTCTAGCAGTTAGCAACTTTATTGTCCTCGCCTGTACTTTGCTCACGTTTTAAGTCAAAGGTCATCTGCTACAATGGTACAATAGCCTAAAAACAACACGTCATGATACTGTTCGGAATGAGCTAAGAAGAATGGAGAAAATTCCCAGCAGGTCTTTCTTTTAACAGATGTTAGAATAGTAAACAGTATACGTCATTGTATGTCTGCTTCATTATGAAGGACGAATGCAAACGGGAAAAAATATCAAAAGATTTTTTTTGAGAATATCAAAATCATCACCGAAGTTAAAAAAAAAAAAAAAAAAAAACAGCTGGACTGAAATAAAACCAAAATCCACTTGCAGTGGGCTGTAATTATATAAGAGTACTTTGCAGAGTAAACTGTGTATAAATGACCTGCTTGGTTTAGCAGAGAACTGGAATAGCTGAATGGTGAGTGTGTAGAGTTTGTATGTGTTACTCACGAGGCATCCTCCCAGCGCTGCAGGCATTGGCTGTGGAAGCTGTGGTTACACAGGGTGGTGAGTACACCGTTCACCGACTCGTCCATGCGCTCCAGACACACCGTGCATTTGGGCAGCTCAGTCAAGTCCATCACTGGTAAACTGGCCCCCTGAAGGGTTCAAAACCAGTAAGACAGGCTTAAATAGCTTGACAAAACATGCCATTATTTGGAATAAAATTTAGATGTCAAGAATAAAGTCACAATATTATAAGAATAAATGTTGTACTCTTTCAATAGTCAATAATGTCAGTGTTCCAAGGAAACTTAATATATAAGAGAAAATCAGTTTGTCTATCATCATGAATCAAAATGAGAAATGTGAAGTTAAAAAGTTAGTGTAAATGCAATTTGAAGCACAATGACGTAGATGTACATAACCTCATAATTAATCTGCAGGGTGTCCCAAAAGTTTCCATACATAACACTTTTAGCTAAATGTCTTCCAAAAATTTTCATAATTAGTTCATCTAATTTTTTTTTAGATAGTCTTTAAGAATGCTGTTGACATAAGAAGGACGTATTGAAATCTTGCTGCCGCAAGGTTTCGAGGGCTTTAACAGGAAAAAAGGCGAGCACATCACACACAACAATGTCACCAAATTTAACTAATTCAGAAAGACTGGAGGTTTTGGTGCTGGCAAACATAGTCCCCAATGTATGGAGACTTGGGACACTCTCTAAGTAATATATAACCCATTTAATAACCCCTATTAAAATTGCAATTAAAATTGTTTTTTGATGTAAAAAGGAAAACAAGATAAATCATATCACAACTTTTTCCACCTTTAATGTGATTATATCTACCAACAAAGTGAAACCAAGTGAAAAACAAACAAAAAACACAACTTGCAATAACCTGGCAGCATAAGTGTACACAACCTTTAATGATGCAAGGGATATGACTGTGCTCAGAATTCCCCAATCACATTCAAACTCGTGCTTCATAATGATTATTGTACATCAACAACGATGTGATTCTGATTAACCACAACTAAACATCAGCAGATTCTGTAGGATTTTCTTCACATCTTCGTTTCATCTGACTGCTGAAGCCATGATCGCGAATAGCTTACAAAGCATGTATGGGATCGCGTTGTGGAAAGGTAGTAATCAGGAGAGGGCTACAAATTTTTTTTCCAAAACATTAGAAGCACCACGGAACACCATGAAGGCCTTCAACAAGACGTGGAGGAAACGGAGCATCTCAGTGACATCAACAAGAACAAAACGTCCCTCCAAAAGGACAAAACAAAAACATATCAGGGAGGCTGCCAAGAGACCTTCGGCAACATTAAAAAGAGCTGCAGCAATAACTGGTAAGTACTGGTCACTCCCTGCATGTGACTGCCATCGCCACAAACTATGTGGCAAAATGTGTTATGGTCTGATGAGACCAAGATATAATGGATAGCTCCAAATACCAATCTATTTTAGCAAAAAAAACTGCAGGTCTCTAGCCAGCTGATGATGAAGAAACATTTCACCTTCCAGCATGATAACGACCCAACGCACAAATTCAAGTACACAAAGGAATGGTTTCAGAAGAAAATGTTCAATGTTTTGGAGTCCAGATCTAAATCCTATTGAAAACCTGTGGAAAGACGTGAAGAAGGCTGTGTACCCTCGCACTTTGATATACAGTGCTGTGAAAAAGTATTTGCCATCAGATACACATTTTGTGTATCTCATAATACAGTGGCAAGAAAAAGTATGTGAACCTTTTGGAATTTCATGGTTTTCTGAATAGATTTGTCTTAAAATGTGATCTGATCTTCATCTAAATCCAGAGTATTGACAAATATAATGTGTCTAAAATAATAACACAAAAAAATATCTTTATTGAACACACTCATTCAACATTCAAAATGGCAGTGGAAAAAGTAAGTGACCCCTTAGAATTAATAACTGGTTGACCCCCCATTGGCAGCAATAACCTCAACCAGGCACTTCCTGTAGCTGTGGATCAGACCTGCACATCGTACAGAAGGAATTTTAGCCCATTCTTCCTGGCAGAACTGTTTTAGCTCGGTTATAATCTTTGGACGTCTCATGTGTATGGCTCTCTTCAAGTCATTCCATAACATCTCTATTGGGTTGAGGTCTGGGCTTTGACTTGGCCACTCCAAAAGGCAGATTTTGTTTTTCTGAAGCCATTCTGTTGTGGACTTGCTCCGGTGTTTTGGGTCGTTGTCCTGTTGCATCACCCAACTTCTACACAGTTTCAGCAGATGTACAGACATTCTCACATTATCCTGAAGAATTGTCTGATATACTTGGGAATTCATCTTCCCCTTAATGATTGCAAGCTGGCCAGGCCCTGATGCAGCAAAGCAGGCCCAAATCATGGTGTTTCCTCCACCATACATTACGGTTGGGATGATGTTTTCATGATATGCAGTGCCCTTTGTACACCAGATGTAGTGCTTTGTGGTTTCATCAGTCCACAAAACATTTTCCCAATACCACTGTGGAGTGTCAATGTGCTCTTTTGCAAATTTCAGGCATTCTTTTTAGTAAGCAGTGGCTTCCTTCGTGGTGTCCTGCCGTAGATACCCTGCTTGTTCAATGTTCTGAGTATTGTAGACTCATGAACAGAGATGTTAGCCAGTTCCAATGACGCCTTCAAATCTTTGGCTGTCATTCTGGGTTGTTTCTTTACCTCATTGAGGAGTCTTCGATGTGCTCTTGGTGTTATTTTGACTAGGCGCCCACTTCTTGGTAGAGTAGCAACAGTCCCAAAGTGTCTCCATTTGTAGAACTGTAGACTGGTGAATTTCTAAAGTCTTTGAAATCACTTTGTGACCCTTGCCAGCTTTATGTAAATCAACAATTTTTGATCGTAGATCCTCTGAAAGCTCTTTTTGGGGAGGCATGGCACACATAAGCATGTGCTTCTTGTGCAGAGAAAACAGAGAAAAGGTTTGAGGGGTTTTTATCAGTCAAAGTAGCTGTAGTCCACACCTCCAAACTCATTTTCTTAACAAGACTCCAGGTGTGCCCAAAAAAAAAAAAAAAAAGCTTTTTTGAGGTCATTAACTCAAGGGTTCACATACTTTTTCCACAAGCACTATGAGGTTTTTTTTTTTGGATGTTCTCAATAAAAACATGAAAGATAAAAAAAAAAATTGTATCAGAAAGACACTGGGCAAATACGGCATCCATGGAAGAGTGGTGAGGTGAAAACCACTGCTAACCCAGAAGAACATTAAGGCTCGTCTGAATTTTGCCAAAACACACCTTGATGATCCTCAAACCTTTTGTTGATTGAGGAGTTGAAAGTGGAACTGTTTGGAAGACATCTGGCATAAACCAAACACAGAATTCCACAAAAACACCATCATACTTATGGTCAAGCATGGTAGTGTAAGTGTGATGGTGTGGGGATGGTTTGCTGCTTCAGGGTCTGGGCAACTTGCAATAATTGAACATGAACTCTGCTCTCTACCAGAAACTCCTAAAGGAGAATGTCTGGTCTTCAGTTGAAACACAAGCATAGGAGTAAATCCTAGTCCTAGAAGCAAATCAAAGATTGAACTCCACTAGCCTTGGCCTTCAGAGTTTCAATGTGCCGAGTTATAGGTTTTTTTAAGATACCTTATGCAGCTCCTCCACTGATTTATCACAGAGCATGTAAACATGGAAAATATGAAGACGTGGTAAACCTCTGAAAGAAGGGGGAAAGAAGACACAATGAAAACAGACTGGCGTTTGCTGCCAAATTCCTACCTCTTCAGACTTGATCACCTCGGCCCTCTCCACATAGACCAGCTGGCACACGGCATCCTCGATGGAGTTGAACTGCCGGCCGTTGCAGGTTGTATAGAAACTGTCAGCATCAGCCTGTCGAAAGAAAAAGAAAAGAATATTAAGCAACACCTTCTGACCAATCAAATTCAAGAACTCTGCTGCTGTGCTATAAAAGCAGTCTCAATATATTGCTGATTAACTGTAGTCACTGCACAAAGGCCAGGCTGATAGGACCTTACCTGGGTGGCAAACTTTATCAGCACCATGTACTGGTTGGGCGTAGAATCACGGATGATCTTCATGTGCTCCATGACGTCATTAAAAGGTGCCACAAACTTCATGAGGTCATGGCTGGTCATTGTTGTCGACACACTGAGCACACAAAGCATGGCGCTGCGCCTCACGTCCTCCTTCAGTGACGTCATCTTGCTGTAGGTAAAAAGAAAACACGGAGTAAAAACACCGCTGCATAAAGGCATTCTTCTTCATAAAGGCGAACAGTGGAACAAAGAACCCATTGATTGCACAATCTGTTTTGACAAAATAGCTGTTCACTGCCTTTCAAAAACTAACAATGTAATGTGTTGTACGTTAGTAACAGAATGTTACCGTAACTTTAGTTTCAGTGCTGCTCTACAGCACAGTGAATATGAAATGAAACATGAGGTTAAATGTATGAAAGGTCAGCTCTAAGATATTTATTTCAATAAATGTGTTTCCATCCATGTATTCATTTTGGGATATCAAATAAAAATAAAAAAACTGGATGGAAACACCGGATGCAAATAAAATCTCCAGAATGTGCATTTTTTTAAAAATATCTATATACACTTAATTGAGGCAAATACATTTTTTAATTTAATAATAAGACGTGCATAAACGACGATGGAAACACATTTACTGGATAAATTCTTCAATGAACATCCAAAAAAAAAAAAATGTGACTTCACCTCAACAAACAATTAGATTGGCTCAGAAAAGTGAAAATGGTAGATCGCAAGATTGCGCCGGTTTCCCTGGAAGTGACGATTTTGTTCTCTTGAGCGCATGGTATGGAAACAGCAGTTTACTCGTAAATGATTTCTTTTTCGCGTAGTATATCAGAATGAAACCTTCTGTACTTTAAGTCCAAATCATTTTTATAAAACTGGGAGATATTCTATTCTCCTCTCATGTCATTTCCACTGAATTTGAGTTGTAAAGTACTTTTAACACTGTCAAAAAGCAGCTTTAGATTGTAGATTTCGATCCCTAATGAGGAAACCAGAAGGGACGGTGGCAAGGAAAACCTCCCTGAGATGAAATGAGGAGGAATCAGACACAAAAGGGAACACGGGCTCTGCAGGGTGATGCCGGATCGTTGCATTATAAAATCATGGTTTTATAATTCATCACAGTATGCAGCTGTATAGTGCCCAGGTTCTGTGAACAAGCCCAAAAAAACAACCAAATGTTGTGAACCAGGAACATCCAAGCAAACAGGATGAGTCAAACATAGTCATAATTCAGTTACTTATGGAAGATACAGCACATAAGAGATTATCTGGCTTTTCATCATTTCATCAAAAGAGAGCTGAAGTCTACCCCAGGAACGCTGAGGCAGGAAGGCCGGGGGTTCAAGCCCCAGACTGCCAAGCTGCCCCTGTTGGGCCCTTGAGCAAGGCCCTTAACCCTCTCTGCTCCAGGGGCACTGTATCATGGCTGACCCTGTACTCTGACCCCAAATTCCTGACAGGCTGGGTTATGTGAAGAAAATAATTTCACTGTGCTGTAATGTATATGTGGTAGAGTCTTTATTTATCTTTATCATTACACCTTGAATGGGACACCGGTCCTTGGCATGACACCATACATACACACTCATACACACCTAGGAGCAATTCAGTGCAGCAAAATCCACCTCCAGACTTCAGAGTGTTCTTACTTTGTCTTGTAGAGGTGCATGATGCCATGGATAATCTCCACAGATGGGTTGCCACTGAAGAAAGAGATCTGATCTGGAAGTTGTTTGGAGGGCGATTCGGGGACTCTTGTGGCATCGCTCTCCTCCGTTTTACTGCTGCCACTTTGCTCTGTTGACTGCGCTCCCCCTTTCTCCTCAGGCACATCTACAAAGGAGCGTGCAATTTTACAGAAATTCAGCTATGTCGCTATACTGATTATTTCTGCTGCTGCTACTACAGACCTGTTTACTATCAGCGTTACATATGGTGGCTTATAAAAGAATTTTCTGAATACTTTGCTGCACCAGTTCAGCACCATACCTCAAACTGAACTCCTGTCAGTGTATGTATAATTCGACACAATTTCTAAAGCCAGTATGAACTATGAATTCTTTAGCAACTAAAGCCAAACTAAGAGGGAAGGGTAGGTAAGTGCAAAACTGAGGAATGAGTCTGGAGCAGTCAATACGACTTTAAGGGGCTAATTCTGTTTTTGTTTGGGTCCCCCCCCTATCACCACCATCATCAATATCACCACCATCACCACCAGCATCATCACGACCATCAACGTCAATATCACCACCATCACCATCATCATCACCATCAATATCACCACCACCACCATCATCACCACCACCACCATCATCATCACCACCACCATCATCATCACCATCAATATCACCACCACCACCATCATCATCACAACCACCACCATCACCATCAATATCACCACCACCACCATCATCATCACAACCACCACCATCACCATCAATACCACCACCATCATCATCACAACCACCACCATCACCATCAATATCACCACCACCACCATCATCATCACAACCACCACATCATCACCATCAATATCACCACCACCATCAATATCACCACCATCATCATCACAACCACCACCATCATCATCAACACCACCATCATCATCACAACCACCACCACCATCAATATCACCACCACCACCATCATCATCACAACCACCACCACACCATCAATATCACCACCACCACCATCAATATCACCACCACCACCATCAATATCACCACAACCACCACCATCACCATCAATATCACCACCACCACCATCACCATCACAACCACCACCATCAACATCACCACCACCACCATCACTATCACCACCACCACCTCATCACCACCACCATCACCACCATCAATATCACCACCACCACCATCACCATCACCACCACCACCATCACCACAACCACCATCACCATCAATATCACCACCACCACCATCAATATCACCACCATCATCATCACCACCACCATCATCATCACCACCACCATCATCATCTCCACCATCAATATCACCACCACCATCATCATCATCACCACCATCACCACCACCATCAATATCACCACCACCATCAAGATCACCACCATCATCATCACCACCACCATCATCATCATCACCACCATCAATATCACCACCACCATCACCACCACCATCAATATCACCACCAACACCATCAATATCACCACCACCATCATCATCACACCACCACCATCACCATCATATCACCACCACCACCATCATCATCACCACCACCACCATCACCATCAATATCACCACCACCACCATCATCATCACCACCACCACCATCAATATCACCACCAACACCATCAATATCACCACCATCATCATCACCAACACTTCTATCAATGCATTCAGGTGATGCTCAGAGTTGGAAGAGAGCAAAAAATGAATTGCGTGTCATTTGAGAAATGACTGTAGAATTTATTCAAACCTGAGCTCGCCATGAGGGTCTCAATCACCATGTCTGACATGGCCCGGCTGCCCATGTGCTGATGGAGGATGGCAGACTTTTCTATCTCCGTCTTGCCCCCTAGTGCCATCCGGGCCGAGGCCAGGGCCTTGTCTCGCATCTCCTCTTCAGACATCTCATCTGTGGGCGAATGGACAGAGACAAAGCACTTCACTATAATCTTTATTATTTCAGTCATCCAGCTAGTTGTGAGAAGTCAAGGCTGGACCTATATATATATATATATATATATATATATATATATATATATATATATATATATATATATACACACACACACACACACACACAGTAATAAACACAAAACCCAGGACAGTGAGCACTGTGTGAAGTCCCGTGATGTTCACCCTGCAAACTGCACAGTCACTCAGGAGAGATGAGGAGTCTGGAGGTGGAGAACACTGAGAGGAAAGTTCTAGAGAAGTCTTGGTTAACATGTTAACTAGTCAGTGGTCTACACTACTACACAACCCTCATTACATTACCTCACTACTCTCCCTTTTACAGCTACTCACTACTTCTAACGATGCACAGCTGCTTTATTCCGGCTATTCAAGTGACAGCAGCTAGACATAGCGAGACTTCCAGCTGGGTAGCTTACCGGCACAGTACTGAAACCCTTGTGGCATGAGCGACTGGTCCGCGAGCTCCAGACGGATCACTACAAGTGATACGCTCATGTGTTAAACTGTCAGCTCGCGCGCGCTAAAGGCTACAGATTGATCTAGCAAAAAGCAAAACAAAGCGCGAGCTCCGTGACACACAAACACCACCGGCATAAAGAAAACGTCACAATATTGCTTAGCAACTATCTACAAACACTGACTTTTTGTAATTTATATCTGAAATAAATTTACTTCAGTATTCAGTTTGTTTGTTTATTTATTTTACAGTTTCCGAATAAGAAAAGACGAGATAACTGAAGTTTAGGAATGAAGAAAATGATCAGTCATCCTTCACTTCCGGGTCAGATGATGTCACGTTTCAAAATAAAAGCTCTAATCAGTTAGATAACGTTATTACTTTTTCAGGGTGTCACGGTAGTGAACGACTGTGTAAAAGAGACACACACGCGCGCGCGCCTGTAGTGAATAACTATAGGATTTGTTCACATTTATCACGAAGACCTTAGACAAAAGTCTCATTACACATCCTAAAATCGGCATAAAATTAATGTTTTTTCTGTCAATGTATTTTTATTTTTATTTTTTATTTTTTACCACCCCATCACTTAATTTATATCAGAAAAATCTAAATAAAAAATATATTTAAAAAATTCCTGGGTCTCAGGAGGATAATTATTTTTCTCTCCTAAAAAGATATTTTACAGAAGACTATTAAATCTCTTACAATTAATAAGCTGAATACAAACAGATTTATTAATCTACCATTTAGTATGAGCATTTTCAAGGGGTTGTTATGCTGCTAAATACTATATATACACACACCACACACACAAAATAACTTTCACGTCTGCCTCTGAGAAAGTCTCTTTTGCTGTTTACTCATCATTTTAGCACTTTGAGCTTTGACTTTTTTGGAGTGTTGTGGGCATGGCCATATTCAGTTCAGCTGTGAAGTGCAGATAATTTACTGGTAATTTACTGGTAATTGGCGTATGTCATCATGTGCACACAAGTACGAAGAAAATAATCGTTTCTGAAACTTTTGTAAATCCGACAAAAATGTATAGTTATGGCTACTGTTGTAGAAAAACCTTTCCAACCTCCAAGTCAAAAAACTTGATAGACAAGGGGTTGTAAATATCAAAATAAATCAAACATTATTTAAGCAATAAAGTTGAGATATCTGAATTCATGCAACCTAACATGAATCTTTTATACTATTCTGAACAGTGTGCTCATCTTAGGCGGGGCTTTCACCACAATTAATTACTCCTGTCTATATGGTGCCTTGCGCAAGACCAGTCCATCAGTTTTTGAAAGAAAAAAAAAAAGCTTTGTAAGTTCACTCTGTACAAAGATCGCTCCTACCGCCTTTTAATGGTTTCTCTCTCCTTAGTTCCCCTGAGGCCCCCAAACCATAGTTTCTCTGAGGCCCCAAAACCATAATGACCTTGAGGACCCCAAATCATAGTTCCTTTAGGCCCAGAAATACCCCAATACCACAGAGTTATATCTAACTTACACAAGTATGCACACAACGTGTCTAGATGTTAATTTATTGCTTGAGTCCTTGTGTAGAGGAGCACAAGGCAACACAGGATTTTTCTAACTCAGTACACACTTATAGTAATACATAGAATACATAGAATATAGCATAATTTTAATATACTCTATTGCTTTTAATTATGCTTCTTTAAATCAACTATATATATATACTTCAGTTATGCTTTTTAAATATACTCTGTACTGCGCAAACATTTACACACAACTTACTAAAGTTTGTTAGTATTTATCATGTTGTCATTATAAGCTGAGAGAAAGAGTTGGGTGCTGAGTCAACAACAAAAATGTTCTTACTAGCATGGTAGTGTGAAGTGCTACGTAGCTGAAAATAGATAGTTGTTTTGTTTAGTTCTGGTCAGCAATGTCACGTTTTTCTGTGTGTTTGATAGCAATGTAATCTGTTTACAACAGAAGTGGATTACATAGGCCTGTTGTTTTCAGTGCAATCTGCTTCCAATGTAGAGAGAAACAATGGGGATTTGTGTATATGTAGTGATAGTGTGATTTAGTTGCACATTTTTGGCAGATGCAGACAGGCACAATAGGGATGAGAAACATTGGAATATGAACTTGATTAGTAAAAAATTTAACAAGTAGACTATAATAGTTGGAAAGACATTTTAATTAGTATTTTCAAATGCTCAGAGGTTGGGTGTTCGATTGGCTCTGCCCTGTGTGTATGGAGTTTGCATGTTCTCCCCGTGCTTCTGGGGTTTCTTTCGGGTACTCCGGTTTCTTCCCCAAGCCCAAAGACTTGAATTGTAGGTTAATTGGCTTTTCCAAATTGTCCATAGGGTGTGAATGAGTGTGCAATTTTGCCCTGTGATGGGTTGCCACCCTGTTCAGGGTTCGACTTGAGCCCCAAGTTCTCTGGCATAGGCTCCAGGTTCCCTGTGTAGGAGAAGCAGTATGGATAATGGATGATATACCATGATTAGAGAATGTGATGTTATAGCATTAATGGTATAGACCTCTGTATAGATACTCACAAAACTATACACTTATTTTATTTATTTATTTTAAACCTTATGATGATAAAATCATAGAAATCATTTCTACATGTTGCTAAACTACTGATGGGTAACAGTTTCTCTACCCAAATGCATTAATACATTTTAGCACTGCAATATAATTTAAAGGTTTAGTCAAAAAAAAATACAGCCCTCTCTTTTGTTGCCTTCCAAACCTCTTAAAACACTTAATGCTAAAGAGAGGGTCACATTCTGAATTCTGCAGTGAAAATGATTGGAAGGTTGCAGACACCTGGTCCTGATTTGCTGAAAATTTCTGGTCCACGTTATTGTAGATAAATATAGAGATACTGTACCATGGTATACCAAACCCATGACATTGGCTTGTACAATGATCATACTGTGAAGATTTGTTGTTTTAGATCTATATTCACTTGCAACAGCAGCAGGTTGGATTTGTAATTTTGTTATTTAACACAACTATAGGGGGTGTCCTGGATCGCAAACACTGTATAGCATATGAACACACATGAAATAGCATTCAAAACACACACAGACTTAATCATGCCACAGCATCACTATTGGGGTTTTTTTCTTTCTTTTTTTTTTTTTTTTTTTTTTTTTTTTACACCCAGGGACATTATTTGCATGTTTGGCTCACAGCATTTTTCCTGGAACACAAAGCCATAAGTAACAGATATACCAGAGTGATCTTTTAGTTTATCTGTTATATGATTCTCTCTCTCTCTCACTCACTCACACACACACACACACACACACACACACACAGATCAAATATCTTTATGTATATGTTTATGTTGACCTCCTTTCATAGCATCACACTTAAACTCCAAATGTTGTACTGTTACTGTTGTACTGTTGCTCCCCATATGCAAAGAAAAAGTATTTGCATATTTCTGAAATGTAAATTATAAAAATGACACTGGTTTTATGATTCATATACAGAATATAGAGACATATATAAAATATTTGGTATTTCATTGCCATGACATGATATACTTATTATTTTTCTTATAATTATATACTAATTTTATTTATTTATTTATTTATTTATTTATTTAATCAATCACCCAAAGAATCCCCACCCTTATATTTCCATGCTTGAGTAGATATTATTATATGGGTGGGACTATTCTGAGCACGGCACAGACACTGACATAGCAGTGGCATTTTAATGTTTGTTACACTGGTCCAATAAACAGCCAGAATATTACTGTACAAATGTAAATAATGAGCCTGATGTCAAAAGATTATGTTCATGAAATGAACCTGTAGTATAGTTATTTTACATTCAATAGGTTTGTGGTTGCAAAACGTTTGAGACCCCACCACTATAATCTTTTATTAGTGTCAGTTTCTGATCACAGGACTGCTGTTGGCTGGGCTTGGTAGACTGTGAAAAACAGAAGTGTTATTTCCTAGCACCGTCTATACACGCATAGCAAACCATACACAGCACACTCATAAATATAAAGGTTCTTCAATGGTTCTTTACAGCACCAAAGAACCTTCTCTAAATGTTGATAAGACTAAAGAGATGATTGTCAACTTCAGGAGAACCCAAGCGGACCACTCTGCACTGCGCATCAATGGAAGAACTGAGGAGAGAGTCAAAAGTATTCTTGGTGTGCACATGACTGAGGACTTCTCCTGGACTCTAGAAGGCCCAGCAGCACATCCACTTCCTGCGGAGGTTGAAGAGAGCCAAACGTCCCCCTCCAATCCTCATCTTCTTCTATAGAGGGATGATAGAGAGCATCCAGAACAGCTGCCTCACTGTGTGGTACGGATACTGCACAGCCTCCAACCGCAATATCCTACAGCGGATGGTGAGAAAAGTGGAAAAGATCATTGGGGTTTCTCTACCCACCATCGTCACCTCATTCAACAACCACTGCATCCTGCACCCCTCTCACCCTTTTCATGGACTATTCACCCTACTACCATCTGGCAGAAGGGACAGGAGCATCCGTGCCACCACCAGCAGACTCGGCAACAGCTTCTTCCCTGAGGCAGTCAGATTACAACCAGCTGTCTCCCAACACTCACCTGGGCTTGTCGAACACCTAACCCAGTAAGACACAGTACTACTGCACACTGCACTTTACATACAGAAGCTGCATCAGTCACTTTATACTATGTAACTTGTTTTTGCTGCTATAATTGTGCTGCTACATTACAAAATAGCTACAGTCCATGTTTAAAATTACAGTCCATGTTCTGTGTATCTCTTGTCCTGTGTATCTATTGTCTGATGTATTTATTGTCCTGTGTATCTATAGTCCTATGTATCTATTGTCTGGTGTATCCATTGTTTTGTTCTGTGTCTTTATTGTTTTGCACTCATATCACACTGTTGTGTATTTGCACTTTATGTAGTCATGCGTACTGTTCCATGTTGCACCATGGTCCCAAAGAAACGCCATTTCGTTCCAATGTATACAAACTATATAGAGGAATGACCATAAAGACCCAATTGACTTGACTTCTTCTTGTCAAGAACAATTTTTCATTGTATAGGGTTCTCGAGTTGAGCAACATGGTTCTGTGGAGATTAAAGAAGTTTTTGTTTCATTATAGGTTCTTGAAAGTAGTGTATTAGTTCTTCAAGGTATCATCCCTTGATAGGTTAAAGTAAACCCTATAAGATTCTTTATGGGACTGGTAAAGGTTCTCCTGGCATCACTCTTAAGACCATTACTATAGTTCCTGAAAGTAATGCTTTAAAAAAAAAAAATAAATAAAAAATAAAAAACTTATGATAACTTCAATTCAATTCAGTTTTATTTGTATAGCACTTATAACAATGGACATTGTCCCAGAGCCGCTATATATATAGATATAGATTTTGGGGCGCACGGTGGCTTAGTGGTTAGCACGTTCCTCACACCTCCAGTGTCCGGGGTTCGATTCCCGCCGGGGATGTGTGCGGAGTTTGCATTTTCTCCCCATGCTGCGGGGGTTTCCTCTGGGTACTCCGGTTTCCTCCCCCAGTCCAAAGACATGCATGGTAGGCTGATTGTCGTGTCTAAATGCTGATTGGCGTGACTGGCGTGCCCTGCGATGGACTGGCCTTGTACCCAGCCTTGTGCCCGATGCTCCCTGGGATAGCAATAATATGTGAAAGCAATAATATATTTTTGTACAGAGCATAATAGAACTGAGGCATCAGGAATCCCAAATATAGCAATCAATGGGCAACGTTTTAAATCTACACTGAGAATAATGGACATGATAATAAAGAAACCAGTCCAAAAACCTCAGAGACCAGGGCATAAGAAAAACATATGGCAACTTCTGGATATATTACAGGAAATCTTGACTTAGACAAATGGACCCTATGTAAAACTTTGAATTGTATGAGTCCAAGACAAGCACAAGAAGTGGTAGGCTGTATCCTACCTATAGCACGTTCCCAACACTCTTCACTTATTTGTACTCCTAACTCCGTTTCCCATGCATTCTTAATTTTGGTACTCAACTCACTAACTAATGTCAGAATAAAATCATAAATCTTAGAAATCATTCCTGATGTGGATTGTTTGAAAACAAGCTTTCCCAAGCCTGTTCTGGATGTGCAGAGCGGAAATTAGGAAAACATCTGGAAACAAAACTTTGAATTTGAAAATAATGAAACAGATGCATCACAGGGAGGTCATAAGTAGATGACAAATTGGCAAAGCTATCAAAGACACTATCGGCATATAGATTTTTAAAATGGTTTAATGCCCTTGTCATACCACCATACCATCAAAAATGTAGCGTCCAAAAACAATGGAGGAAATAAGTTGTTGCTTAAAAGACCAAAAGAGGATGCACCAACAAATTTAAAGCACCATCTAAATTGATACCAAATCTTAAGTGTGTTAAGGAAAACCTGATTATCAGTATATAGGGAGAGTTTTGTAGGTAGAGAGGAATAAAGTAAAGCAAGTATAGAGGATTGACTGACTGACTGACTAAATCAAAAAGAAAGATCTGACTGTTGGAGAGAAAATGCTGCACTATTGACGGGAAAACAGTCGCTGTGTAGTACTGTAGTACTGTACTGTAGCTGTGGTATGAGTGATGTGTCCATCACGAACGAGTCGACTCTTCTAGATGATCCGGCTCTTTTCTTGCTGTGTAATTGAATCTCACATCTGTTCTCACATCTGAATGGGAATGTTGAAGCACTTGTTTGACTGTCAGGTTGTTTTTGAGACAGCATGACGGGGAGAATCTGAGATTTATCAGGAAAAACTGCAAATGAAGTACAGACACAACGCTCACTA
>CM022763.1:14352174-14424674 GCA_012411365.1 Ameiurus melas | reverse complement strand
AAACCTGGATGACCATGTGCTCAAATACGATCTGGAGGGACTTGAGAAAACCCTTAAAAGAGAGGTTTTTGGACAGCAGGAGGTTACTGATGGCCTGTTGGGCCATTTAAAAGATTACTTGTCCACATATGTTCACAGTAAACCTTTGGTTATTTCTCTTCTTGGGCCCAGTGGTGTAGGAAAGAGCCACATAGGAAGGCTATTGGCTCAGCACTTCCGTTCTCTGGTGGGCGAGCAGCTGGTCATGCAGTACTTCGTGCTCCACCACTGTCCCACAGAAGGAGACATCCCACTCTGTACCGTAACTATGACCTCCCAAGTCTCTGAGATGGTCACTCAGGCTGAAGAAGAGGAGAAGATCCCCCTGTTCATCTTTGATGAGATGGAGCACATGCCTACTGAGCTGCTGGAAACTTTGCATGGTCTCATCGCGAAAAAAGAGAATAACGAATATTTGAACGCCATCTATATCCTCATCAGCAACCTGGAGCAGGAAGAGATCACAAAGTTTGTGCTGCAGAACTCCACCAGCATCACCATTTCGGGCCGAGGATATGTTAGCAAGGAGTTGAACGCTTTGCTGCTTAGTAATCTCAAAAAGCACCACTTGCTTTGGCAAGAGGCAGAGTTGCTGCCTCTCACACTTCTGGAAAAAAGCCATGTCATGCAATGTTTTATCGATGAAATGTCCCGGGAAGGATTTTACCCAGAGCGCTCTCATGTGGAAAGACTAGCAGATGAGCTGGGTTACTATTCTGTGGGTGAACGAGAGTTTTCACGCACTGGATGTAAGCAAGTGGTGGCAAAAGTGAATCTTCTGTGAAACCAAAGGCTGTGAACACTGAGATCATGCAGAAGTCAGTACTTTTAGAAGAATATTGGAGGAATAAACTGATGTCAAGATCAGTACTAGTCTGTGATGGCTGGAAAAGACTGGCATGGTTTCTTTATTTTTATAGCTCTAAAGAATGTTATGAATGTTGTATTTTAAAGAAAGTTCAATTTTTTTAATGCTTTCCCCCCCCGAAAATATTTGTTAAATAGAAAGTGTCACCAACTACTTCTCTCTCCTGCACACACACACACACACAGAGTGCAGAAGGATTCCTGACTACCTTGTTTTGCAGTTGGCTGTTACTGGTAAACTTCTGTAGGCTGGAACATGTCAACAAATGGTGAATTCCCCCAAGAGAAACTAGGGTGGTGCCTCTGAGACCTTTTCAGGAAAAAAACTTTGAATGGAACATTTCAGGACAGACTTACAAAGCCAAAGGTTTTAGTGATATACTTAAAACAGGTAGGAGTAAAAAAAAAAAAACAAGGTTGAAGTGAATGTACTAAAACCTGACCATTTGTGGGGAGAAATGTCTTGGGATCACTGTTAAACCCCTGTGAATAAGCTGTGTCTTAGTGTCAGTCCTCCATTTTAGATCAGGAGAAGCATTGGCATAATCATGTAATGGATTTCCAGAAGTTATTTTTTTTTTGGAAGACTTTCTACAGCTCTGGGGTCAGGATCACAAACACACACATTACACTGTAAAAACATACATCAAACCAGAGGTTTACAGTGCAGATAATTCAGTAGGACCTATGAATGACTCTGTATGAAGGACTGCATGAACATGTTATTATACCATAGTTATAAAACACATAAGTAAAACTACAACTCTAAATAGTTATCCTGTCATTTCTACAAAAAATAATATATATATATATTTTTTTAAGTGATCTGTAGCTAGAAAATTTGAAGTAAAATGTCTGAATACAATCAGGTCTGATAAATAATAATAATAATGATAGTACAACACATTGAATATGTTCAACTCAAAGTAAATGACATTTATTGCTCCCATTAACACCAGTTTTCATTTCAAGTTTATTGCAGGATGTTGATGAAGGAATTTTTGACATGTCTCTCACTACTCACGTTTAAACACCTGTGTACCAACTAAAAGCCATTAAACTGCAACCTATTAGCATGCCTACTTTTCATACTGAAATCCTGCAGAAGAGAGCAGCTAATGCTTCACTTATATTACATTATGCAAAGTTATCTTCAGTAATCAAACACCAAAAAAAGTTCTTCGATTAAGCATATACCAACTTCAACTCCCGTTAAACGATATGAAACCTGGTTGTAGTGTTTTGTTTTAATAACAATTACTTTTCAGATATTTTCAGACCTCAGAACATTCCTATTCATTCATTCATTCATTGGTGGACCATTTATTTAGCAGATGGAAACATTTAGCGTTCAAGTGTTGACTGAGTCACTCAAATCAGCACCAATTATCACGTCTTTATTTTTCAATCAAGTGACGTGATGGGGTAATGCTTGTGAACAAAGAACGGAACGGAACATGTAGGATAAATACCACTAGGGTGGGCATTTATGCTTCAAGTTCAAAGCCCAGTCCAACTTTGTGTCCTCCAGTGTTGAAATTCTTGCCATCGATGAGCGCAGAGAGTGTCACCTTCACACCTAAATACCGCAAGGAGGGATGGGTTTTGTAATGGAAGAAACAGCTGAAAACTTCATGTGCAAAAGATTATAAATGCAATGATTACCTGGTCGCAGACACTGAGTGTAACCAACTCCAATCAGACTGGCATTGTTCACCTTGGCCTGTGAGGGCAAAATTAGAGACAAAATATCAGGAGTTTTATATTTTTTTCCCTCACTTTAATCATTGTCCAGTTGTCCATTGTGAAGTCTCCTTCCATGCTAATAGAACGGTCCTCAATCAAAGCAATCGTGCCTGACATCTCATAGATCGCCAATGAGTTGGTTGGTGACTGCATCCAACACTCGCTCTATAAGTCCAACTTTCTATAACTCAACTTTGAGAAGAACCACTCGCTCTTTTATTTTTAGGAGCGAACAGCAAAACCTTACCATGTTTGAGATTGCTGAGTTTTTCTACTAGCAATGTCCCTGTGACGTCAGTACAGCAATGAACCATGGGAATAACAAAAATACAGCGCCAACCAACAAATTTGCACCAGAGTCACTAAAAACAGTAAATATTTCAATTGAATAAATTGTGTTCTGAGGTGGAGTTTCCTTTTAAATGCTGTAAATTAAATCTTTTTTTGGTTGTTAAACTAAATACACTCTAACCTGTGTGATAACCTAAGTGATACAGGATTTTATAGATCTTAGGATTTATTCAAGAGTCTTGGTCTCTGCTTAGTCATTAGTGGCATCATGAGCCGTTGTCCTGACCACTCCAAGCCCACTAACTCACAGACAAAGAAGCATCACTGTCCAGCTGGTATTTGGCAGCGATGCCAAAGCGTGTGTTGTTGCTGCCAGCAGTCCAGGCCAGAGTGACTGCAGTCTCCAGCTGATCGTTCACCTTCTGGTAGACAGAGCCTCCGAACTCGGTTCCATCATTTCTGAACCAGAGAAAGTCATATTTAGGAATCATCGAAGACAGCAATAAAATATCAACAGCAATAGAAAGAAAGAGGGCTAAAAATTAGAGACAGATAGCTTTAGAGGTTAACTGATTTATCGGTTTTGCAGATTAATCTGCGCCAATAACTGATTGCTGGAACTATAGGTTATCGCCAAAAATCCACAGCAGTAGTTTTTCAGGATTGTGCGGCTGAGAAGGGTCCGCCGTCATTATACAGCATGAGAGCGGCCTCTAGAGGCAAAATATATATTTTTAAAAAAAGATCACATTAATTTTGTTGTGTTATTTGAAATGATTTTTTTTTAAATATTCATTTTAGATGTCTTTTTTATTAGTTATTTGGAGTGTTACTTTTTGGTTCAGTTTGAATGTATATCTTTCATTTACTTTAATAATTCTTAATTAATATATATTAATATTTATATAAAACGTACAGTAGGTTTTCATGGTACAGTCAAGTATTGTTTATTTTTGTAATAAAGTTCATCAATATTTTAATTTGAATGTTATGATTTCATTCAGTATCGATTTTAAAAACTAAAAAAAAACTAAAAATCGGTTGATTAACCGGTTATAGGCAGGTAGCGCCCAACTTAGTCATCGGTAAAATCCAGTATAGGTCGACCTCTACTCTGCATGATGACATTAGCCTTCACTAGATATCATCCATGTTAAGTTTTAATGATTTGATGCTGGCATTACATTTTTATCTAGCCCCTGAAACTCACACATTGGTGTGAAGCTGGAAATCGCCAGCCTTGTAGCCAAGAGCAAAGTTGTTCTGCACCAGTTTGGACTTGGCTGTGTCAAATGCCATTTGGTAACCAGCCAACCAGCCCGCGTAGCCCAAAACAGCCGCGGAATGCACGACTGGGCCCTCGAAGTCAACATCGCAGGACAGGTTGATGTAGTCCCGCTTGTAGCCAGTCTTCAGCTTGCCACTCTTCTTGCTATGGTAAAAGTAAGAGAATATTAGTGAGTGCATAGTTAGTTAGCTTCCTGATGAACTTATTTTCTATTGTCACACTTCATGTGACATAGTTAAAGTAACAGATAAACAGTTTACAAAACTACATTAAATAATACCAATCTAGCCTATTGTCCCAACAGCAGAACTTTTCTTCATTCTACCAATAAACAGGGCTCCCAAATGGTGTAGCAGGCATAAGCATTCTTGCAAGCATTGCGGGAGTAATAGTTTGAATACTGAAGGTGCTACAGTCATCCCTGCTCTCTAGCTAAGAAAGGAAATGTTTACCTCAGCCCCTGTCAATGTGATGCTAACTAATGCCATTCATCGGTTATGCATTTTATGTATTTAAAAATAAATAAATAAAAATTATATAATTAATTTTTTAAAGGAGAAAAAAAGAGCAGTTAGCCTCTGTTCCAAGAACACTGTAGTGGTGACTTGGCTAGCAGGTGAATACTGGCTACAACTGAAACCAAACCATTTAGTTCCATTTGAAAATGTAGCAAGAACACCAGTGTACTAACACTAGCTACAACATGGCCAGTACATACCTCACAGTACTATCTAAAAATGTCTTGTCTCATGAAAACCACTCACCCTGTGTTTGGAACAAAGGATGTATCAAGAGCCACCTTCAAGCCCTTGGCCAGCTGCTCAGAAGAGAGAAATCATTTTACACCAATGATGCTATTAGTAATAATGTGTAATAAAGTAAACGAATTAGGTATTTTCCAGAGGCTTTTCACACCTGGTCCTCCACTGAAAGTTCGGTAGCGAGAGTGTTGTCCGTGTTCCATTTCTGATTGAGACCCAAGCCCAGCTCCTTCAACTTGTACTTGGTCTCCAAACTCCCGCCAGCCTTGCCAGAGTCAATATTTGTAGATCCAGATGTGTTGAATTCCTGGAGGCGAATACGAGAGAGGATTTAAGGACTAAACCAAATAAACCACACCTACAGAAGAATTCCAAAACTGTATTCCAGCAAAGTCAAGTTATAAAATAATTCTATTAATAAACAATCTCGACCTACCAGTATCAAGTTAATTTTATACTGAATGTATGAAAATATTAAGCATCTAAAAATGGATGTACAAATACAAATAATAGCAATTAATCAACGTTTAATGTATGAAAAGTCTCCTTGTTACTTTTTCCTCATACAACCCCCCCCCCCAAAGCATAGGACAAATGAACAATTGGAGATGATAAAAAAAATATATCATGGAATCGTTTTGTTTAACAAAATTTAAATCAAAATTTCATTCCCCACTTTTTATAATAATAAAGTCTGGAGTAACATATGGAATTATGTTGTGATAAAAAAACCAAAATAAATGACAAATAATTAAATATTTGAGCATCTTCAAAGTAGACATTCTTTCTACCTAGAATATCCAGAAATGTATTCTTGGCATATTCGAGTGATTTCTTGAGGAATTTCCCTGAGATGATTTTTAAACAGTATTAAAGGAGTTCACACTGACGCTGGACTCTTACCAGCTGCTTTTCTGAATATTTCACCCCGAGTCGTCCATTTAAAAAAAATATTTTTGTAAATAAAATGTTCGTTTACTAATGAAAGAAATGAATATGTTGGCACGGTGATAATTTTGTCTACAACACCGATTTCATACATTTAATCATACACCTTCAGATCAGAAGGCTTTTAAGATCACAAGAAACATTTCAGTCGAGTGTCTACAAACTTTCGACTGGTAGTGTAGTAATAATGTAGCAATCTGACTCAAAGACCAAAAGAAAGGAAGTTACAGGAAACAGGCAGTAACAGGAAATCCGGTTCTGCGTTAAAAGAAAAAAAACAAAAAGTGGAGAGCAAGGAAAAACATCTCATTAACTCACAACTCCATTCTGCGACTTGGTCTTGAGGTCCAACTTTACGATTCCGAAGCCTAGAAACAAAGCATGAGACAAGAAGGGGCTAGAAACGCTGCTTCTTAAAATACAGGAAATCATTGAAAATAATTATTCTCTTATTAAACCCATACTACAAGTAGGAACTTACCGTAGCCTTTGCTAAAGATATCCTTCGCCGCTTTTCCCAGGTCAGAGTAGTTAGGAGGAACAGACATTGTACCTAATAAAGTAAAAAGTCTCAATCAGGGACAACAAGGATACAGGACTGTCCGGGTACATACTGTGTGTGTCAGATTATATGAACATGATCCCCACTGTAAGTCACGTCACACTGTAGGGTCTCAGCTGTCATTAATGTCATGACAGTCAAGACTCGAAAAAACAGACGCACACAAGAAGACTCGTACGGAGTAAGAGAAGCCACAATACAGGACTGTGCCACAAATCTTCTGACATTGCCAGAATTTAATCGGAGGAAAAATTTGATCAGCCATTAATCGGCTGTCGGGGAACACGTCAAACTAGCGATCAAAGACTATAGAGTTTGGCCTCGGATCATAGGAGTCTTTTAAGATTCTCAAAATTGGTCTCAGACAACCAAATCGTACAGTGTGAACCCGGATTAACACTGGTTCTGAAGTCTAGACGCTTTACAGTACATCTATCCATCTATCTAATCTGAATATCAATAAAAAACGTTTTTGTATGACCTCTTCTTTGTTGGTTTTAAACTGTTGATCGTCGATCGTCAACGCTTAACGTAATGCTGCTTAGGCAATCTTGTGCAGCGCTGATGTAATCCCAAGGGCTGTACAGCTACGATACGGATAATTTGACAATATTAACGCGTGTGATGTTAACGCCGTGATGTTTAATGACACAACACAGATCACGAACACAGGACACTAGTCGGGTTAAAGCACGCTGAGATATACCTCGATATCGGACATCGTTTGGTATTAGAACCTCGCGTCGAGTCAAACGTTTCCCTGAGAGGATGGAAATTAAACACTAGACTACCTGATGACTTCATTACTGTACCAAGTTACTTATTGAATTCAGAACTTTTTTAATCCGTGTAGCTGCAGATTGAAAACAAACAAACACCCATCCTCTTGATGATCTTTTCTAACCTTGAACTAGAGTCACGTGGTTTCTGCTGCCAAGAGTAACTGCACCATCAGGAAGACTTCAAGGACAAACCCCCCCTGTGATGGGCCTTTTACACACACTACACTAACCCTGGGCCACAAGGACACTCCAAACCTCATTTAAAGCAACATGTTATAACGACAAGGGCTGAACAAATCCACTTTATTTCATACAAAGAGATCATATTATTATTATTATTATTATTGAGTTAGGGTGTTATAATAATAATAATAATAATAATGCTCAAATGGAGGCCGGTTTTTGCTATTTTTCTGTTTATATATAAACTATTTCTCTATAGTTTTTGAAAGCAGCCTTTAACGGTCATTAATTGGTGCAGAAGAGATGCTTCAAGAAGAACAAGGTTACATAAATCACTTAGGACTTGATTACACAAATAAAGGGCTGCAGCATTACTAATAAAGCTCTCTAGAGTTCATGATCTGTAAAGCTCACAAATGTGACATGATCAATTCAAGACATGACAAAGATGACGTGCTAAGTCCTTTAGCATGCCGCCCTGACCATCTCGAGACTCGAGTAACCTCTAGCGTTTCTCACAAAAATGGCGTATGTCAGGAGCCTGACGCAACACAAGTCTTTCTCTCTCTCTCTCTTCTTGATTTTAAACACAATAATAGAAATTTCATACCGACACTGTAACAAAAGCTTGAACCCACAAAAGCTTTTGTCCTTCTGACGCAACCAGCTAGCTCTTCAGTGTGTGTCTGTGGTAGATACGCTAGCTTTTACACAACGGATCCAACAAAGCCGCAACGGAGACCGCACACTTCCGTACTAAACAGTACGCCAAGCAGTGATCTACCGCAGCAAACGCCCGCAGCTGCGCACTACTCTGAAATACTACTTAGTACGGTAGTGTGCGTTTCCAGACATGGCCAGAAGGGGGTGCTAATGGTCTAAAGAGAATGTGATGTGAAGGTGGACAATTTACACAGCACGATTCAAAGTAAAAGTGTTTCAGACCGTATAAAATCACGTTTCCTTACGTTGTAAGGCTTAAATCAATCAATCAATTTAAATGGTGGAAATGTGAAAGGTAATATGAAAGATTCATTAAAAAAATCATTATATCTATTATGATCATCATTGCGCCTTTTCACCTGACCTCTAGGGGGCACCATCAGCTGCGGCTAACGGTTTAACTGCAGTCAATGAAACGGTCATTTTGTGTTCATAATGACTGCATGTTTAAAGTATTTTATAACTTTATTATTAACTTTATTGAAAAAGCATACACACACAGACACACGGTCAAAAGTTTTATAACACCTCAATTTTTCCAGTTTTATTGAAATTTACTCTGAAAATAAAGCATAGGACAAATGAACAATTGGAGATAAAAAAAAAATCATGGAATCGTTTTGTTTAACAAAATATAATCAAAATTTTTTGACTCATCAAAGTAGCCACCTTTTGCAGATATAACAGCTGAACACACTCGTCGTATTCTTTCTACAATGGAAATCAAATATTGTTCGGAAATATTCTTCTTCTTCCATGATTTGAAGCCTACCATCTTGTTCTTTTCTTCTAAGGTAGTTCTGACATAGTCTGGAGGTATGTTTTGGGTCATTACCTTGCTATAGGATGAACCCCTGACCAACTAGGCATATACAAAATATAGCAGTTTTGGTTCAGGGTGCCAATCAGTTTGTGCAATTCACAGACTCTGGATCCAGCAAAAGCTCCCCAGACCAACACACCTCCTCCTCCATATCTGACAGTTGGTGTCACACACAGAGGAACCATCCTTTCGCCTACTCGACGGCATACAAAAACCCTGCACGATGAACCAAAGATTTAAAATTTTGATTCATCTGTCCATAAGACCTTCTTCCAGTCTTCTGCAGTCCACTGGCAGTGCTTCATGGCCCAAGCTAGCCTCTTTTTTATTTTGCCACTCGCAATGGCTTTCTTACTGCCACTCGACCTGTCAAACGAAGTCTTCTCTTCACAGTTGAAACTGAAACTTGCTTACTTCGACCAGTGTTAAGCTGTGCTTGAAGCTGTTGTTCTGTGAGCAACCTATCACGCAAGCTGTTGACTCTCAGAAACCTGTCATCTGATTCTGTTGTGGCTATGGGTCTGCCTGACATCATCATGTCGGAGTTTCCTCCAGTTTCCAAGTGCCTTTTGACTGTGTAGAAAACTGTACTCACTGACACCTTGGCTTTCTTTGCAATTTCTCTAAACGTAAGACCTACACTTTTAATGGTTATAATGGTCTGTCTGACCTCCTTTGTTAATTGCATTTTTCTCACCATTATGAGAACAGTATACTGCTTCCTGCAGTACAGTACTTTCCAAATAATGCTTAAAAGGCTTTAGTAACACAGTCTGTTCCAACACTGCTTTTATACAGACAAAGAGTTTGTAAGTGATCAACAAAAGTTGGGACACCTGTAGGAATTGTTAGCATCAACTCTCAAGGTTTCATTTATTTCCATTGCTGCAGAACAGCTGGAAGTTGTTAACAAATTACTTGTTTCCTGAAAAAGGCCTTTTCGTATAAATTTGTAATGTACATTATTTTTCAGTTTTTGGTAACATAAACATTTTTAACCTCGGGCTGTTTAACTCTTACCTTTGTACCATTAATATTATTCATTGAACTTTAATCGCTTAAAGTGAAATACAAACTGATGATATATATATATATATGAGATTTAAAAAAGTAGGTTTCATTGCCCAGCAGAACATTGCTAAGAAAATCACACTGCCTCCACTGGCTTGCCTTCTTCAACTAAGGGGCACACACCAGGTCACCGTCTTCCATTGCTCCATGATCACGAACCCATCGTAGGTGCTTTCAGCAGTGGACAGGGTTCAGCATGGGCACTCTGACCAGTCTGGGGCTACGCAGCCCCATAAGCAGCAAACTACGATGCAATGTGTGTTTTAACATCTTTCTATCATAGCCAGCATGAACTTTTTCAGCAATCTGTGCTACAGTATCTCTTCTGTGGGATCAGACCAGACGGACTAGCCTTCACTTCCCACACTCATCAATGAGCCTTTGATGCCCATGACCATGTTGCCGGTTCACAGGTTGTTCTTTGCCTTCACCTTCTCTGGATCACTTTTGCTAGGTACTAACCACTGCATACCAAGAAAACCCCACAAGACCTGCGGTTTTCGAGATGCTCTGACCCAGTCGTCTAGCCATCACAATTTAACCCTTGTCAAAGACACGTAGACCTTTACACTTGCCCATTTTTCCTGCTTCCCACTATGTTGAGACCACATGGAAAACCTGGGATTTTTTCCGCTTTAAATTGTAACTAAACAGATGCTTTTGGGATTAAAAAATGTAGAATTTAGGATATATAATATTGAGAAATATTTAAAACAGAAAAACTGTGGCAGATTCTTCAATATGCTCAGTAATAATTACCAGCTAATTTCCTTATAAAAGTTTCATAAAAGAGTTGTCATACTGGATATAGACTTTAATTTTATTTAGTTCATTACTGTTTACTCCTCTTTATAGTCTTTTTTATTATGTAAAAACATATCATTTCATTATTTTTGAAGGCATCTTTGCTTTAAAGCATTTCCTTGCATGTGCCTAATACTGTATATCTCTTGCTGATGTATATGATCTATAACATATATAAAAAAAACCTGTCTCCATCTTATCTTTCCTACTGGGGGCCACTAGAAGACTACAGAAGGGCCATAATTAAAGGGCGGTGTCACGATAGACATTTTTAAGGTGTTTTTTTTAAAGGTGCATTTCTAGAAATGACCAAAGCACACGATCAAAACTATCCCGTTCCACCTTAAAGCGGCTTGTTTGTGAACAGTATGGCGCTACGTACGTAAAAGCGGAAGCCCCGCCCACAGGGCTGATGTTCCGTTTTACGCCCGTCGCTGACGGCAACCAGGAAACTTTGTGCTGTCAAAAAAAAAAGGAAGAAAAAAAAGCAGCGTGTGTACAGCTCTGGATAGACTATACTTATAGGAATTAACCCTGGATCAAATATAAAGTTACGGTAGCGAGGACACGCGGTGCCATTACTATAAAATACTAAAGCATGTCAGGAGAGGCGAAATTCGTGAGTCCCTTCCCCAGACCCCGGTGTCTGTCTGCAGCTGCGCCCGCTGGAAAAGCCAAACTGACTCACCCGGGAAAAGCCATTTTAGCAGGTAAGCTGATTCTTCAAACACACACACAAACTCATATATATATGTGTGTATATATATATATATATATATATATATATATATATATATATATATATATATATAAAATCTTTGACAGTATGCTTGACTGAATCAGATAGGGAGCTCACATGTTGTAGTGTTTCAGCCATTGCTTGGTTCAGAGCTGTAAGAGTAACACAGCTGGTGCTTTCTACAGGACCTGGTCACACAAACCCCAGCACACTGCAGGCAAGTATCTGCTGTGATCTGGCATGTACATGTTACACAGTGTGTGGAGATCTCTTAATGCTTGGTATTCTTGTTTTTGTTTTGTTGTTTGAAGCTCTTGGTCTTTCCAAGTGTGCTCTGCCTGTATGATCCCCATCAGTCAAGTGTTTTTTGCTTGCAGACAAAATGGTATGTCTGTGTTTATGCAGCACGAGAGATATGCCATAGTCAAAGATTTGAGAATGGCTCTGCTGGAAGGAAAATACTACAGTATGATCACCGGTTTTTAATACAGCATGGTATCTGCATGAGTTTGACACACAACTTGTGTATTTCCTAAGCAAACAAGTCATTAATGGTTTGTTAAACGGTTCAACGGTTCCAGTACATTTGTTCTTGATTCTTGACACACCACACCTGGATAATGAGAAGATCTCACAACGCTGAGTCTATCCGGTTGTATTCGGTTTTATTTTGTACAGCTCTTTTAACAAAAGACACTACCACAAAGCAGATTTACAGAAACCAAGATGTTGATTTAGACCCTAATGAACCACCCAAATGTGACCAACGACATGAGGGGATTGAAGCCTTGCGATGAACCTGACTTGACAGGGAATGGATCTTCTTCTGTGTGATGCCGGAGAACGAGGTTAGAAATCATGACAGGTTTAGAAGAGTAAAGACAAACGTGTGTGTGTGTGTATGTGTGTATGTGTGATGAAAGGATATTCAGTTTGAGCACATTGGAAATAAAAGTCCTGGCATGAGCACAGGACAGGCTTAACCCTCCTGTTCCGTTGGAAATTTTTATTTTACATCCATTATGTTATGGGTCAGTAAATCTTTTATTATGGCTTGTCCGAGACAAGCCATAAGAAGAAATATTTCCATGTAAATTCAGAACCTTAAATGAGGAAAGTCAAAACATTTCAATGATAAAAAAGAGATTCACCAATATTTCAGACATCTCCAATTTTCAAATGTGGAAATGGGTCAAATGACCCATAACATGATAGGAGGGTTAATGATTACAGCAGCCGTTCTAAAGTACAAGATTTATTTCAGATTTCCGTTTGAACATATACCACTATTACGTTTATTGTCACTTTTTTTGCTCTAATAGATCCAAGAGGTCAGAAATCTGTTAACTGGGTCTTCATTGGGTTTGCGTTTTAAATAGTCTTAATGCTATTCCAGTATTTGTCTCTTGTTTTAATATAAAACCCCTTCTTGGAGCTCTAGTTGTCCCTCATTTCTTTGTCAAAAGGACCGAATGAGCAATACATGATCAGCAATACGTGGTTGACCCTGAGCTGTTTAACCTTTTCCTCTTTAGTAGTCAATTTAAGAGATGGAATTTTATACGATCGTGCACACTTTGCTAATTGGATGAAGTGCATGCAATGTAGGGAGTCACCATCCATGTCTTAAAAATACAATGTTCACGTCAGGAAATTTAATGCTCCAATAATGCCAATGTTTTATTAGCATCTAATAATAACTGTTCAAATTCTTTAACTCTGAGACCGACATTACGACCTTTTTCAAGGTACGACTTCGTTCCTTTATTTTTGCATATTTTACATGTTTATTCAGTTCAACAAATACATCACTTTTATAGATCTAAGGCTATGAGGAAGTGTCATGCAGATTAAGGCATACCAGATCATCCCAGAAATAGAAACGTTTCTTAGCTGTATTTAATTGTGATGCACATAGATGTTGGCATGTGATTGTTCAGCATTTTTGTGCTTCAGTGAACGAGCCAATGATTCAGCATTTCCAAAGACATATCACACTTTTCTGGCTAGGCAACTGCATGCTCAGTTGGAACAAACCCAAAGGTTGGGTTTGTACTATTGTCAGGCTGGCCTATCCTATTCATATCGATGTGAAATGTGTGCATTTTGTAATCAGATGTGCATCACTGTCTTCTTTAAGAGATTAAAGTTGGACTGTCCTTTGTAGATTCCCTAGTTTGTTGTAAGTTTAACTTGTTTGTAATCTTTGCACTCACGCTGATAGTCATATAGTCATCACAGTTGTAGAGTGAATGTCATAAGATTGGTGATCCTCTCAGCCAGCCCAGCATCTGATTTAAGTTCATACCCTGAGATTTAATTAAACTAGCTACAGTGAACATTATTGAGTGAAAAGCTTTAGAAAACAACCAGAAGCTGCTGCTGATAAGATGAGATGATCATGATCGTTCTTTCCACTCATACACTACCCCCCTCCCATACTTAATAAACCTGCATGACAAGTTGAAAATAAACTTCTTCACTTCCTTTAATTCAGTAAATACCTGTTAAACAGGTACACTGGTTACTGGAGAACTGGGATTATTTTTTTTTAAACAGAACTTTGTTGGGTTCAGTACATGGTAGTTTGGCCTCAGCGTCGATTGTAGCACAAATTATGAATCATTTCGTGGGGGAACGTGAAATAATGCCAGGTCACACGAGACATGTGTCACTATTCAGTTTGTATATTAAGACATTATATATTAAGAGTTCGGTTTGCTCCTGCGGGTTCAGAAAACGTTATAGGAATTATAGGAGTGCCTTTCCTGCTTAGGATATGCACAGTGCTGCATATAATAAGACACCTTAAAAAGAAGCCTGTGTTTATACAGCCTTCTGAATGGAAAATCAAGGGTAGTTACAGTATAATTAGACTGTAGAGTTTATATGGAGCAATAGACAAAAGGAAGTGGCAGTTATGCCGGTGGACACCTCTTCTTAGTGAGAGTAGCTGGGAGGAAATGAACACAAAGGTCAAACATTCAAATAAAACTGTAGCTTTCATACAGCTCATGGGGGTGTGTAGAAAAAGTCTCTTATAACTTGATAAACCTTGAAGAGCACACTGGGATTGACTCTTGTCTGGCTGCAGTTAGCAGGTAATCACCGAAACGGGATGATTATTATATTTACATTTAGGATGTTTGGAAGACGCCCTCATCCAGAGCGACATACATTTATTTCATTTATACAACTGAGCAGCTGAGGGCTTTATTCAGTACCACTAACCTTCTGATCAGTAGTCCAACGTCTTAACCACTGAGCTACCACTGTTACATAGTTACATAGGGGGCATAATTTGTCATAGATTTAGGGGCATTGCACACCAGAGGTGTGCAAAGTACCTTTTGTAAAAGTAAAACTATAAGGGACTCCCAAATGGCGCAACAGAAAAGTATCTGGAGAGCATGAGTTCAAACCCTGATGATGCCACAGCTGTCTGTGGCCGGGAGTCCAAGAGTTCAAAAATAGCCAGTCATGGGTGTCTGTGAGCTCATGCATGTGGGGCTATCTGCTCGAACTGCTGTTCATGACATTGCATGAACAAAAATTAGGTGTTTGGAAATAGGTTTGATGGTCAGGTGTCCATATACTTTTGGCCATACGTCTCTTTGGTCCAGGAAAGCTGTACCAAAACTGACCTTGTTCTCTGACCCCAGTTCCTTCCAAGGTAGCGTATATGTCAAAAATAAATAAAAAATCTGAGCTTTATGCACATGTATATGTATAAGTATAATGACAGTGTTACGTTTCAGTGTAGGTCAGTGTATTGTTGGAGCAGTACAGAGCAGTAGTGGTTGAATTACAGGGTGAGGAATGTTTGCTTGGTACACATTAGACTCCTTACGATAAATTCATGATGTAATGAATTTCACAGCAAATATTGTGTCTGAGGCCCACGGTCTCTATACTTTTACCAGATGGCATCAGGAATGGCTTTTATTTCATCCTTTATGAAACATGTCTATCTTTTACCTGTGTTTATTATTCACATTTTAAAAGCAAGGATTCATTTGAAATTGAAGTCTGTCTAAATATGAAAAACACGTTAATGCATTAACGACTAACAACTCTATTTTGACTCGATTTATGTGCTTGTAGCTTTCTGTCGTTAGACAGGTTTCAGTTAAACACTATGTTCATTTACCTTGATCCAAATCCTTCTATCTTCGGGACAGAATAACATGCATGCGTGTGTCTGGTTGTGTCTGGTGCCTAATAAGCAGTGTGGGAATGCGACGTGTCATTACCCGTTGCTGTATTGTAACAGGCGTGCAAAGAGAGCAAAGAGCTTGTGCTGACATTGTGGTGGAACCTTGTCAGTTGTTTCCCCCCTTCAGTGTTAAGCAGCAAGATTTGAGGCTGGCTGACACACCTCTTCAAACCTGACGGGAGGTCAGTGGGTGTTTTCTGTGGGGAGAATCTGACAGAGCCAATCACAAGAGATCGCATGAGACACTGCTGTTTGCTCCTCACCAGTAGATGCACTGAGCTGAAAAATTTAAGGAGGCTCCAGCTTACCAAGGATCATTCTGCATCTCAAAAACAAGCCCTTATTGTATGCTTTTTAAAGGGTATTTAATAATATCATCCAATTCATTGTGTTTTTTGAAATACCATTTTTATTCATTGCTATTTTTATTCTAAGCCAAATAGCAAAAAGTCTTTCACCTCCTCTGTGTTTGCTTGTCAAGTGCAGATGTTTTTTAAGGGTCTTTAAATCAATGACTAAATCTAATTCAAGTGACATGCAATCAGATCCAATCATAAAACTAGATGAAACGCGCTGATGGTTTTCTTATGCACCGATATCATTATATCTTTATGATCAAACTCTTAAAACGTATTAAAATGTAAGTAATGTGGTTTAGTGTCAGAATGTGTTTTGTACATGCACATATCATGTGAATGATCAGTGCGTCTCATCAGTCCTTCGGTTGAGTAATCGGCGCATTTGCATACAAGATTAATTGAATTAATACAATCATGACATCGTTTCATATCAACACTATCAGACTGGCCATCTGAGATTCAGATCAGCGTTTGATTTATTTCTTTAAGTGTTTTTATTATATGAAATGGGGCTTTGTTTATTTGGGTCATCAGGATGGAAACTTGACTCCACTTGACTATAGTTATACATAAAGTTTTAATTAAACCTTACCTGAATTAATTCTTAGCTATTCCAATTCCAAAATGAATAAAAACCTAGATATAAATAGATCTCGTATAACTACCTGTAGGTGAGGCTGGAAAATAGTTATGTATTCTACCTGCTTTTTAAAAGCTTTATATGAACAAAAAGAAAAACATACCACAATTCCATTACTGTTTAAATTTTTTTTGCAGCAACGTTGGATAAAAGCACCTCTAACTCGGCTTCACTGAAATTAATTTTTCCCTTGTCCACTTCTTTCCTTGACTACTGGGAACTGTGTGTCCACGCAGCTGAAGCTGATTTGTTCTGATGTCGTTGAATTTCATGTTTCATGAATCAGAGACAGATTCAGTTAAATGATGCTTTGTGCACTCAAATTCGTTTATTGTGTTTACTTCTGAACATTTGAGCTTTTAAGCTCCAAAACCCAACTTTCTACGCATAGAATAGTAAATCTAAACTATTATTTAATAGGAAAGATTTGGTCATTTTTTTCTGTCTTCTATTTATTTATTTATTTTAAAAAGAGTTGTCTGTTTTTTTTTCTCCTTTTACTTGTTAGGAGTGTTTCCAAGGAAGAACATGTCAGATTTCCACAACTCTAAGCTATGTGTTTTATCAGTGGTGGGTATAAATGTGGGCCTCTCTGTTTTCACAGGTGGAATCGCAGGAGGGATTGAAATCTGCATCACATTCCCGACAGAGTATGTGAAGACCCAGTTGCAGTTAGACGAGAAGGCGAACCCACCACGTTATAGAGGAATCGGTGTGTATCTCCTTTTAACTCGCCCTTTTTTTATATTTAGGATGACGTGTGGGAACAATAACTATTTTAAAACATGCCAATCCTACAAACTGTCTCCATTTTGTTTCTTTGTAAATGCTCCAGTTTTGTCCTGGCCATGTGGGTGAGGAAAAGAGCAGGTTGCATTAGACTGAACTGCATGCTAAGTTCAAGGGTGAAAATGTGCCCCTGCTCATATCTCCAGCATGCATCAGAGCTTAACCAACAGTTCATAGTCCCTGAACTTTAGAAGGCACAACTTGTTTTTCCAGCACTGATTGTTCCACTTGGGAAATCTGCTCTGTTGCGGCAGCATGCCAGATGTTAGATGACGTTCACTGGTTTCAGCTTCGCTGGATTGAGGGTTTACTGATGTAATCATTGATTTACCACTTAAATCACAGATTGTTTCATAAAACAAACATTCAGTCCCTTACAAACTGAAAAACCTTCGACCCACATAACAACTGTAGTAAGCATGTGTTGTGTTCCAATTCGGCTACTATCCATTCTAAATAGTATCTGAGATTAGAATCAGTGTGTCCCAAATCATAGTATGTTGAAACGAGTATCCCAGGGGTACTTGGATGGTCTCCTATTTCCGGTGTGTATCCGTGGACGCTAATACTACCCACAACTCCTTGGGCAAATGAAGTAAATAAATCAATCAAGGGAATGGTGAATTAAATTATATAATATCAATTATAGAAGGAATAATGAATGAAGAAAAGCTGAAATGCAAGTAGGAGTAACTAGGCAATATCGTTCTCTTCTGTTACATGGTGTGTTAGTATATCCCAGTACTTGTGTACTCTTTTGCTACACACTCAAAAGTAGGTACTTTTTGTTCACAAAAAGAGTATAGACTTTTAGTGCATAGTACAAATAGGTGAACTGAGATGCAGCAGTAGTGTGTCCCCCATCTTGAACAACTTGCATATTAATAATCATTGTAATTAACATTCAGTGGTGTACGATATTTATTTTTAAACCAAATTCTTAGCAGACTTTTGCATTTAAACTGCTTTCACTGATGTGTCGGTCTATTTTTCACTTAAATTACCTACAATGCTATTTGACTACCTGCTGCTGGGAATTAGCTCTCGTTTCATCTCTATCTAGTCTGTAGAGCTCTCCAGCTCCAGCTGTCGCATCTCCCCATCTGTACACTTACACTTTTACGGATAAGCATACAAAGCTTTAACTCTGATGCTAATATCGCAGTCAACGGCATCACGCTCATCATCAAAAGAAGCTCTTGCTCTGTTATGTCTTAGTTATGAGATCATTAAAGATCAGAGTAAGAAATAACGGCTAGGGGTTTCCTTTAACATTGCCATACAAACATGTTTATCTGTGTCTTTTTCTCTCTTGCACAGTTGATTGCGTGAGGCAGACAGTGCAGGGTCATGGGTTGAAAGGTCTGTACAGGGGCCTCAGCTCACTAGTCTATGGCTCCATCCCCAAAGCCGCTGTAAGGTAACTGACCCTTCCACTCTCCTTCTAACGGACAAAACACCTGCTGTTTCATAGAAACATTTTCTAAGAACTAAAAAGCTTTTCAGAGTAATAACCCTCACAAAGTAATGTAAGTGTAGTTGAGAATTCAGGGAGTGTCTACAATGAATTCAGATTGTTTCAGACCAGTTCTCTCAAAGCATGTGACTTTTGCATCTCATGGAGATTCAGAAGCACTTACTTCCACAGCTGATGGAAGAAAATGCCCCTCTTTTATCTCGTACTGCAATTTGTCTTGACTTTTCTGTATATAAAACATAGAAATAGGATTGTTTAGTGCAAATTGTCCTTTATGCATCTTGTCCCTTTTGTCCTCAGGTTTGGTATGTTTGAGTTCCTCAGTAACAAGATGAGGGACGAGTCTGGGAAGCTGGACAGCACCCGAGGCCTGATCTGCGGTCTGGGCGCTGGAGTAGCCGAGGCCATATTTGTAGTGTGTCCTATGGAGACAATAAAGGTGCGTGAGGTGGTGATGTTCAGTCTTTGTTGATCTAGGAACCAGCATCAGTTGTTTGCAGCTTGAACCAGAGCAGAGTTGAATTCTTGATCGTGATTGGTCAGTGGGCGGTTATTAATTTTCCATAACAGCTGCTCTGACAATAGTGTGGGCTGTCCTTCAAATCACAGGTTTAGGTTAATGCACTCCTAATACGTAATTGTGTATAGTAACAGGTCATTCACAGGGACCTCCACTGGTTAGCCTGTATTGAATTCGTTTAGGAAGCATCCAGGAATAGGTTGGAGAGGGAAATAATTTTCACATATGCTGGCTGTCCTGTTGCAGTGTCAGCTTCTGTACTCCCGAGCGTGTCATTTTGATGATGCAGCCATTAAAATGTGTTGTCTACACAAATGAAATGATAAATATAATTCACCGGCAAGTTGTTCTTTTCTAAACAGACTTTAGTATTTACTTATGGAAAATAGGTCTGTTTTCTGTCCAATTTCAGGTTAAATTTATTCATGATCAGACCTCAGCGAACCCCAAGTACCGTGGCTTTTTCCATGGTGTGAGGGAAATAGTCAGAACACAAGGTTTGTGCTGCCCCCTACTGGCCATCAGACTACAGCTTGCTTTCATCTTTATTTAATCTAAGAGTTTAATTAAAAATTTAATTAACATATTTCACATGCAAAATTGAAAATGGGTCCCTTTGCTTTGACCGCTTCAAAACGCAAACTGTGGATTCAGACTTAAAACTGACATCTGTGTTACAATTTTTGCTTAGAATATAACAAACATCTTATCTTATGTATAATTAGCACATTTTATATGTATTAGTTTACACAGTTTAAAGCATAGCTTTAAATTGGAGCATGTGTGATTCAGTATTAGACTGGTATTGTACATTCATGCGGTATATAATTGGTTGACTGGATTGGAATGTGGTGTGACTTTGTAATCCGGTGCCTTCACTGTGTTCCTTATAGGACTTGGTGGAACATATCAGGGATTGACAGCAACAATATTGAAGCAAGGATCAAACCAGGCTATTCGCTTCTTCGTTATGACCTCCTTGAGGAACTGGTACAAAGGTCTGTATTTAACTTTAAGCATTTACTGTTCATGAATTTCACACCTGGTGCAAATGCAGGACAGTGATGGTTGATTTTGTGGTTACAATGATTGTGTTTGTTTTACAAACAGGTGACAACCCTAACAAACCCATAAACCCTCTGGTGACCGGTGTTTTTGGAGCCATAGCCGGGGCTGCCAGTGTGTTTGGAAACACGCCTCTTGATGTAATTAAGACTCGAATGCAGGTAAGAATATAAATAAGGAGTTGTGTTAGTTTGGAAGTTCATGATACTCTTAGGAGATAAAGTGATAGCAATGACTCTTTGACTAAATGTTCTCTAAAGGCATCAACAAAGATTTATGACTATGCTTATAGTTCCTCAAAGTATCTAAGGACTATTATTAATTTCTTAATCATTTATAACACAACTGTATCTAATAGACCATCATCTCACAGCTGCATTTGGCTTCCTAGCACTAGTAAACCATAACAGATGATAAAATATGGTGATGCAGCTGGTCTTTAGTCAACCAAACCACACACACATGCTACACCCATCTTCATTCCACTCCACTGGCTCCTGTAACCACGTCTTCATGCACTAATCGGGGCCAGGTCTTCCTTCCTGAGATATTTTATTCTAATATGCTACAATAATGAAATAAGTTGCCCAACTGTGTTAACTCTGCAGATTCAGATGCATGTTCAGTAGGTGGATATGGGTAAAGATTTATAATACGTTTCCCATAACTGACATTAGTTAACATGAACAAACGATCTGCTTCAGTATTATACATAATACATAACATTAGCAAATATATTTTTAATTAATAAACCAATTAACCCCCAAAATACACACCACCTTTTACCAGTGTACCGATCATTGAATAAAATGAAGCTCACGATGAGCAATATGAACCAACACCTTAATGGAAATGTTTGTGGTGGTTGACTTTCAGAACTAAATCAGAACTGAGCCGGAAGAGACCACAGTTCAGTGAATAATCAACATTTAGGAGCATACTGTCATTTAATTTTTAGTCATAGACTGAATAAGCATTAGTTCAATATTCATTTAAACAAATGTCAATTAATTCACGTGTCAACATAGTTTGTTACATTGTTAACACTGTGCTTTAATACTGAAGTTCATGGTTGGTTAATGTTAACTAATGCAGTGAATAATTTACATTAAGGGAACCTTTCTTCTTCTGTTTTTGTGTGTCTCATACTAAATTGTTTCAGAAATTAAAACCAAACCTAAGATAAAACAAAGGCAACCTGAGTAAACACAAAATACAGTTATTTTATTTAGCTAAGCAAAAGAAGTTATCCAATACCAACTGGGTCTGGGTGAAAATGCATTTGCCCTTATAGTTACTAATTCATCAAATCTATTCATAACGGGGTTCAGCTGGACTAAACGCAACCAGGCCTGATTACTGCAAACCCTCTTTAATCAAATCGATACTTAAATAAAACTTTTTCAACAGCATGACATTGGTTAAAAAGTCTTACCCAGTAACACACTATGTCGGCACTGTATTTTTATTTATTAATGAATGACAATTCATAAGAACAGTTATAAGAACAATAGTTGGCTTTATCGAAAGTGTTAACATGATATTTTTCTAATGTTTAAGCTTTAGGTCATTTACAACAGTACTACATGAAAAATGATCCACGGTGTGATGGTGGTGTCTCAGTGTATAATTAGACATCTCTCTACAGGGCCTGGAGGCGCACAAATACAAGAACACTGTGGACTGTGCCTTGAAGATTATGAAACATGAAGGACCAGCAGCGTAAGTGAACATATCCATGCTTATACTGACTGAGCAGTTACAGATTAATATACTGTATAAACGGTCATTGGGAATGTTGATTTAATGGCATCTTTGTGCTCTAGGTTTTACAAAGGTACTATTCCGAGACTTGGGCGCGTGTGCTTGGACGTGGCTATTGTGTTCGTGATCTATGAAGAGGTGGTCAAGGCTCTTAACAAGGTGTGGAAGACAGATTAATGCTGAGAGTGCAGCAAAAAAGGCAGCTCATGGAACACGACCAGACCTTCACATCATCGCCGTGTCATGGGGAAAGTGAGACACAACGTCACTAGGGCAAAACAACGTGAACGTGTTTAAGTTCTCTTATGTAATTAAGACCAAGAAAAAAAGTTTCCCTCAAAAATGTGATGTATAAAAATACTTGAACAATTAGTTGAAGAGGAAAAAACAAACATTTATTACTCCATGGTATGGGTTCAGTAATGGAGTCTTTGAAAAGCCAAATGTTTATAATGTGGAGGTATAAAACATTTAGCATAATATTTTTAGTTTCATTTGTTTATAGTATTTCAACCTTATTTTATTTTACATTTCTAACTGACAACTGAAAAAGATCATGAATCTGATTACTTTGCCATAATGTTTATTTTCTGATCGGTTGGTGTTATCTCATGTAAAGACACTAAATGTATATGCAGTGGCAAGGATAAAAAAAAAATTAATAAAATTAATTGCACAGGAGTGCAGCATGTGTTACAGCCTTGAAAAAGGTTTGTTAATGAGGTTTAATCTAAAAATTACTAAAATTATTATTATAACAACAACAAAATGAGTAATAATTAATGAATATTAATAATAATGCAACATAATGCTAATTAATTTAATTCATAATTAGCATTGTAAAAGTGTAATTACACATAAAACTTATTCATGCACTAACCAACAGCGAAAACAACAACGATAATAATAATAATAATAATAATAATAATAATAATAATAATAATAATAATAATATCTGATCCAGTTTGAGCACTATACGCTAGAATGAGTTTTCTGTGGAGTTATACTGTAGTCTGGGTAATTATTATTATTATTTTTTGGATCAGGTTAAGATAATATGATGCGATTCCTAAAGTGTTTGCTCTCATATTTCTTATTTATTATTTATCTGTTATTTCCAAGTACTCACAAGTTCTTGGCGCCAAAGACGCACAGAACATTGAACCATCCTGAGACACCACCAAAGCCTTTACCTCCCAGAAACACACATTCCTCAGTATCTCCAGTAAATACTTGCACTTTCAAAACCTTAATGGATTTGGAACTAATTTAAGAGAATTAATGAATTTACTTTAAGTGCCTGACCAGTATTTACTAGTGCTCATGATCAGTGTGTAGCATTTCTTATCAACTTTTGCCAGGAACAATGATGCCAAGTTTTCTTTCTTTTGTAATTTTTTTAATTTTACATTTTTGTTTTGTTGATACCCTGAACAACAATCTAAATGCAACCTAGGGGGCTATTAGTGGTGCTGTTAGCTAGTGTGTGGTCATGTTCTGTCAATGTTAGATTTGTGTGTGCTACAGAATGTTTTCATTTATTATTATTAATGCTAAAAATGATAAGTGATATGATGTGATAAAGCTGCCCCAAAATGGTTGGTTTGAAAAGCTGGATCTGAAATTGCCTTAAATTGTTCCTTTTTGAGTGCCATCGTCAGATTTATCACTTTTCCTACCTCAGGAAATTCCCCCAAAATCCACAGTATCAAGAGGGAAACATTAGGTGTAAAGAAACTGTCTCTGTCTCTGTGTCTCCCTTATTTACATTGTATATGTAATACACTATATTCACATACATATATGGATTGAGATATCTTTGGCAAATGTAATGAAATGCCATTTTTGTGTCATGATGCAAAAGCAAATGCAGAAATGTAGATGTTTGTTGTGTGATATGGGAGCATAACACTGTGTTTTAGTCTGTACGTTAAAGAAGAATATTTGTGCCTAATTAAGATATGGATGTCTGCTGTATTAAAATGTTTATACCTTAAAACATTGATGTTGTATTGAGTGTTAGTGTTTTATTGTGGTCACTAACTTCTATTGCTATTGTACATCTGGTTCTGTGTGTGTATATCTGTAATGTTTCTCTCCATGACCCATCTTTACTTCACCATTTAGAAGACCATATAGTTGGAGTGATACCAAATGTCATGAATAATTGTATCTGGTTAATCGGGAAAAGGAAATACTAATGGATATTACTAGATCATATGTAATGCTCATCCAAGACTAAAAACATTTACACATTTCTATTATATCAACAAATTTATTTTCAATTCATCATACAGTGCCTTTAAATTATGTTCTTAATTTTCAATAAATCTTGGTGACTGGAAATGAACTCGTGTGAGTTTTTATTAATTATTTTTTTAGCAAGAAGCTAACTGGTTATTTCTACAGTTTTTCAGCTAGTGAATCAACTGGAGTTTTTTTTTAATTAATTTACAATGATGAGTTATTGCTACTGTTATGTAGCTAATGAATTAAAAGTGGAAGGTTTTTATTTACAAAATATCAAGTCATTGCTACAGTCGTAGCTAATAAATGAATGGAGGAAGTTTTTTGTTTACAATTTTGAGTTATTTCTACTGTCATGTAGCTAATAAATGAACCGTGGAAGGTTTTTATTTACAATTTAAAGTCATTGCTACTGCTATGTAGCTAATAAATGAACTGAATTAGTTGTTTTTGTTTACAGTGTCGAGGCATTTCTACTCTTTCGCCAGCTAGTGAACGACCCGAGGAAGTTTTTTTTAATCGTTTTTTTTTTCAGCGTATTCACGAGGTGTGGTCCCTCTTGCTTTCCGTACTGATTGCCTCTCTGTCATCGTTGCCAAGAGATGCAACGACATTAAAATTTCCTACTTTTACCAACTAACGATGGCCGCTAAAGGGGGATCGAGGGGGTTTTATTTTAACACTGTGTTGTCTCTAGCCCGGTCCTTGGCTGCTCATCGCCCGGCTCCAATTGACAAGGTAAAATCAGGACATGAACATTTCAAAGCGGTCACACAGGCTAACAAGCTAGCATGCTAACTCCACTTCCTAGAACTAGCCGCTCGCGTCAAACTCGTAAAGACGAGCTCATTTTCTTTCCTGATCTCGGTTATCAGATTAGATTATTTCTGATGAAAGCATCACCGATTCATTTTTCATACAAGCACGGATAATGACGGGATCTAACTGGCAGTAATCTCCATCAGATCCAGTCTGCAGTCCTGTAAACATTAGCACTTGTTATTAAACTGTACTGCAGTAGTCCAGACCACAGCTGGGACATGTTTTGATAGCCTTCATTGGGGTTAAAATGTGTTGATTATTTATAGTTTACTTCAGTTTATTTCGCATTACACATGGTCACAAAATAGAACATTATATTTACCCAAAGTACTAATTTCCCCACAAGCTGTGTTATGGATTAGTAAATTTTAGGGCCCTGGACAGGAGCCTCCGCAGGGTTCTCCTTCCCAGCCTGTTACACATGAACCAATGCATGGAGCTCTGACCACCACACGACCAAAAAAATAAAAATGCATACGGTACATCACACATCCCTTATGAGTATTTGAGAAGCCTCTGTGCTATGCAGAAGGCAGTCTTCCCTTAGGTCCTGTCCGTTTTCGCACTTCGCAAACACATCCACCAGATCAGGAAAGTGCTGCTCTTTAACAAGCTCTGACTTGTTGATCAGCGCTGACCACATGGGGAGTCTTTTCTTTGGCCCATTTTATTTCTGAGTTTGTTTTAAATCTACTTCCCCTTCTACCTGCCAGTTCTCCCTCCTGCAGTCAGCTCATTCCCTCATTCACAACAACATGAAGTCAGTAGACTGCATCTTTACAAACTGCTGCTTCCACTGCACCACTAGTGATGGATCGTTCGTGAACAATTCATTAATTTTGAACAACTCTGGGGAATAATAAGTTGTTCATTTTGTGTTGGCCACGCATGCACAGAATCCTTTCGTTCGGTTGTAACGTGGAACACCACATAGGCGCTGTACGGGATGTAGAAACGAAGTCTTCTAGTCTGAGTCGTTCCTTATTTTGTCACGTGACCGCTGCGAAGACTATGTGCTGGAAACAGAAATGATCAGTTCACCTTCTTAGTCTCTCCTCTGTCTAATCATTTCTGTCTCTTGTACATAGCCCATGAGGCTGGCACATGACAAAAGAATGAACGTCTCGTACCGGAAAGACCCAGCCGAGTCATGAATTAATCGATTCTGTTTCTCTGTCTGTTGAAAAATGTAAAAAAAAAATGTAATTCTGTTCAAAGTCCAGGTCCGTAAGATGATGCCTTTTTCTGAACAATATGCATCATGGGGTAGCGTAACGCACTCAAAGGAAAGTGTTGTCTGCCCTCTTCCACATACATGAGCTCACACATGATTGGCTAGTGATTGACAGGGGAGTGGTATGCATCCATCCCTCCCTCCCAGTGAGCGGCCAGTCTTGCTTTCTTGGCTCCTGGCCACGATGGCTGTGGGATTGTTGAGATTTTCCTCATGATATGACGAATGCTTTGCTTTTCCTTTTTAGGTTTTCTTTTCATCTGAACACTACACACTTCATGTGCTTTTATGGATATCCATGTTCACTTGCCTAGCTCCGGTTATGACCTCACTGTCCACTCATTGGTTAAAATCCAGACCTACACCCCAGTAACAGTTCCCGGTTTATTTCAGATTCTGTGACTTTATATTTAGTGGCCCATGTTCTACATATTGTGTTGTGTGTGTAACAGCCTATTCATTCACTTCAAATCTATGCTTTTAAGGGTCCCCTAGTGACCATGGCCCCATGCACATGCCCAGTAGGCTGTTCCCGTTATATACACTGTATTAATCAAATAGCCTGTATTGTAATGAAGTTGACAATTATTCAACTAATCAGTTGCTATATGGTTCTTTAGGTCCAGAAGCTACAATGCATGTGCCCAGTGGATTTCCGTGGCGTTTTCCAGCTGGACGAGAGGAGAAGAGATGCTGTGATCGCACTCGGTATTTTCCTGGTGGAGTCTGAGCTGCAGGTACAAAACTTTATCTAGTGATTCCAGTAGACAAATTCGTACACTACAGTTATCACTCTGCAGTGGTACTCCAAGGCTTTCGAATGCTTCCTCCAACCTTATTGTCCCTGTTAGCAGTCTGTATCGCAAAAAAAAAAAAAAAACCCCGCTCTAACTAGCCTTTCTGCTTAACTAACCCTGAAGGTTCCTTTACTAAAGTAGCTACTGTCATTAGATGTCCTTTAGGGCTCTCGATGCTGGCTAGATTAGACATTTGCCTTCTACTGATATTTAATTGCAGTTTTTTGTTAATCATTTTTGATAGAAGTTGGTGCACTGATTCTGATGAAAAAAATCATCCCGGTCGATTGTGGATATTTGTATTTTGTTTAAAGACCTTAGTTATATTTTTCCATTTAGTACCACCCTTCAGAAGCTACATAAAATATTTATGTGTGTCCCAGAAGACAAAATAGTAGCAATTTACACCGATCATCCTCTTCAAAATTTACTCCCAGGTCTTAATGTATCTTGTCTTCTTGAGCATCAGTGAATGTTTGGACCTTTTGTAATAGTTGTGTATGAGTCCCTCAGTTGTCCTCAGTGTGAAAAGAAGGATCTCAACATCATATAGTCGCTGTTGGAAAGGGATCAAATATGCAGAAGATGCTGGAAAAGCAAAGAATGTGCAGCACCTGGAGGATTTTTCTGATGAACAGTTGGCAGTTTAGCTGCTCAGGACAAACAAGGGACTCATGAACAACTCTCACAAAACATAAACACATTAAAATTGATCATCCAGGTAACGATGCACAGGATTAAGAATCAAGCGTATATAAACTGTTCATTTGTGTAAATTGTGTCTTGTGGAGTAAACGTCTGTTATGTGAAATAGCTTATTCAGGGCAGAACTAAATAAAAACACGAAGAAATTTTTATGATCCCTCATTATTATCTTTTAATTATTACCATTTTGCAGTGTATATAAAGGCATATATAAATGTATGACCTCAGCTGTACTTCATACAATAAGATGACGTTTATATTGATATTGACTCTGAAACAAAAATACAACCAAATTCGTGCGAGTTCTTTTTGCTGATTTGTGTCTATGTAACGTCACTCTTAAACATTAACTAATGTGTGGAATAAAACATGACAGGGCATGTTGTTACAGAAAATTAATCGGGCTGTTATTGAGAAATCATACTTTTTTTTATCAGTTTATAGTTACTTTAATGTTGTGGCACATCCACAACATCCATATGTGGAACATACCAAGAAACCATGAAGTCCTCTGTACTGAAAGCTTACAGCAACAGATTTATTTCGTCCTTTATAAAGCTTGGATTCTGGAGACATTTTTCTTTGTTAAATAACAACACGTTTGAACTATATTGATGATTAGGCTTCGATTATGAAGAGTGCCTGTCATGCGGGTTCCTGGGAATGAGCCGTTACTATAGAAACAGTGACATATTAACATATACTAATCAACACCTTTTGACCAATCGGATTCAGGAATTCAACAGCGGTGTGGTAAGTTTATTAAAAAAAAAAAGATGGCCTACTTAAATAAAGAAAATATTCATAACATAAATCAGTACAAACAAATGAATGACAGTGAAAATAATCACTTTCACTTTCACGAAAACAATACACCAGGTTCTTCATATGAATTTTGTTGTTAGAAAAATACGCATGTAAAATTTAAGCAGTTGTTTGCCTTTCTGTTTGGATATAGAACTGACAAATTTAGTTTTTGGCCTTTTTAAAATAAAAATAACAAATCTTTTTTCTCTAAGCACAAAGATACTATTGTCCCATACCTCCTGGGTTTGCTGAAAGGACTGCCGAGAGTGCAATGGATTGAAGAAAGCTCTGAGAGGAAGGGGAGAGGTAGACCACTCACACTTCTAGATTTAATGTGCACCTATTATAGTTTTCAATTATTACCTTTTATGTAGTGTGTCGCTGTTTGTTAATGTAAAAAGTCTGTAAAGTTTAAAAAATCAAAGCGCACGACGAACGGTGTTATTGACTCACAAAAGAAGGAACCGATAAAGAACAGCTGAAACGAGTCGTAAGTAATTCCAGACTTACTTCCAGTACTACGTAGGTTTGTAACAAAAAGCCCCGCCTCTGGTCTTCATCGGCTGCTCGCGAAGAGACTTAGCTGAAACTTGTTATGGTAGTGGGCGTTTCCTTTATCGACATCCACTGACAGCGGTAGACCAATCACAACAGACTGGGATATCTGACCAATCAGAGCAGAGTATGCTCTCTGAAAGGAGGAGTTTAGAATGAATCCTTTAGAACGGATCATTTAACGAGTCGTTTGTGACACTGAAGCAAAAAAGGTAATGCTGCAATTTACATTATGATTATATTAAAGTTTTGACCTTGTATGCATGTAAATCTATTCTATGTGACCTTTAAAACAAAATCAGGCACATTTCAAAACCATAATAGGTGCACTTACATTTTTTTTAATGAGTCATTCAAATTCAACTTGCCTGTAATGTTCTCACTATTCCTGCAGAAACTCTCCCTGTCGCTGAGAACTTCTGCTTTTGCTTGGTAACTATGCTTTCGGACGTCGCTCAGAGGGATGAGACCTTACGAATCCAGGTAGGTGCAGTGCTGCAGTCTGTCAGAAGCCAAATCTAGTGTACCTCTATTCTGAATTAAAATATTTTGCTCCCATTTTTTATTTACTTTACTGAAACAGATTTTTTTAGATTTTGGTCCTGTATTTATTTAGCTATTTTTATTAGAATATCTTATTAATTATTAATTATGATTATTGAATTTATCATTCTCAACAATCATACAAGTAATATTTGATACAGAGATTTCCTCTGTTATACACAATTCCTTCGGACTTGTTATTTGATATTTGTTAATGTAATGTGGCTTTTGAGCTGACAGAACAGTGCCGAATGTACGTCAGCCTGTTAGACTAAAAATGCAAGCGTGTACTTTCAGGAGTGGCATGGAGATTTATTGCGATTGATACATATGACGGCCCTGTGGGTGGGGGTTGAGGGTTTCGGGTAACCTGTCACACGTCACTAGATGAATTCTAGAAGTTTGACCAAAATTTTACCTAAATCAGATTTTTCTCCTTATAATATACTTTGACCTTTGTAAAAAAACAAAACAAAAAACTAAAGATATTTTATTATTATATTTACTTTATTCTTATACTATATTTACTAAATTCACCAAGGCTTTGTGTAAAGATCACCATAGGTAAGTAAGGAGTCAGTTTAACAAACTAAGTTGTTTTTGCTAGCTTGATAGTTCATTGTGCACTGTAAAACTGGATAGGAAACTAATTACCTCAAAATTTTTAAGTTGATAAATCAATTTCTTTAAGGAAAGCACACTGTAAAACTGGATAAGTTCCTTTAACTCAAAAATTGTGAGGAATCTAATAACCTAAAAAATTAAGCCAAATACATTTAAATATAAGTTTGAGTTCGATTTTTGTTATATTTAAGTGTATTTGGCTTAATTTTTTAGGTTATTAGGTTCCTCACAATTTTTGAGTTAAAGGAACTTATCCGGTTTTACAGTGTGCTTTTCTTACACAGTGACTATTAAACTTTGATCAAGTTGTTGATTATGTGCCATAGCAAAATGGCCACAAGCCCAATAGATTCCGTATGTAAACAGTCTAAATGTGAGCCATCAAATGATCTGGGATGCGCACAAGTCACATTATCTGGTGCTGACACTGTAGAGATGTCATTGGACAAAGTTGTAATTTTTGATTGCTAATTGTAAAATGGATTGACTTAATGAAGAAACTAATCAAAGTTAATTCAGAAATTGTGTAATATTGAAGAGTGATCCGTTTGTCAACCACGGTAACTGAATTTTACCTCAGGAAGTGAGTTTAGAAGGACTGATGGGGATAATGAATTTAATCAAAGGGATGATTGTTTGATTATTGTTGCTGAGGACGGCCCCACATAGACAGCCTAAAGATCAATGAGGATACTGAGGATACTGAGGATGGTAGCGCTTAAACCATGAAGATGGCTTTGGACTGCTATTGATAAGAACAGTTTTGCTATGATGGCTTGGGACTACAGTTGCTGTAACTCAAGTCTCAGTTTAATAAATAATCATTGTTGAACAATTTCCTGTTCCTAGTCACCCAGATGTACTAAAAAAAAATCAATGGGAATATACTTAAAAATATTTTTCTCATATGAATTCATAGGAGTGACCGTAATTGTTGCACACCTATATTTAACAAAGAAATTTTATTTATTTATTTTTATAGATAAACCTGTGTTGTGTTTGCAATTGTTTAATATTCACAAGAGCAGAGTATTTTTGTGAATTTTTTTAACTAAAGGTTAAACAATGAAGCAAATTTTTCACAGCCTTCTTTGCTCATATTTACCAAGGGTGCCAATATTAGTGGAGGGCACTGTACATATATCGGACTTTGTTCCAGACATTCAAGATATTTTCACTTGTTGAGATTTTTATTTTTTATTTATTTAATTTTTTTTGCAGTGCATTTAAACAAGGTCTTGAGACAAACAGAAAAAAAGAAAGGAGTCTTGTTAATAATCCAAGAATCATTATGATATTAAATGATTGATTTTGTAATTATTGATTTCTCACTTTGTACAGATTCTGGAGGCTGTGATGGACCTCATGCAGGTCCTCCTTGAAATATGTCGCAACCCTGATGATCAAGATAAAGGTCTGCATATAATTGTCTCACATGTGCTGATAAACCCCACCTTTCCATTAAATATGAGACATTTTTAAATGTCAGTGGTTTTGGCTTATTCAGAAAAGGTGTATCTTTACCCAGAATACCTGTGTCGATACACTCTGCCATGTTTGCTGGGTGTGGTGCGAGCATCGGGGCGCTACAGCAACACAGATGAACCGCTGCTGTCCAAGCTGTTCCCACGGACCACAGCACATCCGGTGACTGCCTCGGAGGAGCCAGAGTCAGTGAGGCGGCGCTCGTTCAACGACTTCCGCTCCATCTTACCTAGCTCGCTGCTCACAGTGTGCCAGAGTGACACGCTGCGCCGCAAAACCAGCAGCGTCTCCAGCATCTCCCAGCAGGTGTGGAGCTGCAGTACCATGCCTTACCTTATTATCAGAGTGTAGTAATTTGACCAAACATGTGACGTGAATCGAAAAATGGTGCCAAATTTATTTAAAAAAGTTTAATTAACTTTTAAAAAATGCAAAAAAAAACCAACAATACAAGATTTTTCATACTCCTAGTAAATATTAAATCTTTCTCACACACTTTTGCTTTCATTTGAGAATTATTCCATGTAAGAAGCATACCTTCTGTTAGGTATAACTTTTTTATTCATTCATTTAGGAATAAAACATGACAGGGCTTGATATTGTAGGAAAATAATCAATCACGCAGTGACGGGTCTTGTAGTGCTTTATTCCTGTTATACCACAGCATTTTTTGTTTGTGTTTTTTTTTCTTACATTTGAGAATTACATAAAAAATATTTTAATAGTTGCATTTAATGTTGTGGAATGCTCTTGTTCTCACTTATGTTACAGCATAATGTAAACAGCTATTCCTTCACCAGCCTCTCTTTTTTTATGTGTCTTAAAGTTATAATGCAACAAAAGTTTACACAGCACTCACACTGGGGACTCTTTCCAGAAGTATTAAATAAACACAGAAATCTTTTCAACAATTACATGTTTTTGTTTTTTTAAAACCTGCTGTACAAGTTCCTGGGAATTAGATATTGAAACTATAATATATTAGAACAAGTGCATGACTATAACCTGTGATTTTTATTACAATGGGCGCTACTGTCACAGCTGCTATGATGGCTAATTCATTAACACCTTTTGACCAATCAGAATTCTGTGGTATAAATGATGAATAATGTCTTGAACATGTCAGGCCTCTTTCATGATTATCATGATTATATCCTCCATGTTTTATAACAGGCAAGTCCAGAACGTATAGGATTGCCTCCAGGCTCACCTGCTGACCCTTCCGCTCCGTACTTTGAAGGTAACGTATGAACATCATAATCATCATAAATACATTATTGTTCTAATAATCAAATCCTCTTTGAGCTCATGTGTCACAGAACATGTTCTTGGTAAAAGCAAGTGTGACTTGCTTTTATAATTAAAAGTGAATTAAAATCATCTATACACACTGATGAGTTATGTGACACAGATTTATTATCTTTATTCACCAAGCACACTTCATTTCTCTTTGTGTTATTTGTTGTATAACAATACGCCTTTATGTAGCAGTATGTAAGGGTGTCTGATACTGGAAAAGCAGCCGCTGTATTATTTATCTGTATGGTTAAATATTAATAATATTAATGTCCATCTTTTTTTTGAGGGTAAGTATATTAGTGATAGGAGCTGTAATTACAGTTGAGGCCAAAAGTTTAAATATACCTAGGCTAAAGATATTCGATTTCAGTTTTTCAGAACTCCACACATTTGCAATGTTACCATACATTTCTTTTGGCAAGTCAATTAGGACAACTATTAACCCCAACGTTAATTTTAAACATTCAGTTTGAGTAAAAAGTTTACATGCGCCAAGTTGTCTCTGCAAACAATCTGGAAGAGCTCATTTAGAATCTTCTTATTGGTCAATTGTGATAAATAAGTTAATTGTGCAAGTTAAGTGTGGCTATAAAAGCACCGAACTTTTAGAGACAGTACCATTGAAAGCATGGCTAAATTCTCTTCAGCAACTCATTCAAGACCTTAGAATAAAAACTGTGGACCTCCACAAGTCCAGTTCCTCAACTGAATCCCACAACAGTAACAAAGAAACTGGTGAAGGAGTTACAGATATCGGGTGCCAAATATGTTCATCCAACATTTCGAAAGTCCTACATCACCATGACCTTTAAGAATGCCATGCAAGGAAGAAGCCCCTATTCTAAAAATTCTATAAAAATGCCAGACTGAAGTTTGCAGGTGATCACCAGGAAGAAGACCTATCCATTTGGAGGATTGTTCTTTGGTCAGATGAAGCAATAATTCAGTTCTTGATTTTGCACTCCCAGAAATTAACTCGAAATTAAACAAACTCTGCAATATTCAGAGGAGATTGCAATTTTTCAGAATTATCAGAATTATCGCAGACCTTTTTTTTTTATCGCAGATTTGGGCCAAGAAGCATCATGTGACGTCATCACAACTCACATTCAGCCAAAGCCCTCTTCGATTCATGTGTGTCGAACATGAGTACAGCAAAATAGTCTCATTTACCAACAAATCACTGCAAAACAAGTTTTTTCACCAATTCAAGTAGTTTAAAAATATATATATTTTAAAAAAGTCACAGCAAAATCAAGCATTTTTGGCCACAGCATTCACAAAAAAACAAACCCTGTGAAATCCTGTTCAGACTGAATGTACTGTTTGGCCATAATGATCAGTGCTATGTATGGTGGGAAAAGGGTCAGACTTTTAATCTGAAGAACACTATACCATCTGGGGCGGCAGCATCATGTTATGTGGGTGTTTTACAGGAAGAGGGAGCGGTGTACTTCTGAAAATAGATGGCATCATGAGGAAAGAGGATTATCAGGAAATACTGAAAAAACACTGCAAACCATGAAAGTTTAAACTTGGTCACAATTTGGTTTTCGAGCAGGACAATGATCCTAAGCGTACCTCCAGAGTCGTACCAAAATGGCTTACAGACAACAAAATGAAAATAATGGATTGGCCATCACAAAGCCCTGATCTGAGTCCCATTGAAAATTTGTGGATTGAGCTGAGAAATTGCGTCTGAGCAAGGAGGCCCAAAAGCCTGACCAAGTTATACCAGTTCTGTCAGGAGTGGGCAAAATCTCCAGCAAAATAATTGTAAGTAGCTTATGGAAAGCTACCCTAAGCATTTGATTCAACTTGAGCAATGAAAAGGCAACACCACCAAATACTAACAAAGTGTATGTAAACTTTTGACCCACTGATATTTAATAACAACTGATTACAGACCTCTTAATCAAATAAAGTAGATACCCTAAGCGAGTGAGAGAGAGAGAGATTAAAGACAAATAGGAGGTGCTCTATTGCTGTTATGTTATTTTTATTTCCAGAAAGGTTCACAGGGCATATGGTTCAGAATAGAGATATGCATCAGGACTGGGATCCTGCAGAGCATGACAAAATAAATCATGCGAGCAGGAGGTTTTTACTTTTATGTGGGTGCAGCCAAATATTAAATATTATATAACTGCACAAGCGAGATTAAAAAACACTCCTATAAAGGTCCTATAGCTGAGACCAGTTATGAACTCAAGTGATGTAACTGATGTAAGTTGAACAACAGTTAGAGCCAGCATTCACACACCATCCTGACAGTGCTGGCATTTCTATCTCTGTTCTTTTATTAAAAACATTTTTTTTTACAGTGTTTTCTAGTGTTTCTGGGAATATAGTGTTGGGTTTATATTTATTTTTTAATTTTTTAATTGAAGCACTATAGAGACATAATGCATTGCGTTACACCCATGCTGATAATATCATTCTCTCTCTCTAAAAAAAAAAAAAAAAAGAGATGCACATATTGATTGTGCTTTACTTTGTCCTGTGTGTATTTGTGTTGGTTATAGCAGGATCATACCTACCTGATGGCAGTGCTGTAGACCCGGACTACTACTTTTCCACCATCAGCTCCAGTTTCTCTGTGTCTCCGCTCTTCACTGGCAGCAGCACTAGAGGCTTTGATGTCCCTTTGGACATGCTGAGGCATCTCCTTCAGATGGTCAGTTCTCCACAGCCATCCATCTCATCCTACTTCTGCTTTTTTACTCTGAAATGTCATACATCTAGATGGATGAACAGATGAGTAGATGTGTGGATAGACAGATGTATGACTACATAGATGAATGAGCATACACTTACAGACGTGAAAAAATAAGTACACCCTATAGAATATTTTTTTTTACGTATTTTGACAAGAAAACATTTTATCCTCTTTTAAACCGTACCTATTAGTAGAGGTGATACACTCTATCAAATGACACATAAAACTGACATTTTGTAGTCAATTTCACAATTTAAATGAACAAAAAACAGATCAGTGAAAAAGTAAGTATACCCTTACATTAATCATACCTTCAAATCCATAAAATTAGAATTCACTGTTCAAGATTGAACTGTCCACTGTCCAATGATTAGAACCTGCTTAGGGAGTGCAGGTGGAACCTGTCTTTATATAGATATACCCCTCTCATATCTAGTGTCTGGTATTCCCTTTTCTAATGAGGTGTGTTGTCATCATGCCAAGATCTAAAGTGTTCTGTAAGGCCTTCAGAATAAAGGTTGTGAATACCTATGAGTCTGGCAAGGGATTTAAAAAGATTTTAAATACATAATTCCACTGTAAGGAAAATAATCTACAAATGGTGCAGATTTCAAACGACTGCCAATTTGTCCAGGACTGGCCGTCCTGGCAAATTCAGCCCAAGAGAAAACTGTCTGAGTCACCAAGAACCCCAAAATTTCATCACAGGATCTGTTAGTAAGTCTTGTAGCTGTTGGTGTTAAAGTCCATGCTTGTACAATCAGAAAGAGATGGCACAAATTTGCATGGGAGGCATGCCAGGAAAAACCTTTGCAAGACTACAGTTTGAAAATGAGCATATAGGCAAAGACCAGGCCTTTTGGAATAATGTGCTCTGGACAGATGATTCAAAGATGGATAGAGTTGTTTGGCCACAGTAACAGCAGACATGTTTGGTGCAGACCAAAGATAGCTTTTCAGGAGAAGCACCTCATACCAACCGTGAAGCACGGTGGTGGAAATGTTATGGTTTGGGGTTGGTTTGCTGCCTCAGGAACTGGACAGCTTGCATTCACTGATTCAACTATGAATTCTGCATCATATCAAACAGTACTTGAAGATAATTTGAGGCCATCTGTCTGAAAGTTGTAGTTGAACCGAAGGTGGACCTTGATAATGATAATGAACCTAAGCACACTAGCAAATCCACCAAGATGTGGATCAAAAGGAAGATGCAGGGTTATGGAATGGCCTAATCAAAACCTGGGTTTGAATCCAAATAAAATGTTGAGAGGGGATTTGAAGCGGGCAGTACATGCAAGAAAACCCTCAAACATCTTGCCACTGAAAGAATATTGCATGGAAGAGTGGTCAGAAATTCCAGCAAGCCTGGTGGACAGTTATGCAAAACACCTACAATAAGTCTTTTGTAGTCTTTTGTGGTAAAGAAAGAATATGAGAAGAATATCATATCTATGGATATTTCAGTTGAATAAATGATTCAAAGAGTTAATATTCCTTTTGGTTTTGTTTGAGTAGAGTATATCAACTTCATTAATAGGCACTGTTTCAAAGATCAAATATTTGCTTGTCCAAATATGTCCAAAAAACCCAACAATTTCCATGGGGTGTACTTATTTCTTCACATGACTGTATATAAGTATGTACTTAATTGATCCCGTGAAGAATATTGTTAGAAAATTCAGCAAAGTGAAAGTGCCAATAAACACCCAACAGAACAGTAAATGTACTGAATACAGTATAATCTGAGTAAATAATGGAAATAAAAAAATTATGTGAGCAAAGTTGTAGTTTGTAATGTTTCACATGATTTCTACTAATGGTGCACTTGATCCTTCTTTTTTATCAGATTGAACAGTTTGTCGCTGAGACATTTTTAAAGAAGCTGGACCAGATCATGGTGGATGTTTTGGAGGTAAGTTGCCGTCGTCTTATTATTCTTATTATAATTTCTCACTGATTTATCCTGGTTCAGTAATAATGTAGTACATTGTATGAATCATTCTTTCAATTTGCAGAGCAATCCTGGTCATCATCTCTTCTACAAAACCTTCAGTGACCCTCTGTATGTGGCGATATTTAAAATGTTAAGGGACACACTATACTATATGAAAGGTAAGGGAGATAATAATATACTTTTTTTATATTGTAACTTGTAAGGATTAAATTGAATGATGCATATTGATTTGTAGTTACGTTTAATGTTGTGGAACATCTAGGAAACAAGTTAGTTCCTGTTATATCAGCTATAAACAGTCGTTCTCTCACCATCTTTTTTGCTGTTTTGAAGTTAATTAAACCAAAAAAAACACAGCTTGTCAAATCCAGAATGCAGAAAGTCCAGTGTCTTGAACATGTGGGGGACAGCAATGGGGGAAAACTTACTCACTGACACCTGGTACTTCTTCCATAAATGTCAAAATAAACACCTCCTTACAAAAAACTTCACCATATCAAAGATTATACATTTTTATTTGTTAAATAACAGTGCATTTTAATCTGTTTATATGTAGGCTTGAATGTTAGTCCCTGTCAAACAGACACTTCTAGCTTCTTCTATTTAAATAATTTTTTATTTTTTTAAGTCAAGTCAACAGAAAAGCTTCACTTGCCGTGCACCAGCTCTTTCGTGCAAACCAGAAAGAACCTTTCATTTGTCCCATTTCTATATATCTGTGTAAATATGACCTAAAACTTCATCAGATTTCATCATCAGTCCAAAAAGTAGACAATGAGAACCCAATTAAACAAATGAGACAAAAATATTATACTTGGTCATTTATTTATTGAGGAAAATGATTCTATATTACATATCGGTGAGTGGCAGAAGTATGTGAACCTTTAGGATTAGCAGTTAATTTGAAGGCGAAGTTAGAGTCAGGTGTTTTCAATCAATGAGATTACGATCATGTGTGAGTGAGCGCCCTGTTTTATTTAAGGAATAGGAATCTATCAAAATCTGTTATTCACAACATGTTTTTGGAAGTGTATCATGGCATGAACAAAGGAGATTTCTGAGGACCTCAGAAAAAGGTTTTGATGCTCATCAGACAGGAAAAGGTTACAAAATCATCTCTAAAGAGTTTGGACTCCACCAATCCACAGTCAGACAGACTGTGTACAAATGGAGGAAATTCAAGACCATTGTTACCTTCCCCAGGATTGGTCGTCAAACAAAGATCGCACCAAAGAAAGATGTCCAATGGTCCATGAGGTCACAAAGGAATCCAGGGTAACTTCCAAGCAACTAAAGTTTGAGTCTACCATCGGGAGAACACTTAACAACTATGATGTGCATGGCAAGGTTGTGAGGATAAAGCCACTGCTATCTAAAAAGACCACTGCTGCCCTTCTGCTGTTTGCTAAAGATCACGTGGACAAGCCAGAAGGCTGCTGGAGAAATGTTTTGTGGATCGATGAGACCAAACTCAAACTTTTTGGTTTAAATGAGAAGTATTCTGTTTGGAGAAAGGAAAACACTGCAATCCAGCATAAGAACCTTATCCCATCTGTGAAACATGGTGATGGTAGTATGGTGGTTTGGGTCTGTTTTGCTGCATCTGGGCCAGGATGGCTTGCCATCATTGATGGCACAATAAATTCTGAATTATACCAGCAAATTCTAAAGGAAAATGTTTGGATATCAGTCCATAAATTGAATCTCAAGAGAAAGTGGGTCATGCAGAAAGACAGTGACTCTAAGCACACAAATGTTTCTACCAAAGAGTGGTTAAAGAAGAATAAAGTTAATGTTTTGGAAAGTCAAAGTCCTGACCTGAATCCAATAGAAATGTTGTGGAATCCAATAGAAATGTTGTCAGAAGCAAGCAGTTCATGTAAGGAAACTCACCAACATCCCAGTGTTGAAGCTGTTCTGTACTGAGGAATGGGCTAAAATTCCTCCAAGTCGATGTGCAGGACTGATAAACAGTTACCACAAACATTTAGTTAGTTATTTCTGCCCAAGGAGGTCACAACATATACTGAAAGGAAAGTATAATATTTTCATCTCATTTGTTTAACTTGGTTCTCTTTAACTACTTGTATGAAATCTGGTGACACTTTAGGTCATATTTATGCAGAAATATAGAAAATTCTAAAGGGTTCACAAACTTTCAAGCACCACTGTAGTTCTAGTTGCTCCTCCAGTGGCTATTTGAGAAATCAATTATCAAAAATGTAAACCTCTTTGTTCGTGTTTATTACACCCACTATTGTATTTCATATGTGTATTCTCAGTCAGTGCTAATAACATGTTATGATAGGTCAGAGAAGTGGGTTTAAACAAGTTTGTCCCAATGCACACCGAACCTAGAGGGTGCTTAACAAAGTATAATCACTTGAGCTGACTGTCACTGATAGGCTGTGTGAATCTACAATCTTGGCTGGAAAGAAGTCAGTCCCAGGCTCTACTACATACCATTCTGTGTATTTTGACTTATAACTGTTGGTGGTGCTGTTGCACTTGGTTCCGCAAGCATAAAAAATGTAGCCTTATTTTTATGTATTTTCTCCTTAGCCCTGCTAGTCCATTTACACCAGCCTGCCCTGGAACAGAGAGAGACACAAGCAAGCACGAGTTTGAGCAAGTGTTACGCTAATTATGAATCATTCAGCCAAACTGTGCGCATATTCTAAATCTGCCTAAAAACTGATGGTGGTTGTAAAAATCCCTTGCTATTTTAGAATGTTAGGTAAATTGTTCATGTCCAATATTGTTGTAGACAATTAGACCTTGTGTTTTATGTTCAGACCTGCAAACGTCCTTCGTGAAGGAAGTGCACGACTTTGTGCTGGAGCAGTTCAGCAGCAGCCAGTCAGAGCTGCAGCGCATCCTGCATGACGTGGAGTCCCTGCACAGCGAGCTTAGCCCACTGAAGTTACGTTGCCAGGCCAATGCCGCTTGCGTGGACCTCATGGTGTGGGCCGTCACAGAGGAACAGGGTAAGAGCACCATCATTTAGAAGATTTCTGCACTTTTGAAGTGTGTGTAAGCGCTACAGATAGGGTACTACTTGCCAGTAGTAGTGCGGCCTGCAGAAAACCCGTTTTAGTAGAAAATTTTGTAAAATTTTGTCGTAATGCAGAAAAGCTTCTGTGCTAAAGACTGTCCTGTGGCAGAAAACGTAATGACTGACACCTGGCACTGCTTCCATAAAGTGTAAATGAAACATCTTAGAGAAATTCACCATATCAACTATTACACAGTATACAAAAGACGTGAGTATACCCCTGTGTAATATCACTTAAATGTCAAACGATTCAAATTTGTATCAGTGCGTTATTTGACAGAGTATTTTCTCTTATGATCTATCAATCAAAACAAATGCTTTTTAGAAATATTATATTTGCATTTACATTTATTCATGTAGCAGACGCTCTTATCAAAGCGACTTACAAATGAGGAAATACAAGCAAAGCGATATATCAAGCGGAGAACAAGCCAAGTATTGCTACTATTCAAGATCATTAATTGAGTTCTTGAAAAGCAGAGTGCGCAGAGTAGGTGTTTTTTTATTTATTTATTATTATAATTTTTTTTCTATAACTGATAATGTGTGGTTGGAGTTTTATGGGTTGGTTAGGTGTTCACAGAAGAGGTGGGTCTTTAGCTGTTTTTTGAAGATAGAGACAGATTCTGCGGTCCGGATTGAGGTTGGAAGTTCATTCAACCACTGAGGGACAGATAGTGTGAAGGTTCTAGAAAGGGACCTTGAGCCACGCTGAGTAGGTATTACTAAGTGTCAGTCGTTAATTGATCGCAGATTGCGTTAGGGAACATAAGCCTTCAGGAGAGTGTTGAGGTGGGAGGGTGCTGTTCCAGACAAGATCTTGTACCTGAGCATCAAGGCCTTGAATTTGATACGGGCGTATTCAGGAAGACAGTGGAGGGATGAAGAGGGGTGTGACATGGGTCCTTTTGGGTTGGTTGAAGACGACGTGTGCTGCTGCATTCTGAATCATTTGAAGGGGTTTGATGGAGCTTGCTGGGAAGCCCGAGAGTAGTGAGTTGCAGTAGTCCAGTTTTGATATGACAAGAGCCTGGACTAGTAGTTGTGTGGCCTGTTTGGTGAGATGGGGTCTGAAAATACAGGCCTCAGAGTAGAAACTCAATCTGACAAAGTGAATACACCCGTGATCTCTGACACACAAGTTTGCAAACCTGTGATTATTGAAACAAAATTGAGCACAGCTGTGATTTCCATTTAGCCTAATTGCATGAACATGGTTATAAAATGACCTGTGAACACCAGAACATTCTCAGTTTTGGATCTATTGGTTGTGTCTATCTGCATCATGGCTTCGCTTGGAAAAGGAATTTTAGAGGAATTTAAAAATCTGATCTGTGAGACTTCACAAAGATTGGAAAAGGATACAGGAAGATCGATGACCAACTAAAAATCAGTCGAAACAGAGTTACAGCAGAAATCAGGAGGTATAGAACTAGTCATAGTACCACTAATCAGTGCCACAGTGGCCGCCCTCCTAAAATGATACCACACACAGGGTGTTATTTTACAATCTTGCTCTGAAAAACAGACGGACAAGTGCTTCAAATTTGGTGCAAGGGTTATCAATGGAAATCTGAGTTTCTGTGATAGTTCAGACAGTCAAACTATATGGACGGCGTCCAATTGCTTGCACTTCAGAACAAAACTGCAAGATTTAACTTTGGTAAAGAACATGAAAAGAAGCCTGATGGATATTGGGAGCACATTCTTTTGTCAGATGAGACCAACATAAAATTTGTTCGGCTCAGATGGGGCCCAGCATGTTTGGTGTGAACCTGTCCAGGACTACCACAGTTAATGCATAGTCCTGACAGTGAAGCACGGAGATGAGAGTGTGATGGTATGGGGGTGCATGAATCCAAAAGGTGTTGGGGAGATGACATTTATAGATGGCATCTTGAATGCCTGTGGATATATCAAAATTCTGGATGACCATAAGGACTCCCGGTCTCCAGAAGAGTGGCAGAAGAGGAATATTCCAGCATAATAATGATCCAAAGCACACTTCCAAAATCATGCAAGAGAAGAAAAAAGTGACCTGGCAAAGTATGTCACCTGATTTGAATCCAATAGAACACCATTGAGGTATTTGAAAGAGAAAGGCGGAGCAACACAACCCCTCCAGCAAATAACAGCTCGTCTCTAAAGAATGGCAGAATATCTCTTCAGAAATTTGTGCAACACTGGTATCTTGGTATCCTCCATGCCAAGGAGGATTGAGTCTGTCATCAAAAATAAAGGTGGACATATGAAGTATTGGGGAAAAAAGTAGAAGATTTGAATCTCGGTAATGAAAAGTGTACTGACTTTTGTTGCTTTGAGTTTCTACTGTGGGGCCTGTATATTTAATTTTGTTAGTTTTTATTTTACTTAAGAGAAAATACCCTACTGTTCAACTTGGAAGTAATGCAATTACTGTAAGGTGATACAATTTTGAATGATTTTGCAAAGGGATGTATTCACTTCTGTTTTACACATTTTCAAATTTGTTTATTATTAGGCACAAAAGTCCCTGTCAAACAGTGTAACACTGTAACATGTATTTTACTTATTGTTTGCAATAAATGACCAAAAACACACAGAACATCATTGCAGAAAGAACAAAATGGCATTTTGACATTGGAGATTTTAATGTCTTGAACTGAATTGTACTTCTCTGTTATAACTAAAGTAAAGGTACATAATTTAAATATCTGCTTACCATAGAAGAGAAAATGGAGAAATTATATTTATGAATTTATTCCATTTGCAATTCAGGAGCATCAGACAATTAATATCTGAATACAAATTGAACTGATGAGGCTTATGTTTATTTTGCTATAGTGTGTAGATATTGAACAACTTGATTGTGAGAGTGTGACATTCACTGTGTTAGGACATCACATTTAGCTAGGCAGCTTGACTGTTTTAACCGCTGTGTTTGTTAAACTGCTTCCTCATCCAACATAATTTTTGCAGGAAAACAGCCTAAACAAGATTAAAATAAAACCTTTTCATATGATTTTCATGAAATAAATAAAAACTATATATATTTTTCACCTTTAAGAAACTAATCCAACAGAAACATCCAATGGCTTCTCCCATGGTGCCACTCATATGTTCTATGTATTTACTTTAACTTGCTTTTTTTTCTTCTTTCAACCCCAGCAACCAGTTGCCTCCTTGGCAATAAACAAAGTTAATTTGGTTTATTTCTCTGGTAGCTGCTGAGAATCTTTGCACCAAACTGTCAGAGAAGCTGCAGTCTAAGACGTCCAGTAAGGTCATCATTGCGCACATGCCTCTGCTCATCTGCTGCCTGCAGGTTAGTGCTGGAGACTTAAGCTAAATCTTCATTCAGAATCCTCCCCAGTTTTAGGGTGATGGTAAACACAGAAACTGATCCAAACTACCAATATAGTGGGGTTTCTGTCCATTGTTATGCAAAGGTTACATTTGTGCACTATGAAAGCTGAAAGGACAGTGGGATAGAATCAGACAGTGGCTTTCTTGTTGTGGAATCTTTCATTTTAAAACTTGTGAAACATTTATATGAAAACATTTGTTAGGTCTTATAATTGGCCCATTCAACATATTGGTTGTGACCAGGGTTGCTTTAAAAATGTATTTCCGTTACAGTTAATAGCGTTCAAAACAGTGTTACTATAAATTCAGATTTTCATTCACTGAAAAAGACCGACTATTAGCATCACATAAATATATATAAATACCTACATTATCTTGAATGTCCAAGGGAGTGTATCTTCTGCCATTATTTACACATGTGAATGAGCATGTAATACAAAGCAATGTGATAACATGAAATTAAAAATGATTTTATACGGCCAAGGGCCTTGTTTCAACTCAGGACAGCGGTCATTTGCGGCTATTGTCAAGCAACTGTTTGATGCCGAACACAACAGCGCTCCACCTTCACACGTTCACTGAGAATAGGATAATAAGAGGCAGGAATTTGGTCAGTATTTGCTGCAAGCCTTTTATAATCGACCAATCGGTGTGCGAGAAGGCGGGAATTACAGAGAGGGGTTAAAGCAATGCAAACATGCGCACACATGATACAGTATTAGACCATAAACACATCATAACGAAACTAAAGCTGAATCCCAGACATTTTCTCAAAGTTAGAAGTCCCAGCTTTTTTCCACTTTTTTAATGTCCAAAAAAAGAGGACGTGTCCGGGGGAAGAAGAGGACATATAGTCACCCTAACAAAAGCGTTTCAGAGAACAATTTGTGTTAGAATTCTACCAAGTTAACTTTGTGCAAAATTTATTTTCTCATGCACCAGGAGGTTGTTCATGTGAGTCACACCTGGCAAGACAGAACCAGAACTATAATCAAGCAGCTGTCTATACTGTGTTACAGCAAAAGATTCATTTCTTTGGTTTTAAATGAAAAAAAAATGCTGATAGTATTTAAAACATTTTTTTTTACAAAATGTACCTGTAATCTGATTACTTTGTTTTTTGACATAACTATAACAGATTACCGTTACCAGTTTTCTTGTATCCTGATTATATAATGCTGTTACATATATTTCATTACTCCTCAAGCCTAGCTGTGACTAAAACTAATGACTAAAAAAGGCATATAATAGTAGATTAGAGAGTAATAGATGTCTTGATGCTGTATCGTTCTAGGGTCTTGGGAGGCTGGGTGAGCGATTCCCAGTGGTGGCTCACTCCGTCACCATGTCTCTGAGAGACTTCCTGGTGGTGCCATCGCCTGTTCTGGTCAAGCTCTACAAATACCACAGCCAGTATGCCAGTGGTGAGATCCATTATCTTTGTCACAAATAAAATGTGTACCAATTAGCATACACAAGGACACTTCTGTTATTAGAGTGAGAGGATTCAATGAATCAAACTTGAAGAATTTAATCACTTTTGTCTTTTCTGAAAAAAGTGGCCGGTGAGATTAAGATCCACGTGACCAACGAGCATTCCCAGTCCACCTTCAGTGCTCACTCCAGTAAGAAAAGCCAGCCGTCCATGTATGAGCAGCTACGGGACATCTCCATAGAAAACATCTGCAGGTAAACAAATGATGGAAATGACAGATTTTCAAGGCACACTGTAATGAACATACAGTAGGGAATGTACAGAATGCACACTGACTGTGGAGGGAGAAGATCATTCAGAATGAGTTTCTTTTCCATTTTGTAGGTTATTTTAGTGTATTAAATGATGGAGTGGTGGTATATACTGTACTACCCTACAGCAAGATTCCAGGTTGTTTTGGTCCTTTAGTCAATCTCAAAGTGTTTAGTTACCATTTCTTGCCATGTAGGTGCCTGAAAGCAGGACTGACCATGGACTCGGTCATTGTTGAGGCATTTCTTGCCATCCTGTCCAACCGTCTTTACATCTCACAGGAAAACGACAAGTACGTCTTTGCTAGTTGTAACCTCTCTCAAGTGCTGAAACCAACTATCTGTTCTTACAGAGTAAATCATTTGTATCTTTACAGTTGAAAACAGTGTCACTGGAATGTTACTACTTCTTTTCTAGGGATGCTCACCTTATTCCGGATCATACCATCCGGGCATTGGGGCACATTGCGGTGGCGTTGAGGGACCAGCCACGTGTAATGGAACCCATCCTGCAGATCCTGCAGCAGAAGTTCTGTCAGCCACCCTCCCAGCTCGATGTGCTGATCATTGACCAGCTGGGCTGTATGGTCATCACTGGCAATGTGGGTTTGCATATACACAAGTGCTTTTATTATTTTATACTGCTAGATGAAAACATGTTCTTCATAAATGGGGGCATTTTTGTACAGTGCACATTATGTGCTTAAGGCAAAATGTTCTCTTTAATTGAATTCACTGAGGACATCTGAATGCTGAGTGTGCTTTTACTGGAATCGCCTGGAGTGGAGCATCATTGTTAGTTTTTAGGTTAAGAGCAGTGAAATGGGATTGATGATTTCCACATGGCTTTTGTGTCTCTAAAAGCTGCCTGTCAGCAGAAATAATTTAAAAACTCCAGTGAAAAATGTATTACCCTCCAGTACTTTTCCGTAGTTTGTAGCATTAAAAGCTGGCCGGCCATAGATAACTCGACCTCTATGCGTCACTGTAAGAACGTGTTCTCAGGATGAAGAGCATAGTTGGACAAAAAGTTCAGTTTTCTCTCATCAGACCAGTTTCTGTAGAGTCATGACAAACAATCCCATTTTCCCAAGTCCATTTAAGTTCCAGCTTGTAAGCCTACAAAATGTGAAAAATGTCACTGGGGTGAAAAGTTATGCAAGGCGCTGTATACAGGATGTGCAGTTAGTAGGAATATTAGTTTTAATTAAATACATAAATAATCTCTGTTGCTTACTGGAGCTGTTTGAGAATTCTTTATAATATTTTATTGAACATCTTTCAGCAATACATATACCAGGAGGTCTGGAACTTGTTTCAGCAAATAAGTGTGAAAGCCAGCTCGATGGTATATTCCACCAAAGACTACAAAGATCATGGATACAGGTAATTACACGTGTCATTTCCTGTCATTCAGCAGTGCATATTATAACTTTGAAACATAATGTATGTGAAACATTGTGTTTGAACATAATATACACCGTTAAATTAATTCTTCACATACACTTGCTGTCATGGCCAACAGCGGACCTTCATTATTTTACAATACAGCATGATGAGGAAATCTGAAATAGAAAAAATGCAGTTATCATTGTTATACAGGTACAGATAATGATACCGCAAGGAGGATTATTTATTTAATATTCTGCAATGATATGCTAAGAATGAAGGTAGCCTACATATACAAGATGTATTCAGTTCAACTAGAAAGATATGTAGGCATTGTTTTGATAAACTGTTGAAAAGCAGGTTTTCTTCAAAGCTCTGTTGATTTTCTTTCAACCACAAAGGCTTCCAGGATATGCTTTAGAATATGTTTAAACCTGAAACTGGTTGAACGGCTGTAATGGTTAGCATAATAAATGCAGAAGTTTCTTGATTTTCCAGTGTGATTATCTACCTGTCTCTGCAAGCAAAACAGGTTAATATTATCAGGCCATAGAAGTAATTCAACTTAAAGTTTTTTCTAACCAGGTAACGTGTCCCTGGTAGCATTACTCTCATGGTTTTAAGGGTGATATCCTTTTTTGTGTCATATTTGCAGGCATTGTTCCTTGGCCGTGATTAATGCTCTGGCTAACATCGCAGCTAACCTTCAGGCTGAGCAGAAAGTGGATGAGTTACTTGTAAACCTGCTGGAGCTGTTCGTTCAGCTGGGCCTGGAGGGCAAGCGTGCCAGTGAGCGAGCCAGTGAAAAAGGCCCAGCACTTAAGGTATACACACTTACACTTTCCAAAGCCTGTTATATTACATATACACAGATTGTCAAATTCATCACTGACCTAGCACAACCAATTCATCTTGTTGAAATCACCAATGCATTCATACTGTGCATGGACGGGTGATAAATAAATTATATGCCCTTCATATCTTATGATTGGTGGAGGAAGAGTTAAGAAAAAGGAAAGAAGAATGATTGGCTTCCCTGTGAGTTCATATGAGAAAATATATTTTAAGTATATTCCCATTTATATTTTAATTTTTTTAGTACACCTGGGTGACTAGGAACAGGAAATTGTTCAACTATGACTTCCTGTTTCACAGGGGTATAAATATAAGGCAACACACAGGCCAAATTCCCTTAGTCATTCATAACAATGGATAACACCAAGGAATATAACTGTGATTTGTGGCAAAAGGTTGTTGAGCTTCACAAAATGGGAAGTGGCTATAAGAAATAGCACAAGCGTTGAAAATGTCAATTTATACCATCAGGGTAATAATTAAGAAGTTCCAGTCAACTGGAAATTCTATGAATCAACCTGGAATTGGACGCGTGTCTATATCGTCTCAACGCACTGTGAAGAGGATGGTTGAGAGTGGCCAATAAATCTCCAAGGATCACAGCTGGAGAATTGCAGAAGTTAGATGTGTCTTGGGGTCAGAAAGTCTCCAAAACAACAATCTGAAGTCACCTACATCACCTACATCATCACAAGTTGTTTGGAAGGGTTTCAAGAAAAAAGCCTCTACTCTCATCCAAAAACAAACTCAAGCATCTTCTGTTTGCCAGACACTACTGGAACTTCAAATGGGATCGTGTTCTACGGTCAGATAAAATCAAAATAGAGTTTTTTGGCAGTAAACACCAGAGGTGGTTTTAGCGCACACAGAGAGGTAGCCTTATGGAAAAATACCTCATGTACACGGTTAAATATGGTGGTAGCTCATTAATGTTTTAGGGCTGTTTTTCTGCCAGAGGACCTGGACATTTTGTTAGGATATATGGCATGTATATATGGCATCTTATCAAATATCAACAGATATTAAATGAAAATCTGACTGCATCTGCCAGAAAGCTTAAAATGGGCCGTGGTTGGATCAGGACAAAGATCCAAAACATGCAGCAAAAAATTTGTTTACTGACAACAAAATCAAGGTCCTGCAATGGCCATCCAAGTCCCCTGACTTAAACCCATAGAAAACCTGTGGGGTGAGCTGAAAAGAAGAGTCCACTAGTGTGGACCTCAAAATTTGAAGGTTCTGCAGAGATTCTGTATGGAGGAATGGTCTCGGATCCCTTGCCACTCCAACCTCATCAGGCATTATAGGAGAAGACTCCGAGCTTCTCTTCTTTCTACTACCTTGGCAAAGGGAAGTAGCAGAAAGTATTGACTATTAGGGTGCCAAGGGTATTATTTTGTTCCATCCTGGAAGTATTAATGCAGGTTTGGCAGTGCGTTTTGCCATGTTACTGCATGACTGAAGGCAGCTAATGGCGTTACCTCTGAATTTACCCAGTATTATTAATGTAGTGCTTATTACACAAGTATAAGGGGATTTGCTGCAGTTCATGGATCTGTAGTTTGTTGTTATTGTTGAGTCTTTTTTGGTCTCATATATGCACAGTGAAATTCTTTTCTTCGCAGGGTCAGCCATGATACAGCGCACCTGAAGAATAGAGGATCAATCCAAGTTGTACTTGCATTGAAGTGTTAATACACATAAAACAGTAATAATTAGGATTATAAAATGGTGGAGCCATTATTAAAAGCCCTAATGAATTGGAAAACAACACAGACCGTGACCGTGATTGAAATGTGTACAATTTTTATGAGCTTTTTTACTCAGCATTCTGTCTTTTTCTCTTAGGCTTCAAGCAGTGCTGGTAACTTAGGAGTGCTCATTCCTGTCATCGCAGTGGTATGAGATTAATTCCTTATCCAAAAACGTATCCGTAATGACAATGATTTTCTCCCGATGTAGTGCACTGTATATCAGAGACTTTAAAAAACAATAAAATTAAAATGCATCAACTTTATTTCATTTTCAGCTGACCAGGCGTTTACCACCGATAAAGGAGGCTAAGCCCAGGCTGCAGAAGCTTTTCAGAGACTTTTGGCTCTATTCAGTCGTCATGGGCTTCGCAGTGGAGGGATCAGGTGAGCTGTAATTGTAAAGCAGTACTTAGTATGGTTGCGTTATCCTAGTGTACAAATAGTATGTCATACTGTATGTAAGAGTGGTATGCAGTTTTTGTGAACTAATTTTGTAATGTCTGCTTCAGGTTTATGGCCAGAGGAATGGTACGAGGGTGTGTGTGAAATTGCCACTAAATCCCCTTTGCTGACATTTCCTAGTGGAGAGCCTCTGCGCTCAGAACTGCAGTATAACTCGGCTCTGAAGAATGACACAGTCACTCCGGTATGTTTACTTGAGCACCATTGTGGAATCTCTTAGAACTTAATTCTGAACGAACCAGTCATTTAGTAAAATATGCGTCATTAGCCTTCAATGATGGTATATATCTGAAGGGCAATAGTAGGGTTATGCTATAGAAGAAAGTGCTGCAAAGTTCTTAGTGTTGTACAGATCTGTGTTTAAGTAAGATGCACTTACTTGTGGGGTTTGTTTCTTTGTAGGCAGAGTTGAATGATTTGCGAAGCACCATCATTAACTTACTGGATCCTCCACCTGAAGTAGCAGCCCTTATTAATAAGCTGGACTTTGCCATGTCTACCTACCTTCTATCAGTCTACCGGCTGGAATATATGAGGTACTTCAGTGGTGTACTTGTATAATATGTTAGGAATAAAAAAAAGGTGCCGTGTGCTGTTAGAAATAAAAAGAATCAATGACTGGGTGCTGTGATGCAGAGTTACTCTTACCAGCCCTATAACAGCACATTCTGTTTTCCTATTTCCATTTTCCTATAACAGCACATCCTGAAGTGTTTTATTCCTCTTATACCGCAGCAGTTTACCAATGAGTATAGTTTTGTTTTAATTAATTAACAACATGTCATACTTCTTAACCGTTTATAGTTAGGTTTAATGCTGTGGAACGTCTGAAACAAGTTACCTTATTATGCCTTTCAGCAAAGTGCAGGTTTATATCTACTTAATAATGTAGAATTTATTCAACACTTTTTGTGTTATCAGTAAATATAATATTTAAATATAAATAATGAATAAAACTTGGAAGCCAGCAGATTGTATTTACAGCGAGTTAGCATTCACATTATTGAACAACACCTTCCTTTAATGTGAACATGCTGAATAAATATAACTTTTTCCAAATTGCAGAATGCTGCGTGCTCTGGATTCAGACCGTTTCCAGGTGATGTTCCGCTATTTTGAAGATCGAGCCATCCAGAAAGACAAGTCGGGTAAAACAAAGATTTGAAAGGGTTACTACACGTGCACGTAACTAAACATTGTGACTAAGTATCTTATTATTTGTGGCGAGTAATGCAATATCCATCATTTGGTTTTTATGTTCCTCTTCTTCCTCAGGGATGATGCAGTGTGTGATTGTGGTTGGTGACAAGGTCTTTGATGTCTTCCTTCAAATGATGGCAGACAAAGTAGGCCCAAATTATGAAGTTTGAATGTACAGTAGAGGTATTTAAAACTTGTCTAGAGACTCATGCCGTTATTTCCTGCATCAGCCCAAGACGAAGGCTCATGAAGAGGAACTGGAGCGGCACGCTCAGTTCCTGCTGGTCAACTTTAATCACATCCACAAACGGATCAGGCGCGTGGCCGACAAATACCTCTCAGGCTTGGCTGAAACGTAAGCATGTTAAACTTATTCAACACTGCACTCTCTCCAGCCATTGTTTCTTAACTGTCTGTGCATGATGTACATGTGACCCAGGGGGAAGCAGCCGCAACGTGAAATGAGGTCACTCTTTACACACTGCTGCTGGTGGTTTTGGTCACAGTGGAGGACTTTCTTTTTTTACATTTCAGAAAAGTGGCAACTGGTGTCAAGCACTTTAACTTCAGGTTGTATTTCGGGAAACAAGCTAGAAGAAGTGCCTGTGTAAAAAAAGGGTCTTATTAGTGAGCCGTGTGTGTGTAAGAGTGTGTGTAAGAGTGTGTGTAAGAGTGTGTGTAAGAGTGTGTGTAAGTGTGTGTGTAAGAGTGTGTGAAGAGTGTGTGTAAGAGTGTGTGTGTGTGAGTGTGTGTGTGTGTGAGAGTGTGTGTGTGTGAGTGTGTGTGTGTGTGAGAAAGTGTGTGTGTGTGAGAGAGTGTGTGTATATGTATTTGAGAGTTGTGTGTGTTGTGAGTGAGTGTGTGTGTGAGAGTGTGTGTGTGAGAGTGTGTGTGTGTGAGAGTGTGTGAGAGTGTGTGTGAGAGTGTGTGTGAGAGTGTGTGTGAGAGTGTGTGTGTGTGTGTGTGTGAGAGAGAAGGAGGGCTCAGCAGACAGGCGGACTTTGACTGAGCATCGCTTTAGCTCCGTGGTTAAGACATTGGACGACTGAATGGAAGGTCATGAGTTCAAATCCAGTGCTGCCACTGCTGGGCCCTTGAGCAAGGCCCTTAACCCCTGACCTAATGGAAAATAACAAACACAATCCTAACAGTTCAAGTCGTTCAAGTTCAATTTTCCAACGTTAACTAAAAATAACAAAGCTGCAATGAAGGCAAACAGCTCCTCCTCGCCAGAGTTATTATTATTAATCTTTATTTAGTTTTGATTACTTAATCATAAATAATCTACTCTAGAAAGACAGCTAGGCTTGTGTGTATACTATCTAAGCGTGGTAAGAATGTACTTACGGTTACAGTGTATCATGTGAGCTGCATATGAGCACAAATATGCAATGGCCAATTCTTCGTCTGGGGGGTGAGTGTTAAAGCTGCATGCTATGGGACATGCACATGCTCAGCAGTGACTTTCCGACAAACCTGAGATTTCTCAAACAGCTTGTCTGCTGAGATTTTTAGGAACTATTTTTGATTTGTTCTTTTAAAGAAAAATGTTTCAGGTACAATTTTCCATCACTTTTTTGTAAACTGTTCAGTGAATAGGTGGCACAGTGTCTATGGTGATTCTTGTACTGATGCATTTATACTACTACTGATTGTGTTTTTTGTTTCTAGCTTCCCTCACCTGTTATGGAGCGGCCGTGTGTTGAAAACAATGCTGGACATTTTGCAGACCCTCTCTCTTTCGCTCAGTGCTGTGAGTTTACACACCAACTCTAGGCAGACTATTCATGTTATCACATGTCAGCATCACGCCTCCTTTGTCCTTTATTTATTTTTTATTTTTTTTTTTTTTTTTTGGCAGGACATCCACAAAGATCAGCCGTATTATGACATCCCAGATACTCCGTATCGCATCACCGTTCCTGATACTTATGAAGCCAGAGAGGTGGGAACACTGCATGTGTCCTTGATTAAAATAGTAATACTTAATGATTTAGCTCATTAATTATTTCAGTATTATTTCTTGATATTATTCATTCAGTTTAGTTCAGTCAGTTTGGTTTATTGATTTTTATAAAGCACATTTAAAACAACAGATGTTGAAATCGAAGTGCTGTACAATACATTTAAAACAGAATTAAAACAAATTAAAAGAGTAAACAAAAAAATGTGACACCCTCAATTAAAACATAAAGAACACAAATAAGTCTTCAGAGAGGATTTAAACACAGAAACGGACAGGGAAGGTCTAATGTGGAGAGGAAGACTATTCCAAAGCCTATGTGCAACCACTGAGAAAGTCCGGTCACCTTTAGCCTTAAAATGTGAACTAGGAATTGAGAGCAGTAATTGACTGGATGATCGAAGGTGCCTTGAAGCAGTGTATGGAGTGAGAAAATCACAAATATACTGCGGAGCAAGTCCATGCAAAGCTTTAAAAGCAACATTTTAAAATCAACACTTAACTTGACCAGTAACCAGTGAAGAGAAGTGAGTGCAGGGATAATGTGCTCACATTTTTTTTAGTGCCAGTTAATAATCTGGCTGCCGCATTGTATATCAATTGCAAACGATCGACAATTGTGCTAGGCAAACCGAGCTGGAGCGAATTACAGTAGTCCAACCTAGTTGTTATAAACGCGTGAATAACGGTTTCGAGGTCCTTCTTGGAGAGCATCATCTTGATTTTAGCAATAGACTGTAACTGATAGAAACTGCTTTTTACCATAGCACTAATCTGCTTATCAAAGCACAGTGTGGAGTCACACCAATGTAGTCTATAAATAAACAAAACAATGACTAACATCATGTAAGCTGTACTATGATATGTTAAAGTAATTGAAAAAGTGTAACATTGCAGTTACTGTCATTAATTGTATTTAGTTTTTGGAGTTACCTTAATATTTCTGTCCTGGTGCAGAGTATTGTGAAAGACTTTGCTGCACGCTGCGGTGAGATTCTGAAGGAAGCCATGAAGTGGGCACCATCCGTCACTAAATCTCATCTACAGGTGCGTTTCATGATGAAAAACACGTAAAGTTCATAAAGTCCCTTTTTTTCCCTCGTATGTGATTTGATGATTAGTGTTTGTAGAACTGTGTGTTGTGCACTGATCAATTCAGTTTGTCTGTACAGTGCTTTTAACAAAGGGCGTGAACTTTATATAAAAGCTGATGGAGAATTATATCCCTGATGAGCGAGACAGTGGTGAGAGTGGCAAAAAAAAAAAAAGACAATTAGGACAACATGAGGAAGAAACCTTGAGAGGACCAGCCTCAAAAGGGTACCAATCCTCTTCTGGTTGTTCCCACACAGTGAGAGTGTAGATCATTGCAGTGTACAGGTGTAGGAGAGTAAAGACTAACCGTTTCCCCAAGACACTTCAGCAAACTGTTCTGGGGAAGTGCAAATCTTTAGGGTATCTACATGGGAGCATCCAGAGCAGTAGAACGTGAGTCACAAACAGGTGATTAACAGTTGGTTTAATGTTTGTGCCTTTACTGTAGGAGTACCTGAACAAGCACCAGAACTGGGTTTCAGGTCTGACACAGCACACAGGACTTGCTATGGCTACAGAGAGCATCCTGCACTTTGCAGGCTACAACCGGCAGAGCACAGCTTTGGGGGTGAGTCCTCGGCACTGGTACAACAAGACAGACACACACAGACACACACATGAGATTCTGGTTGTGCTTAACTTTGCTGCATTAATGCAAATGGATGTATAGTTAATAAAGTAAATGCAGTCACATATTAAAGGCAATATAAATATATATTATAAATGTGTGTGTGTGTGTGTGTGTGTGTGTGTGTGTATATATATATATTTACCATTATTAGTAGTAGTAGTAGTATCTATCTATGATTATTATTATTATTATTAATTGTTGTAGTAGTAGCAGTAGTATTTTTATTTTTTTTATCTATTTATGTGTTTAATTATTATTATTAGTAGTATGTATCTATCTATCTATCTGTTTATTATTAGTTGTAGTATGTATCTATCAATCTATCTGTTTATTATTACTATTATTATTATTAGAAGTAGTAGTTGTATTTATCTATCTATGTGTTTTATATTATTATTATTATTAGTATCTATCTTTCTATCTATGGTTGTTATTATTAGTAGTAGTATCTGTCTGTTTTTTATTATTGTTATTAGTAGTAGTAGTAGTATTTTTTTCATCTATCTATTTATGTGTTCTTATTATTGTTGTTATTATTTTGGATTATATAATTGGATTATTTTAAAAGCCTTTTCTCAAAATAAACTGCATTTATTATATTTATAGTATATTTAAAATGCTAAATATGCAGTTACAGGAACGTAATCAGTGAAAGGGTGATGTGATGTGGCCTGATGCAAAACTGAGTTGATTATTTTCCAATAACAGCACATCCTTTAGTGTTCTTATACTAACGCAGTTTGGCAATTATTATTTTTTTAATTATTTTTATAATAACATTAGAATGAGAGCATGCATTTATATAAACCTGTTATTTGAATTACAGCCACCATTATTGTACGAGCTGCTGTTAATTAATCAACCTTCAGATTTGAGACTTGAGCAGTGTTGTGGTACAACTATATATCCGACTGATAGCTATGTACTTCAGTATGAGCGGATATGAATTACATGATGAATCATAATCACATAAGTTATATATTTTAGTCTAACTTAATAGTAGTACATGTATGAATGTACACTGCCTCAGCCATACAGCTCACGAGCGACAAGCATGTGTTTAGAAAGATTACTCCTAACTCTGTCCTACGCTGAACCTGAGGAATCGCTATGCAGGAGAGGTGTGTGTACTATCTCATTCATTTCCTGAAATTCACGCTGTTCTTTTTCATGTGACCGGGCTCATAGCATAGTAGCAGCAAAGTGTGTGTGTATCCCATGTAGGTGGCAGGGATGCTCCACTTTTTAGAGGCGACACGCAGCACCTCAGACCTGAATAAGATGATGCTCCGACAGCTGAACGAGGCTCTGGAAAGGCAGCAGCCAGAAGAATTTACTGAGGCTATGTTCAAAATGGCAGCACTCCTTATCACCTCCAAAGGCATAACACCTTGCTCATGGCACCTCTTGCTCCCTAGAAACACATTTTAACCTGAGCTCCAAATGTAGTGTCATTATATGAGAATGTTTCATAGACCCACTATGTAAGGAGTAATTGTTTGACTGGTTGACAGTTTGGAAATGTAGACATGTTGTCGAGTAAACAGAACTGTTACAGAATGAATGTTCTTGTACTGTAGACTGCGACCCACAGCTCCTGCATCACCTGTGCTGGTCCCCACTGAAGATGTTTACTGAGAATGGCATGGAAACCGCTATAGCCTGCTGGGAATGGCTTCTAGCAGCTAGGACTGGCGTGGAGGTCCCGGTAATGCAGAGTTTCCTACCATCTGTCATTTTAATAAATAAAAAAAGTACCTAAAATGTTAGTAGAAACATTAATCTTTTGAAAAAATTATATAATATTCCATTCAAAATCTGCATTCTTTGTTTGTAGTTTATGCGTGAGATGGCAGGTGCCTGGCAGATGACGGTGGAGCAGAAGATGGGGCTGTTCTCTGTGGCAGAAGTGGAAGCTGACCCACTGGCAGCGTCTGAGGAGAGCCAGCCCAAGCCCTGTGCCCCCAATGTCATCCCCCATTACGTCTGGATCGAGGTTGGTGAACTATTTATGAACTATTGAGATAGTCATGCTTACATCACAGTGCTTCTGAATTCTCAAAACTGATTGGTCAAAAGGTGTTGATTAACTTCCCACAACAGCATGGCTATGACTTAATGTCTGCTGACTGGCAACAGTTGTTTTTTTGTTTTTTTTCAAGGCATTCTAATACGTTATTGTTTCTGTAGTAATAGAAACAACTTATTTACAGTGACTTGGCAAATGAGCACATCATTTAAGACTAATTGATATTGTTTTATTGTTTAACTATGAAATATCAACATATCAATATTACATTTACAGTAATAATGTTTATGGTCTAAATTATTTTTGGTGTTCCAGTTCCTTGTCCAGCGCTTTGAAATCGCAAAGTACTGCAGTGCGGACCAGGTGGAGATTTTTGGCAGCTTGCTGCAGAGGTCGCTGTCTCTCATGGTGGGAGGCCCGAAAAGCAGCCTGAACCGGCACGTGGCAGCTATCGGACCTCGCTTCAGGTTTAGAGACTGCTTTCTGACTCTCTTTCCTCCGATACGGTCACATTCGCTGTTTCACATTCTTCAAAGAGAGTGATTGTAACATGAATCAGTGTTGCTTGGAAGTCAACTGGCCGATTTTTGCATGCAGGTTGCTGACGCTTGGTCTTTCACTGCTTCATTCTGATGTGGTTAGCAACGCCACCATCCGCAATGTGCTTAGAGAGAAGATCTACTCCACTGCCTTTGATTACTTCAGGTACTTTGATCCTTTTCCACCCCCGAAATGTCGGATTTAAGCACTAATCATAAAAACAAGTACTTTTTTAAACCATGAATTTTATCATCATAATCTAGTTCCTAAACTATTGTATCCATACACACTTTCATGAGAAGCAGTTTATAATCACTGATGCTTCTTCATTTTCAGCGTGGCATCCAAATTCCCCACTCAGGGGGACAAGCGTCTGCGGGAGGACATCAGTGTCATGATCAAGTTCTATGCCAGCATCCTCTCAGACAAGAAGTACCTTGCCGCTAGTCAGCTCGTGCCACCGGGTGAGCCTGGCGCCAATCCCCCTCAAAGCTCCCTATCCGCCGGGATTTTCGGATCGCTTATCGTTTCCAGCACTTCTCCGATATCGATCTTAAGTAAGCCTGCCTTGCTCCGCCTGTGCTGACTTGCACTGCCTCGGGAGCATGCCACCGCAATTCTAATTTGCCAGCGTGCAAATTTGAAGCCTGCGCTTAAAAATGCACGACTTTGTCACCGCGGCCGCCGATTTATCAATTTGTTGCGAATTGAGAAATGGCTCCGCCCCATCTCCCCCACCAATGCCACCTTTGCTAACCATTGTAGAAAGCATTCTCTCATCCACACATTAGCACGCTCATGTAGAATGCATGGTCACTTTCAGTATTAGAGGACTAATTTAGACTCCATCCGCCCCTGAAAGTCCCCTCCATCCGTGTGTTGTACCACTGATACAAGAACGCACCATAACAAAGCAAGAAATGGCTTGTTTGAAATCTGTAGTCATTTGTAGTGCAGGTATTGCTAATTATCCATGCAAATAGTAAAAGAAAGACTGAATGTGCTGGAATTATAACAGGGGATCACCTGTAAGAAGTGATAAGATAATGAAATGGGAATAAAACCTGAACGTAGATGTATGCTTATTGAAGGACATTTTGTTTGACTCTGGCAGACAATCAAGACCCATCGCTGAACAGCCTGTCAGTGATGACTGCGGCCGACCCCAGGAACACCATGGATATGTCAGTGGGCACACGCCAGCAGAGTGCCCAGGGCTGGATCAACACCTACCCACTGTCCAGCGGAATGTCCACTACTTCCAAGAAATCAGGTATGACTGCTCCGTGCTGTTCTGATGTAATTGTATAATTGTGTTAACATCACACTCCCCATAATGCGATGAGCTCCAGGCTAGAAGTGTGCATCAGGACTGGTATGTCACCCAGCAAAAAAGAAAACCGGCAGTTTTTGACTTTATGTGGACATATGAAACTTGCAGGAGAACGAACGGCCGTGCTGGTTAACATGGGAGCATATTAGGTGTGGCGCTGCATGACGCAATTACTGCATTCATTCATTCATTCATAATTCAGTAACTGTGGTTTAAATAACTAATTTGTATGATATTTTTTGAAAGAGAATCATCTAAGTTTGTAAGAAAATATCATGTGCAAACAAAAAGAAAAACTTCAGGCAAAAGGCAGGATTGGTCTGAATTGATGGGAGCAGGATTAAAAAACGAAGCCAAAACGATCGTATCTGTCTTTGGATACTTTTCCTGTTTAATACCATGATAACTACAGTGATCAGATTTTGTGCTCATGATTATTCTTTCTAGCTGTATCAACCCAAGACTGTAGCTTTAATGCACTATTTTTCCGCCTTTGTTCAAGGCCACTGTGACCAATAATTTTCCCTTTCCTTCTTTATTCACCACAGGAATATCAAAGAAGAGTAATAGAGGCACTCAGCTGCACAAGTACTACATGAAGCGCAGAACACTACTACTGGCTTTACTGGTAAGCCTCTGTTTTGCTTTAATCCAGTCTTAATTTCAGAAAAAGCTAATTGAGAAAGTTAATTGCGGGGCTTTAGCCATGCTATCACACTTACTTTCTTAAGCTAGTAGAGCTCTCAGGCTCTTATTCTCTCCATCTTTTCCCTTAAAGGCAAGTGAGATTGAGCGTCTGACCACGTGGTACAACCCACTGTCTGCCCAGGAGCTGGCCATCTTTACAGAACAGTCTGTAGAGACCAGCATTGCTAATTGGAGGTCCAAGTATATCACTCTGAGTGAGAAACAATGGAAGGACAACGTCAACCTGGCCTGGAGTATCTCTCCCTATCTTGCATTGCATCTCCCATCCAGGTACTCATGCAGTTTGTATTGTGTGTTAAAAATTATTTTATGATACCTGTACAACACAAGACTATTATTCGAACCCTTTAAACTTTTTAAACCTTAGTCTACTCTCATAACTATATTCTATTAATCCATTAGTTTCTGTGTACCAACTGAGTAATAAAAAGTAGTTGCAGAATAATCTGCAACAGAGTGGCGTAACAGAAACACGTTCGCCCTATCGTCAGGAGAATCCTGCCGATGCCACATCTTTTCATCCATGTTTTCTGGGTGGGAGGAATGGCATTCTATCTCTCCCCTGTCAACTACAGTGATGCTAGCCAGTCAAAGGTGTCTGTGAACCTGTGTATGCAGATAATGGTGGCTCGCACTTTCCTCCGAGTGTGTTATGCTGTCATGTACGTAGCATGAGCAACAGTTTGGAAAGATGCAGAAGTTGGGTTCACGTGCCTCAGAGGAAGTGCATGTTGGCCTGCAGCCTTCCCTGGTTGGTAGCGGTCATGTGATGGGGATAGAGTTAGCTAGTGGGTGGGGTGTGGTCAAATTGGGGAGACAATGCGAGGAAAATAAAAATAAAAGAAACAAACTGAATAAATAAGACAGAAGTAGTAAGACAATTAAGACTTTGTGTATAAAGAGTATTGTTCATTGTGGCACAACAGAAGTGTTCGCTCGGAAATTATGAGATTGAGTTTGTACCCTGACGATGCCACAGTCCCAGAGAGAGCATTAGTCAAAGAGCACCGTGCTCTCTAGGTGGGAGAGCTTACAATACTCTCTACCTGTCGATCAAAACGACTCTAATCAATGTTTATGAGCTCCCAGCTGCCATGTGAATCAGAAAAGATGCAATGATTGTCTTCACATGGCTCAAAGAAGCATATGTTAGCATTCACACTTCCTAGGTATCTGTCATTCTGTAGTCAGTCACTAGACAGTGGGGGGAATTGGTAATGAACTTATTGGAATTTATGAGATAAAAATCCAGAAAATGAGTGAAAATAAGGGATTAAAAGAGGACATTTACTGACATACAAACACTCCATGATGCTTTATTTGCTCAATTAAATTATCTACACAATTTTTTTGTTCTATAAATACTGCTTTCTCTGATTTTCACCTCCAAATGTTTTTTTTTTTTTTTTAATGTTTTTTTTTGTAAATATTTAATTGTAGTAGGGGTATATTGGTCATCATTGTTCCAGTATAGTAGAACATTAAGATACAGTTGCTTGCCATGAAGGGGAATCATTTTGAAACTGGAGAAATCATTATATGTTGCATTTGCAGTTGAATTTGGGGAAACCACTTGAAGCATTCATTGTGTTGGACTATTTCAATAGCTTTTGTTTGATTTGTTCATCGCAAACAGCTGAAAGTCTGTAAATTTTGACAATAAACCTGATTTGCAATGGGGGTTGAATCATTTTGATTGCAACTGTAGATCTCATCAAGAATAAAACAGCGGTTTTGCATTAATATTGTCATCCAGGTTTGTAACACTATTATGTAGTTGACCTTTTTATGGCCCGTTTTTCAGGTTCAAAAACACAGAGGCCATTGTTGCTGAAGTGACCCGGCTGGTTCGGCTGGACCCTGGCGCTGTCAGCGATGTCCCAGAGGCAGTCAAGGTGTGATGCTTTATTCCTTTCATTCGGAATAAATGGGCTAAAGAAAAGTTGGGGTGGGGACGACAACACCTGAGCAATGTGTGATTAGATATAAAGTAATTGCACTCAATGTTTAAGCCATTTGTAGTATTTAATATGGATTGTGATTGTTGATTTATACACTGCCTACTCTTCTTTTTATATTATATTACTCTCAATCGACAGTTCCTGGTGACATGGCACACCATTGATGCTGACTCGCCCGAACTGAGCCACATCCTGTGTTGGGCCCCTGCTGACCCCCCAACTGGCCTGTCGTATTTCTCCAGCATGTACCCTCCTCACCCCCTTACCGCCCAGTATGGAGTCAAAGTGCTGCGCTCTTTCCCTCCAGTACGTACCAGTGGTCATGTCCAGAATGCTTTATATCTAATTGGAGTTAGAAATTAATGGGATATTTATGTTAGGTTTTATTTTTTGTAATGGTACACTTTAATTAATTAATTTAAGTGCAGTAAGAGAAGTGGTGAGCAGAAACATGCCTTCCAATAATAAGATGTGATTGCAAGATGTCTCAAATCAACCTGCAGTTCCTTGTGTAACGAATTGCTGCGTATAAATCGAAAGTGACTCGAATTTCTTTAAAAGGGAATGTATCTGCTGGAACAATGAAACACTTTCTGGAAAATGTGATCTTGTGCGTTAACATAAACGACACACATGACTTCAGTAGCATAATGCTATCTTAACAACAGTATATTGTGCGTTCTAATTATAAATCATCAAAATAAAAATGTAATATGTACTTAACTGTTATGAATTTATTAATAATCAAAGCTAGAGTGGCTCGAGATTCAAATCTTCTTAAATCAAATTTAACTTGCCCTTTTGGTTTGATGCGCAATATAGTCTTCATTCTTGCGGAAAAGGGAAATCACCGAAGGGGAACGGACACGGGACATGAAGGAGGTGGATTTGCTTCTGGTAGCGGACTTTATCTGCATGAACTTTGACTTGTGAATTCATGAGCCTCTGGCTTACATCAAAGCAGTATGTCGAAAGCTCTGTGTGACAGTCACAGCTAACATAGTGTTGATATGTTCCGCTCGATGGTCTGACTAACTGATCACATGAACATTTTTCTGCGTGCTATCGAGAAATCTGGTGGAGAAATTAAAATCGGTTAAGTGTACAAAAGAGATGAGATGTACTTTTTGTTTTCATACATTCAGTTGGTTGCTTATAAATCATGCCGTTCAAAAAACACTATATGGCCAAATGTATGTGGACACCTGATCATCAAACCCATACGTGTCCATTATAAAGCCATGGATGTTAACACAGGTTTAGTCACCTTTGCTGCTATAACAGACTCCAGTCTTCCGGGAAGGATTTCCACTAGATTTTGGAGCATAGCTGTGGGGATTTGTGCTCATTCAGCCACAAGTGCATTACTGAGGTGGGGCACAGTTTTTCGGTCAGGAGGCCTGGTGCACAGTTGGCGTTCCAGTTCATCCCAAAGCTGGTCAGGTTTTTGTGCAGGCCACTTGAGTTCTTCCACACCAACCTTAACAAACCATGTCTTTCTGGACCTCGCTTTGTGCACAAGGGCATTGTCTTGCTTAAATAGGTTTGGACCCTTTAGTTCCAGTGATGGGAAATCTTAGTGTTACAGCATAAAAAGACATTCTAGACAATTGTGTGCTTTCAAATTTGTGGCAACACTTTGGTGAACGCCCATATATGGACTGATGGTCAGGTGGTCACATACTTCTGGCTATATAGTGTATCAGTTCAGCCACTATGTTTGAACATATATGCATGAAAGCGTCCCGTAAAGTCAGTTAACATCATAGGTTTTCTTTTTCTTTTTTCCCCTTTTTGTTAGGATGCGATTCTGTTCTACATTCCACAAATTGTGCAAGCACTCCGGTATGATAAGGTAGGAAGCTTTGGCTCATTGCACAGTTTTCCTAATGACACACAGGACAGTGTTTTCTCATGTCTCATGATGCGTGTTTTTCGCTCCTCTGTGACAGATGGGGTATGTGCGCGAATACATACTGTGGGCTGCACAGAAATCCCAGCTGCTTGCACATCAGTTCATTTGGAACATGAAGACCAACATCTACCTGGATGAGGAGGGTCACCAGAAAGACCGTGAGTAACTGGAGAGTGATCAAAACCAGAGGAAATCATAATTAATCCCAAGTAGTCACAATAATGATTATATTGGTCAATTTCTGTATGCAACATTATAGTTAGAGCCGATTTAATATATCATTAGCTATTTATTAATAACATAGGCAGCCACACACAGTACCATTTCTCAGGTGTAGTAGCTCATGGAGCAGATCTGTTTTTAAGCAGAAGCTCAACTGGTTGTCATTCACTGTTGTTAACAATGTTCAGACAAATCTTTGAGGTGAAACACTTTGCATAGGGTACAAGCTTGTAGTTGGGATGTTAGTTGTATTAAAGACAATGTGGGTGTTAACAATCTTTAAAAAAATTTCCACCTGGTACACAGCGGACATTGGAGAGCTGCTGGAACAGATGATGGTGGAGATCACAAGCTCTCTGTCTGGCCCGGCTAAAGACTTCTACCAGCGCGAATTTGACTTCTTCAACAAGATCACTAATGTCTCTGCCATCATTAAGTATGTTCTCAAACACCAGTTAGTAATAAGAGAACTTCCCTGTTGTTCTGGGATTCATAATGTGCGGTTTTCTTCTTATCAGGCCGGTTCCTAAAGGCGAGGAGAGGAAAAGAGCTTGCCTCAAAGCCTTGTCTGATATCAAAGTTCAGCCAGGTGAGTGTTAATTTCCAGAACATGTTCATTTTGTGCTTTTGTCTAAGTACCCTTTCTTTTTTTTCTCCTTTTTTTTTTAATTTTGGGTTTATGACCTACTTTTTGTTCTGTTCACTCTTCCAGGCTGCTACTTACCAAGCAATCCTGAAGCCATTGTTCTGGATATTGACTACGAGTCAGGAACTCCCATGCAGAGGTGAGGTCTCTGAAACCGCTAAAGCAAATGAGATACATTATTACTGTAATAGCACAGCTAATTGTAGTGCTCAATATTTGTATGGCGGAATGGGAAAACCAGTCAGATATATATGGTCATGGCTGAATTCTCCAAAAAAAACCAAAAAACTACTGATATATTACTCATCATTTTTACACTACTAAAATTCACAGCAGACCGTAGATTAGCTGTTGCCTGCATTCCGTATGCACTTCTGCGGCATATGTGGATTTGCATCTCGTAGAGCTGAAACATCGGTTAAAATGTTCACCTGCGTTTGAAAAGCTTTTCAGAAACAAGTCAGGTTTTGGTTTTTATTCAGTGATTGATGCCAAATCTCAAAGTGTGCCTAAAAAAAACAAAAAACAAAACAACCCCAAAAAACCCCAAATATTTGGAGATGGAGTGCAAAGACGAGAGAGATGGGAGAGTCATAATTGTGCTTCAGTGTACAGTTGAATAGTTTTTGTTAGCACTTCTTTTAACTAGGAATGGCTTATTCTACTTTCAGAGTCAGTTTGTATATAGAATAGATAAAAAATAGAATAGTTAAAAAAGTGGCCCAGGCAGAATCTGAATTTCCACATACTTTGACCCCTGATTTGATTTGAACAAGTTGTAGCTTATGGTTAAGATGCAAAATAGAAATATCATTTCAGTTCAGGAAGGTTTGTAGTTTTCAGACCTATAAATAGTAGAAAATGCTGAATATGGTTTTCTCAGACTGCCACACGCTTCATGTTTCAGGACATTTCTGTTAAATTCATTTGCTTGTATTTTGCAGTGCTGCCAAGGCTCCTTATCTGGCAAAGTTCAAAGTCAAGCGATGTGGAGTGAGTGAGCTTGAGAAAGAAGGTGTGTTGTATATTCCTCTCGCACTGTTTTATTATTATTTTTTTTGTCTCTGTCTCTTCACTGTTTTGTGCTGGTCTCACATGATCATGGAATGAAATAAAAGGGTTTAAACTTTTTTTTCTCCAATTAATTATATTGTATTGACTAAATATTATAGTTACATGATCCTTGCCCAGGTCTGGTATTTGATTTGAATTTAAATACCGTCATTGCCATAGCTATGAAATTTCAGAAGCCCTTCAGCTGAATGTTTGTAGACTCTGCTGTGAAAGTAATAGTGTGCGTTTCAGGTTTTCTAGACGGAAAGGTCAATACACAATACGCTTGACTTTCGATAGTCTTTACATCATTTATACGGCACAAAACAACAAATCCAGGATTTTCAACATTTTCAACATTAGATTTGTTTGTGTTGGTACATTTCTAAGGGATTATTCAAAAAAGTATGTGTTTAGCCATAATGAGAAACATAAAAATTACATCATCAACTAATCACAGCTGTATTTATGTGTAGCTCCAGACTCTGTTGTCTTTAGACGTTGTTTTACTTTCAACACAAAGGCAGATAATAACACAACATACTCTTCAGCACAACTTATTGATCATTGTATAAGTGTATACCGTGTTCATTCCAGGTCTGCGATGCCTCAGTGATTCTGTAGATGACAGCGAAGAAAACTCTGAGGCCGCCCAGAAAGTCTGCTGGCAAGCGGCCATTTTTAAAGTAGGAGACGACTGCAGACAGGTAAGTCATCTTACAAATATTTTAAGGCCACTGCTTTTTTGAATACAATGATGATCATTTTTGATGATAAACCTTATCTCTTTTGATAGGACATGCTGGCGCTACAGATCATTGGGCTCTTTAAGAACATATTCGAGCTGGTGGGGCTCGACCTCTTTGTGTTCCCATACAGGGTTGTTGCTACGGCCCCTGGAGTGAGTTACACTGCAATACACACACTAATCACTGTTAGGATCTTAGCTATTGTCTGTGAGTTTTGCTTAGTTTATTATTGGCTTATAAAGTTCCCTTGGCTTTTTTAATAAATGCAGAAATAAATATATAAAGAGTGGTGATAGAAGCCAGGAATAATTGAAGAGAATATTTTAAGAATAAATATCGCGATTAGTACATGCAGGTGCAGAACTCACTGTTCAAGAGTACAAATAAATAAAGCAGAGTATGTGCGTGTCTGTGTGTGTGTAAAAAGCACTGTTTTTTTTCTTCCAGTGTGGTGTAATTGAGTGTATCCCGGACTGTAAATCTCGTGATCAGCTGGGCAGGCAGACTGACTTCGGCATGTACGATTACTTTAGAAACAAGTATGGCGACGAGTCCACTCTGGCTTTCCAGAAGGTAACATATTACAAAACTAACACTCATTTGTTTCGTTTGAATGTTTAAAAAAATTTATATAAAGAATAAAACACAATAGACCTGCTGTTGTAGGAAAATAATCAGTGGGGTGGTGTGATGTCATTCGAAAGTTGATTGTTTTCCAATAACAGCTTATTCCGAAGTGTTTTATTTCTCTTGTACTGCAGCAATTTGCCGTCACTGACGATTTTTCATTTACGAAATGAACGATAAATTGTGTAACGTCCTCTACGCAAGTCCTTTTCTGTTATTACTTGTGTTCTAACAGCTATAAACAGTCATTCCCTCACTTTTTAACTCTCTCTTGAAGCTACTAGGACAAAAAGGTAGCTTGTTATGTTTTCGAGGAAAAAGCTCAAAGCCTGTGTCGGAAAACTTAGTTACATCTTTAACTGTTACAGAGGACTAACACTGGAGACTCCTTCTAAAAATGCTAAATAAATGTTATCACAGAAAACACCACTCTATAAACACCAATTTCTGAACATGTTTATGTGGATCGTCGCACATAAAATTTCCTGTGTACTACAGCTATTATACTGTTATATTACAATAAGCACATTAATGTAAACGTTGCAGCCGGAACTACTGTCAGAACCACTGTGATGGAAAATTTATCAACACGTTCTAAGTAATCAGAATGACTGTTCAGCAGTGCTGTGGCATAACCCCACAGTAATTCATGGGGTTTTTTTTATGTTATGAATTCAGTTCAATTCAATTTATTTGTATAGCACTTATAACAATGCACAAAGCAGCTTTACAGAAATGTGGACATAAATTTGTCCCTAATGCTCGAGCCAGAGGCAATCGTGGCAATGAAAAACTCCCTGGGATGACATGAGGAAAACCCTTGAGAGGAACCAGACTCAACAGAGAACCTTCTTTTTCTTGATGACACCTGGAAAGTGCAATTATTAGTCATACTTATTCACAGTTGTGTACTATAGAGTAATGCAGTGCTACATGTGTTATGTGCAGTTGTAGCTTTGTGATTAATGGTGTGTGATAGTGACTGGAACATTGTAGGATAAAATAACAGGTCTGCCATAAAGCCACTGTTGGGCTCTTAACCCTCACCCGCTCAGTTATATTAATGGATTTGATTCTGCCTCAGTTCTAAATAGCTTTGGAAACATGTATCTGGCAAGTGAATAAATGTAAATTTATTCTATAGCTGTAAAAATGTTTAAATCGCATGCTCTCCTGTATGATGTCTGTTCCCATAAATGGTCAACCAGGTGTCCTAATGCATTGCCTGTGCTCTTGTGTCCACCAGGCGCGGTATAATTTCATCCGCAGCATGGCTGCCTACAGCTTGCTCCTCTTCCTGCTGCAGATCAAAGACCGGCACAATGGCAACATCATGCTGGACAGCAAGGGCCATCTGATTCACATCGGTGTGTTTGTATCTGATTTCTAAAACATAAGGCCAAAAACTTTCATGTTGAACGCTTATTTATTTAAATTTTTTTACAACAAAAAAAATTTACTAACAGATGGAACATATATTTGGACATTCCTGCAAAATATAGAAATAATACTATAATACCATTGCTTCTAAAGCAGGTTGGAGAATTACCGAAACATGATTATTCTCAAAAACCACAATAATGCTTGAAGTAAATAATAAAAAAATTACTGTGTTTCAAATTTGAATAAAAGAATACATATGTACAATGGAATCCAAAAGTCTGAGCGCACTAGTGAAATTGTTTCTAATTGTTTCTAACATTTTTTCATTTAAAAAACCCAACTTGAGTAAAAAGTATTGAATTACAGAGTCTCTTAGTATTTGGTACATCCTCTTTTTTCTTTAATGACAGCGTGCACTCGAGCTGGACTCCACAAGTTTGTGCAAAACCTTCTGATCCATTTTCGATCAGAACACGGGCTTCAATAGAAAAGATTAGGCATGAGGAAAATCTTGAGCTTTTATACAAAGCAGTTAACAGTCAATATCACAAATTTGCTGACATTTAAATAGGGACCGAGAAACAGTGTGGAAACTCCTTAATATTAAATATGAAGATATTGAACAATTACTTACTTTGTTTTAAATATATATTTAAAGATTTTAAATGTGATCTCCCGTATTTTTTGACCCCACTGTACATGTACTGAAGTACTTGGTTGTGTAAGAAAAAAAAAGGGAAACACTGTTGTGCTGATTCACGTGTGTGTGTGTGTGTGTGTTAGCATTTCAGTGAAATTAGCTAGTTGCTAGTTTGCTAGCCAGATATTCTCTAAAAAGTTTCACTTTTAAATTGTGTTTAATTCAAATGTATTATTTGTTTCTTGAATTCACAGTGAAACCACTGATTGGTCAGAAGGTGCTGATTAGTTTTCTATAACAGCATCTCTGTCATCATCTCTGGCTTATAAAGCTCCACATAATCCATGGTCTAACAGATTAGAAATATTAAATATCAAAGAAAAAAATAGAATTGTTGATCTGAGGCTTTTTCTATGCAGATTTATTTATTTGTGGAAGGAACACTAAAAGTAAAGAAAAAAAGGAACTTATAAAACAAGAAACAATATTAATAACAATTTACACCTATCATCCAGTCCAAAATCGTACACCCCCTATCTCTTAATGTATCTTGTTGTCTTCTTGAGCATCAGTGAATGTTTGGACCTTTTGTAATAGTTGTGTATGAGTCCCTCAGTTGTCCTCAGTGTGAAAATATGGATCTCAACATCATATAGTTGCTGTCGGAAAGGGATCAAATATGCAGAAGATGCTGGAAAAACAAAGAATGTGCAGGACCTGGAGGATTTTTCTGATGAACAGTTGGCAGTTTAACTGCTCAGGACAAACAAGGGACTCATGAACAACTCTCACAAAACATAAACACATTAACATTGATCATCCAGGTAACGACGCACAGGATTAAGAATCAAGGGTGTGTAATCTTTTTAAATCATAACATGCTATTTTTATGATCCCGTTTATTAAAAAAAATTTCAGATTCTGCAAGCTGTATGACCTCAACTGTATGTAACTATAAATGGTCAAAAGTGATAAATTGTTCTTTAACAAATAATAATAAGTGTAATCGTTGGAAAATTGGTGTGGTATAAGAGAAACATGCTGTTATTGGGGGGAAAAATCAGCTTTATATTGGAAATGTCATCAAGCCATGCCATCATTGATTATTTTTCTTAGAACAGCACCCCCTAATGTGTTTTATTTGTGAAATTGATGGTTTTGAGGTTTTTAAGTCTTGCAGTAGAATTATTAAATTTTTTTTTGTGTCTGTAGATTTTGGCTTTATGTTCGAGAGCTCTCCGGGTGGAAACCTGGGCTGGGAGCCGGACATCAAGCTGACCGATGAGATGGTGATGATCATGGGGGGCAAAATGGAGGCCACTCCATTTAAGTGGTTCATGGAGATGTGCGTGCGTGGATATCTTGCTGTAAGGTGAGACGTGTGCCTCATAAATATTTGATGATGAGGGATAAGGTGTAAGGCCAGGACACAGGGTTAGAGTTCAGCCTGATTTTAGTGAGGCGGGAGAAATTTTGAATATTACTGAACTGGAGGCCATTGCTCGTGAAGAATGGGCTAAGATTCCTCAGGAATGCTGCCAGAAGCTATGTATCTTGTTTGCAGCAGGTCATAACAGCAAAAGAGTGCTCTATTAAGTATGCTTGCCATGAAGGGGTTGAATAATTTAGGAACTGGAGAAGTCATTATAATTTGCAGTTGAATTTGGGGAAACCACTTATAGCATTTGCTTTTGTTTGATTTGTTCATTGCAAACAACTGAAAGTCTGTACATTTTGACAATAAACCTGATTTGCAATGGTGTTTTAATTATTTTGATTGCATAAAAAAAAGCTTTCATATTTGTGTTCTAACCTCTTTTCCTGTCTGTCTTTCTGGCTAATGAAAGGCCATATATGGATGCTGTGGTGTCATTGGTGACCTTGATGCTGGATACTGGCCTTCCATGCTTCAGAGGACAGACCATAAAACTGCTCAAGTATGTTGCATTTGTCTTTTAGCAGCAGACATTGACACAAAAGCAGCTTTACCAAAATATGGATGTAGATTTAGAGCTCTAATGAGAGAGCCAGAATTGACATGAAGAAAAAACCTTGAGACTTTAATGGGAGCTCATCCTTTCCTGCAGGGTGCACTCGATAGTGAGATTATAAATCATTGTAGCATAAGGTCTAGAAGAGTAAAAGCAAACAGTACTTTTCACAATTGGCCCAAATACTTGAGGCTCATGATTGCAATTCCATACATCACTATTATTTACACAGGTTTGCAAAATGGTATGCGCTATGTACATCCATTTTAAGTCTTTTATTATATTCTTTTGGTGCCAACACTCAAGCTGTGAAGAAAAGCGCTTTTTGGATACGTAGCATGTCCTCATGCAGGAATGCCTGGAAAGGAGTTTCAGTATGCAGGGTTTTCGCTAGGTTTTCAAATGGCTTAGGTGCTGTCTGGGTTCCCGAGGGTGGTGGTGGCTGGGGGGTTTCAGTTATTTTATGTTTTTGACAAATATCCTTACCATTTTTATGAAAGAAAGCTGGCAACACTTATTGCACTTACAGTCAAAAGTCTATTCATTTCACCAAGTAACATGTTTGAGATTTAATTGAAATATATGTGGATAACCTTAACTTGTCCACACAGGAAGAATAAACATGTTGAAATACATATCATTATTTTGAAAATGCAGCCAAAGGACATGAAGGGGACAAACAGAGAATTTCTTGATTTATTTCTACATTTATTTCAACAGTAAACATCGCAGCCCTCTTTCAAACACTTTGTTCAGGCTTACCTAATCAATGGCTTGTAACTTGCTTATTCAAGTCTCAAGTTGAAGGTTGTAACTACCATCCCAATTTGAGGGCACAGAGGAATATCAAGTCAGCTGTTTGGTTAGCTTGACGACGAGTGAGCACACCAATCTCACAAACGTTTGTCCAAACACTGATTGTTGTTTGGCCTGTCATTCCTTTTGCCAGCTAACCTT